>CALSFV010000026.1:600000-1083268 GCA_943737045.1 Parapristionchus giblindavisi | reverse complement strand
ATATAGAAAGAAAGAAAGAAAGAAATATAGAAAGAAACAAGAATAAAACTGGAGAGAACTTGTTTTGTAATATTTCTCAATTCCGAGCTTTAGGTCGATTCTCTCGTGACAGGCCTGGTATATTCTTTGCGCATTATCCTTAATTAGCATAGCTGTTACTCTACACATGAGTCTCTTGACTAGCAAAATCGTTGCTATCGATTGATTTCCCGCTACTTTTCGCTTGTTTCAATCGATATTTGTGTTGTACTCCGCAAGTTCTGTCACTGTATCTCTCTACATTTGCAGATCTCGATCTCACTTTGTGCCCATGTACCCATTATTAATGAGTATCATGCGTGGGTCCAACCCGCCTGCGCATGAGCACGTCAAGGGTTCGCCCATGCTCTCTAAGCAGAGCCGTTCCGTCCTCGAGGTATACCGTATCCCATTAACTACCGAACGAGTAATTAAAGTGCTCCTTTGGTGGCATGCTGGTCACTTAAAGTGTCCAAGGTGTCACTAAAGGAGCGCCTTCAACTTATGATGTTCACATCTTTGACCTGCTCTAATGTGATACGTAGTCAGCCATATCGTCTACAATTTCCAGACAAGACAAACACTTATATGACCTTCTTATTACCAGAGACCCCTTTCATTTATAGTCCACTATCTAGAGATACCGCAGTTCAACTTTAGCTTTTCGTTGGATTTTTTCAGTACACAGATGACATAATAACTTCGACAAAAAAAGATATATCCAAACTATTTCTACATGAGTTTTATATCATTTACAATCATCCCACAACAATCTTAAATCAATTTTTTCCCTCACATTTCTGGTAAATTTTTGCTCGCTCATTTTTACACGAAAATGCAATATGTAGGCTCTTATAATTCGGTTCAATCGAGATGGATTCTTGCTATTCACTGGTAATTAGTTCTCTGCTATCCATAGAACAACTTTTATCTAATAAATCTCCCGTTACATAGATCATTCCTGAATTATTGACACCCGGAAACCTATAACATTGAAATTTCACGTTTGTACAAAATGGATTTTTTGGGTTCTAACGGTCTCAAATGTGCCTGATATGCTGATTAATAGCATTAAATATCAAGTTACTGCGAAATGTCACCTTTCGTGACAAAAAATGGAGGTGACACTTTTTGAGCACCAAGGTGCTCCAAAAGTGACCTCTAACTACCCAAGTTTGAGGTTCATCCGGCTCGTCGCAAGACGTTTTTACAAAATGTTTTAGACATTTTTTGCGCTTTTTCTCGTCTAATCAATATTGTTGCTGTTTGAGCTGCTTTTGAATTTTAACTCGATATATCTGAGGCATAATGGACAACTGACAGAGTTACACACCTTTTTATGGCACTATCTGAGCCATAATTTATTTGGGTGTTTGTTGCTACAGTAATTAGTATCTTGATCTATCAATACATGACACGTGATAGACATACATCTTTTGGTATATATCATGAGTTTACTAGAAACACTGTCAGATATAATAGTTTTTCAGTTAGAGTCTCTCGATGGCTAAGTAAGTTGCCTCGTGAGGTAATCCTTTCGGAAACTTCGGCAGCCTTCAAGCGTCAGCTTACTCCCGCCATTCTCCTTACATTGAAATAATGAATTTTTAAATTTTGTGATCAACTTATGATGATTTCAATATCATTATCATTATCATACTATTTCAGCACTAATGAAAGATTTTGCAGCATTTATTGAGAATGTTACATACATTTTCAAGTGAGAGTCTTATTTTCTTCTTCCATTCTTTTGCTGATATTTACAAAAAGGCTAACAAAAGTGAAAGATGTGAACTATTCTCTCTCTGTCTCTATCCTTGTCTTTTATATATCTTTCACTTTCTTTCATCTCGCCTTGTCCGCCCCCCCATGCGAGTAGTTCACAGATATATAGTTGTTCTTTTCCTCTCCTCTCCCCTTCCCTCTACTTCTCTCGCTCGCTCCCTCCCTTATCTCTCCTTCTATCTTTCCTTCTCCACTCTCTCCCTCACCCCATCCCCTGATAAATATATAGGGTAAAGCTTAATCCTATTAATCAGCGTGAGATCACTGCTGATTTTGCGTGAGATTTTGTAGCATTGTTTCATGTTTTGAAAAATAAATGAGAATCTACTCTGATCAATGAATTTCTTCGATAAATATACAGAATAAAGGAGGTACGCATACCAATCATGCATCATTACATTAAAAATATAAAGCTCCCACTTGCAACTCATCATTCTTTTCATTTTCGATATACGTCAGATTCTTGAATGATCAACAGAGATTCCACGAAATCACAAAAAATACCCTTTTAATTACAAATATTTATACAGAGTCCTAAAGTCATGAGATGAAAATAAATGAAACAAAAAAGTGGCGAAGTGGTGTGTAAATTTTCTCTGCTTTTCCGTAACTTTTGAATAAATAGTAGAAATTAAAAACGGCTACGTTCACCTCATATAACCATAGAACATATTTTTTAAACGTTGTCTGGACCCTTTTGAATGAATGGTGATTACATTGTGTGCACTTACATAAACTACATATACGCATGCAATAGATTGGCCACTTTCACAACCCAAAAAAGTACTAGCCAAAACCAACCAGAATCCGGGATAAAACACTAAAATTCAGTTGTTGTTATGTTGCTTGAACCTCTTTCCATGCGGTGTTAGAGCTTGCTAAGTGTTAAAATATAAACATATTTTTTTCTTTATTAATAAACTGTCGGATTATGAATCCGAACCATCGATGGAATGACCAGGAATGTGTCTATAAAACGAATCTTCTTTAAAAACGTAGGAAAATCAGTAACGCGACACTTGATACCGATACTCATGGACCCGGACTCGCGTTATTTTCATTCAAAATATATTTCGTATCTCATTTCTGTTCATTTTCATGCAAATGCGCGCCATAAATGTGTACAAATCGAAAGCTCTCGACGAGATCTACCAAAATGACTTAGTGCTACAAGTCGTGAAATTTAACCGTTTTCAAGTTAGGCTAAAAATTACGTATTTTGACAAGCTAATTGTGAAGGAAATCATAGATAACCTCAGCAGTGGAAGTAAAGGAGAAAGGAGTCGGGAGGGAGGAGGATCGGATGGCATTTACGGACGATATTGGAAAAGCTAACCTACTAGCCACAACATTCATGAGCGTTTTGACAATCGATAATGACATACGAAACACCCATAGAAGAACCAACTCATTCTTCACAATATTTTCGATTTTAAATTCGATTTCGCCAACGTTGAATCAGTATACCCTACAATCTTCCCAACAATTCTACCATTTTCATTTTTGCAAACGAAAATACTCTGAGACGAGCTAAATTTCAATTTACACAAGTTTTCATTTCAAATTCGTTATCGCCATCGTCGAATTAGTATTCCCTCAAATGTTCAAATATATTCCAATAATTTAATTTTTTCACATGAAAACACGAAAAAACGAACAAACTCACACGACACACAGTTTTCTATTCCAAATTCGAGTTCTCCATCGTCGAATTCAAATTTTCATACAAATAGGACTATTTTCATTTTATCGCTAAACTTGCCCCCAGGGGATATTCTTCTCAATCATTAACATCCCTATGCCTTCATCTTCATCTTTCACAATATTCCTTCTAACGATATCTCACTTTTCACTTCGATTTTCAAATTCCAACTCACAATTACCAACGATTTCCCTAACTTGGCGCGCGCCTAACTTATTTCCCGGTAATTAAAGTGCTCCTTTGGTGGCATGCTGGTCACTTAAAGTGTCCAAGGTGTCACTAAAGGAGCCCTTCAACTTATGATGTTCACATCTTTGACGTGCTCTAATGTGATACGTATTGAGCCATATCCTCTACAATTTCCAGACAAGACAAACACTTATATGACCTTTTTAATTAAAGAGACCCCTTTTATATATAGTCCACTATCTAGAGATACCGCAGTTCAACTTTAGCTTTTCGTTGGATTTTTTCAGTACACAGATGACGTAATAACTTTGACAAAAAAAGTTATCTCCAAATTATTTCTACATGAGTTTTATATCATTTACAATCATCCCACAACAATCTTAAATAAATTTTTTCCCTCACATTTCTGGAATTTTTTTGCTCGCTCATTTTTACACGAAAATGCAATATGTAGGTTCTTATAATTCGGTTCAATCAAGATGGATCCTTGCAATTCACTGGTAATTAGTTCTATGCTATCCATAGAACTACTTTTATCTAATAAATCTCCTGTTACATAGATCATTCCCGAATTATTGACACCCGGAAACCTATAACATTGAAATTTCACGTTTGTACAAAATGGATTTTTTGGGTTCTAACGGTCTCAAATGTGCCTGATATGCCGATTAATAGCATTAAATATCAAGTTACTGCGAAATGTCACCTTTCGTGACAAAAAATGGAGGTGACACTTTTTGAGGGGGGCGATCATTTCGGCAACGATCATTTCGGCAACGGATCATAAATCTGTTGGTAGATGGCCTTTGGCAACAAAAGTTGTATCATTGTTATCAGTGGGGGTGTACGGTATTGTGCTACCGTAACCGACGGGAATCGCGAACTGATTTTTTTCATTCGAAACATGACCCGGGATTCATGGTTGAAAATGGCCGAAGTCGAAAAATTCATGATGCTCCGAGACCAAATACTGGTAGCTATTATATGAATAGTGACCCAACTTTTATCTTTCTGGATACCGTAACCCGAACTACCGTAATCGAACCGGGATTTGAGTGAATTTCGCTATAATATAGTAGGGCACGGTAGCTAGATTACGGTAGTTGGGGTTACGGTATCCAGAAAGATAAAAGGTGGCTCACTATTGATATAATGGCAACTAGTATTTGGTCTCGGAGCATCATGAATTTTTCGACTTCGGTCATTTTCAACCATGAACCCCGGGTCATGGGTCGAATGAAAAAAATCAGTTCGCGATTCCCGACGGTTACGGTAGCATAATACCGTACACCCCCACTGATAACAATGATACAACTTTTGTTGCCATAGGCCATCTTCCAACAGATTTATGATCCGTTGCCGAAATGATCGTTGCCGAAATGATCGCCCCCCCCCCCCTTTTTGAGCACCAAGGTGCTCCAAAAGTGACCTCTAACTACCCAAGTTTGAGGTTCATCCGGTTCAGACGTTTTTACAAAATGTTTTAGACATTTTTTTCTCGTCTAATCAATATTGTTGCTGTTTGAGCTGCTTTTGAATTTTAACTCGAAATATCTGAGGCATAATGGACAACTGACAGAGTTACACACCTTTTTTGGCACTATCTGAGCCATAATTTATTTGGGTGTTTGTTGCTACAGTAATTAGTATCTTGATCTGTCAATACATGACACGTGATAGACACACATCTTTTGGTATATATAATGAGTTTACTAGAAACAGTGTCAGATATAATAGTTTTTTTTTCAGTTAGAGTCTCTCGATGGCTAAGTAAGTTGCCTCGTGAGGTAATCCTTTCGGAAACTTCGGTAGCCTTCAAGCGTCAGCGTCAGGGTTGCTGTGGCAACATTGTGTGATTTTGGTCAATAATATTGATTAATTTCTGATTTATTATATCGATTGAGCTGCTAACTTCGGTGTGATAAATCTATTACATTATGTGTATCAAAGCAGGTTTAAACGGACAATGAAAAGGTGCAACATAGACGGCTTTTTTTGCTCATTTCCAATTTTATCGAGGATTGAACAATACAATTTTCTCTGATCAAACCAAATGAAAGGTAATAAAATTTTAATTTCCGCTTCATCTTTGATCTTTTCTGAGGTACGGTAGTTGATCCGTGATCTTAGCTGAGGTACGGTAGATGATCTTTGATCTTTGCTGAGGTACGGTAGATGATCTTTGATCTTAGCTGAGGTACGGTAGATGATCTTTGATCTTTTCTGAGGTACGGTAGTTGATCTTTGATCTATGCTGCATAGCGATAATTTTATGATGCGTTTTAGAATTTGTTTTCATCATGCCACTGAGAGTAGTATAGCTAGCTCGGTTTCTGTCGTAATTGTTGATAATGGGAAGCTTATCTTTTTGCTATTCAGGAATCGTGTTTTCTGTCTGTCGGTCTCCGGTCCGCTCTTGTGCCAACAGGCCGTCATTTACTGTACACCACTGTAGCACGTATTCCAGACTGAGGCGATGTCAGTATTTGGTATAGTGATCTTTGATCTTTGATCTGATGGACAGATTTGATCGTTGATCTTTCAGATCTCGTCTTCCTGACCACTCTGTCATCAACCGTGTTCATCTTCAACGAAGGACGCAAATTGTATGAGCGCCCACACCCACCGTCCATGTATACTGTATAGAATAACTAATTTGTTTTCATTGTATTTATTTATATTCATTGATCATGATTTTTTCGCACCGATTACCGTCTCTCTTCAATGTTCATAAACAATACCGGTTACTGTACTTTTGGGCAATCATGATTTATCGATTGATTACTCGACTTTTGATCATCCCCGTTTCTCTCTACTGGTTTCGCTCCGTTGTTGATGATTGAGTGTCGTTGATGAATCATAGCAGAAACTCGATCGATAATTCCAGTCAATCAATAAATATAGATTTTATTGATTGATTACTCCATTTTAGAATGAGCATATCTTTCTCTTTTTGCACTCATTTTCCGATGTTTCAGTTAGATTTTGATTTTTCCCCTACAGATCATCGGTTGTACTCAGATTATTATGAAAGATAGATATATTTATTTATTTGTGGATTGTAAAAAAAAGAAAAAAATAACCGTTGTATTGCCCTTCTTTCTGATAAAACGTTCTGTATGTACATATAATGCAATATTCGTGCACAACATGACCATGATTAATGACGAAATGAATTCATTTACGGCTCCGAAACAAGGTACCTCAGTAAGCATGAAAAGCAAAGGCTGTCAGTTGCCCAGCGTAGACTCGAACGTAAAACTCTCGGGGTTTCAATACTAGACCGAAAGTCTAATGAGCAAATAAAAATGCAAATTTCAAGGATGTTGTTAGGGAAGCGGAGAGACGGGGAGGTGGATGTGGGTGGAGAGGCTCACGAGATTGCGTTACGATCGATGGACGTTGAATGTGCTCAATTTGGACCCCCAGTTGGAAGAGGAAACAAGGTCCCCAGTTAAGAGACAGAGAGATCATTTCGTGAGACACAATCTTTCGGAGTGTAGAAAAGTTTTTGTTCAGAACTTTACTATGTCTGTTCGCATATCACAGATATTTGGCTCTGGAATTTTAAATAAAGGCGTTTTTATCGAAATTTTTTTATGAAAGCTATATTTTTGCTTTGGTGCAGACACTATTTTCGCAGACCAAATTTTAAGTCCTATTTTTGACACATATTCAATATAATGAATTAGCTCTTTGCAATTATTAAAAAGTCAGTTCATGATAATTCACAATCTACCGTATGAATTCGAAACTTCTCTTGAAGTCGCCCTTTGAATTGGCAGTATGTTTTGTACACCGTACACCGTACACCGGTACACCGGTACACCCGTGTTTGGTACACCGGTGGTACCCTGCATTGAAAATTGTTTTAGTTGTGCGTCTATTTTGTACATTTCGATAATTCTCATGTTATTTTCATTATTATGTTCTTTTACTTCCCATTTGAGTCGAATTTTATTCAATATCTATGTCGACACCTATCACTATACCTAATGGGCACTATCATAACGAAATAACGACTGTTTATAAATGCAGAACTTTTTTTCAGTTTTCAAATTTGTTTGATGTGAGTTTAACTGAGCTATTGCTGATTAATTATATAATTTAAATATAAGGAGGATGCTCAATACAGGTTAGTGGGAATTAATTTATTAGTGTGGAAATGTATTCACTTATTATCTATATGAATATATGTTGCGGGAAAATGAATGGAGGGGGAATGTTAACATAGTTGATTGTTTTGCGTAGTAATGGCATGCCCATTTTACATATTTGAAATATATCTGTTATTTTCATAATTGGCTGTATAGTTTCTTCTGCATAGATTGATCGATCCATTTACACATTTTTGAGAAGTATGATTGTAGTCAGGAGAAAGTCCTCTTATGCATCTCTGTTGTTTGTCGTTTATCAATCGATCAATATAATCATATTGTAACTGCTCTTGATGTACCTTACACTGAAATAAAGAAGATTGATGTTTGTAGTATTGATATGTGCTTGTATAAAGTTAATTTCTTTATCCTCATCTCATAAACTATATCAATCATCAATCTTCCCTCTGTACCTTTGCCTGTAAAATCATATTTCTTGTATCTTCATCTTTTCAATTCATCTTCTATTTTCTTCATTTCTCATAGATGCTTCTTTATTTCTCCTCTCAACATGATCAATACTAACCAGAAGTGGTTTCATCAAGTTCTTATCCAGATTGATTTGACAGGCAAGAACAGAATTCCGGGTGCTATATATAGATAACATAGATAGGTAATGTAGTGGTAATAGTATTATCAGAATGATCTCTTGATCTTGATCTATTGATCCAAAACTATCTCTGAATTTATCAGAATCAATCAATAAATCAATAAATGTATAAAATCGAGTACTCATATGATCTTGATTGATTACAAATACATTATTCTTTGTCTCTAAGATATGCGGCATATCATATGCCGTCAATAAAGTCATACCGATTATACTGTAACGTCCATCAAACAAGAGCATTTATTCAAAATTGATTCACAAATGTATTTAATCTATATATCTCTAGATGATTTCGAAATGCATACAAAGTAAAGAGCAAATGAATGAGTCTACAGTATTCTAAACTAGTCTTCAGCAAGAGTATCGCAAGTTCATTAACATCTCCTATAGGAATTGTGAGTCATCATAAATGATAGAAATGGAATAGTTAGTTGGTCACTATTCTTATATATCATTGTGAAGTATAAATTCACAAAATAAAAAGTTCATTTCATAAAATATTTGAGAGGGGTGAAAAACAATGTTTTGGTTTTCATGTTATGAATATATTGTAATAGAGTGAAAGGCGCAAGGCTAGTCATAATTGATTAGATAGCCTTCATATCTCGATAGACGATACATAGATGATGAAGATATCCAAGAGCTAAAACACTCTCAGCTCTATAAAAACGAGCTCGTGATTCAGTGAATGTTCCACACTATTGTAGATGAATAAACAATTCTCCTCCATTAGCGAATTCCATGACGAAACAAGGATGATATGGAGTTTGGAATGAATATGTCAATTGCTACAACATTTCCGGATGGAACTTACTTGAATATATTAATATAAATTAGAATAAGATATCTATACCTAAGATACCTGTTGATTGAAGAAATCAAGCATAACTTCTTCATTACATCCATATGCAATATTACCAACATAAAGACGATGAGATTGACAAGTAACAGAAGGACCAACTACTGATATTGATTCTTGTTTGCTCGATCGAGGAATTTGAGCAGATATCTCGATTTCTTACATTATATTCTAAGAAATTATAATGACGATAGTGATACCTGAAGTACCTTGTACTCCTTATAGTTAGGAGTCAGATATTCATATCATGCTGGAGGAATCAGAACTTGTACTTTTTGATTAATGACTTGTCATCACTATAACAATAACATGAATGTCAATATCACTCTTATATAGATTATTAGTACAATAATTCCATTAAATCATACTTGAGTGATTCATATTCATTATTATTTCAATGCTTTCTCTACCATCAATACGAGTAGATCAAGGATCTCATAGACGAGAGTGTCATTTATTTCTTACAACCACTATTTCTTTCATCTCGTTCTTCTGACAATTAGCCAATGCATGGTGTACAGTTGTACGATCATTACGATACTGGAGATAAAGAGTTCTAAGATAAATTACAGCAAACTCGCGAGCTACAGTATAAAGTAAGTTACCGTAGTTATAGTACCTACAGTACCTTAGCACATAGGTAATCCTTTTGTAGTAATCATTCAATAGGATTGAGGAAAACATCGGCAGATCCATTTCGCTCAGCATCGACAGAAAAATGAATAGAAGTTTGACTGAATGAATTAGACTGAAATGGAGGAATACAATCATTTTAACCAATCATCAATACCTCAAATGATGTGTGGATCACATTCCAGTATAAATTCCATATCTCAATAATTGAAGCGTACCTGAAAGTAGAAAGCATTATCCAATCACAAACCTGAGTTAACAGTATGCTCATAAGCAGAATTCATAAGTGAACTTCCATTCCTACATTTTTCTACATTATCGAACTATCTATGAATGAATAAAAACAAAGGAACCAGTGCACCGATTTAAAAAATATTCAAAGAAATGGATTTTAAATTTTTATGGGCATGAAAATGTCAGTTCTGATATATGCGGTATACGGATTTGTGTTCTTTCGCATTGAGATATGAATGTCGCATGTAATTAAATTAATATCGCGTAAAAATCAATGTCAAATAAAAATAAATATTTTTCATAGACTTGCTTTGGTGTACCAAGCACTGGTGTATGACACACACCGGTGTACAACACACGTGTCCGTATCCGACGGACCGCCAAATTGCGGCCGCAAAATGGCGGTCCGTCGGATAGTTATCCGACGGACCGCCATTTTGCGGAATTAGTATTATTTCTTATTTTGCTATTTAAACAAACAAATCCAGACTCTTTGATAGGCTAATTAAATGGATCAATAGAGTAGTGCGGATACTAAGCCTAAGCCTAAGCCTAAGCCTAAGCCTTAGGCTAAGCAAACCCTAACTAAAGGAACTCTGCTGATTGTTAATAGTAACTGAATCGATAGGCTAATTAAATGGATCAATAGAGTAGTGCGGATACTAAGCCTAAGCAAACCTTAACTAAAGGAACTCTCCTGAGTGTGAATAGTAACTGCATCGATATAATGTGTTTTTCGAATGTTAAAGCTCTGAAACGATGATAAAACAACGAAAATGAAGTTGAGGCAGTTTGTAAAAAATTGCAAAACAATGAAGACAGAGATAGGATTCGAACCAGGGGGTGTAGGGATGCTAGATAGTTATCCGACGAACCGCCATTTTGCGGCCGCAATTTGGCGGTCCGTCCGTTACGGACACCTAATTCATGAAGCCCCCAAGCAGTTTTCCCCGCGTTTTCTATTATTTATTTTGATTTTTTGTAATTATTTTTGTTGAAGGCGATGACAAGACGCCCACGCTTCATATGCTGATTACAGGAACACAGGCGAAGAGGTATGACGAGTATTTTCAACTTTGTGTTTTATTTATTCGGCTTTTCGCTGTATGCTCGATTGCTTTGAATGGCTTCCGGTTCCTGTAGTAATTATGTTGTTCAGGGAGATGACCACAATCGGCGCGTGATGTAGACGTCTACAGAAAGGCTGGAGAATAGGCATCGGTGATTTTTATCGGTATCTTTTCTTTTTTTGCATTAAAATAATCGAAATTTTGCAGCTTCTATCTTCCGAGCACCGTAGCAGAGACGTCGCTTCCTCTGATTGGTCGACTACGACTGATACACGGATGGATGCAAAGGTATCCTAATCCTTCTCATTGTATCAAGATCTGAATGTCACTTGAATATCTACCGAAGACCCGAAGACAGAAGGATAGCAAGCTATTTTGGTTATAGTATAGTATTTCTGTGTTGCTGAATTTGAGTATTGATTGATAGAAACGTGAGCGAATCAGCTGTCACATTTAGGCCGTGGCGCGCTTTTTGTTAATTAGAAAGTTCGGCAACAGAATTCGAACAGCGATAGTCCGGAGTGTTACCATTACGCTAAAAGATTGATGATAGGACGTCCAGAAATGCCGCGGCGGATATTTAGCGTAGAATGAAATGATGACACGATCGGGATGAAAAATTGTGTTGTATTATGAAATTTTCTCATTATTTTTAATATGGACTGACTATGTTTATTATTGTTTTGCTTAGACTTAGAGTCCGCACTACTCTAATGATTCATTTAAGTATTCTATCGATTCAGTTACTGTTCACACTCAGCAGAGTTCCTTAGTTAAGGTATGCTTAGGCTTAGAGTCTGCACTACTCTATTGATTCATTTAAGTATTCTATCGATTCAGTTACTGTTCACACTCAGCAGAGTTCCTTAGTTAAGGTATGCTTAGGCTTAGAGTCCGCACTACTCTAATGATTCATTTAAGTATTCTATCGATTCAGTTACTGTTCACACTCAGCAGAGTTCCTTAGTTAAGGTATGCTTAGGCTTAGAGTCTGCACTACTCTATTGATTCATTTAAGTATTCTATCGATTCAGTTACTGTTCACACTCAGCAGAGTTCCTTAGTTAAGGTATGCTTAGGCTTAGAGTCTGCACTACTCTATTGATTCATTTAAGTATTCTATCGATTCAGTTACTGTTCACACTCAGCAGAGTTCCTTAGTTAAGGTATGCTTAGGCTTAGAGTCTGCACTACTCTATTGATTCATTTAAGTATTCTATCGATTCAGTTACTGTTCACACTCAGCAGAGTTCCTTAGTTAAGGTATGCTTAGGCTTAGAGTCTGCACTACTCTATTGATTCATTTAAGCATTCTATCGATTCAGTTACTGTTCACAATTAGCAGAGTTCCTTAGTTAAAGTATGCTTAGGCTTAGAGTCTGCACTACTCTATTGATTCATTTAAGTATTCTATCGATTCAGTTACTGTTCACACTCAGCAGAGTTCCTTAGTTAAGGTATGCTTAGGCTTAGAGTCTGCACTACTCTATTGATTCATTTAAGCATTCTATCGATTCAGTTACTGTTCACACTCAGCAGAGTTCCTTAGTTAAGGTATGTTTAGGCTTAGAGTCCGCACTATATAGTTGGGCGGCCAATTAGCGACCGCAATTTGGCCGTCCGCCGGATACGGACACTTATTAAAAACCTGCCCGACAACGAGATAGTACTGCATACATAAAAATACCAATTGTTTAGACAAGATAACTTTCGCTAATGCATCGTTACATTTGTCTTAGAGCCGCATGGGGCTTACGGCGTAGGCACGTAAGGCAAATGTAACGATGTATAAGAAAATCAAGAGGTCATTCAATTGACATTAACAGATTCACACATACAGAGACATCGAAAAACAGTCTATATACGCGAAAAAAAATTTTGTATGTAACTTATCTGCTTGTTTAAAAAAGCAAAGCAAGAAATAGGACCTATTCCACAAAATGGCTGTCATTCGGTTATGGACACGTTTCAATCTATCGAGTTTCTTTGGCTAAAGCTTTTTAGTTTTTTTTAATGATCCGCTCTGCTCCACTCTATCACTTTAAAAATAATTGCTGACTTATTCCAAATCGCGGGTTATATCATATTTTCATGGCGTTTTGCCAAATTCTCAATGTCCGCTCTCCATGCTATAGAAACGAAACTCTATCGATCCATACTACCATCAATCAATCCATAGCTCGAATAGCTAGGTTATCGGTTTTCAAAATGCGGTCAGACTTTTCGATTTTCGGCAAATTTGGCTCAAAATGCGGTCAGGTTTTTCGATTTTTGTGAAATTTTGCCTTGAAATGCGGTCAGGTTTTACGATTTTTTTGGAAATTTTGGCTCAACATGCGGTCAGGCTTAGTGCTTTGTAACATACTTTTCGACCTATGAATCAATCGAGTTCATTTAGTTATGGCTTTCACCATTAGCAGTATATTATAAACACCGTGGGCAGCGGGCCGCCGCAGCCGGATAAATAATTAATATTTTTGTGTATGCAGTACTATCTCGTTGTCAGGCAGTTTTTTTTCATACGTATCCGTATCCGGCGGATGGTCAAATTGCGGTCGCTAAAGGCAGAATCATTAATGGTGGTATATATCGATCAAATATATTGCATATAAGCCGCGGTCTTTTTGGACGTCCGTTCTATACGGGTGATCCGTATAGGACGGACGTCCAAAAATGCCGCGGCTTTTCTGGATGTCCGTCCTATACGGTTAAGTCTCTGGCAGTCTGGTGCGGGTATTCACGGTAGTTGCATTTACGATCCCCCTCTTGGTGGTTAGCGATTAGAGCGATTAGGGGTACAATGGAATATTCGAAAAAAGCGGGTCACAAGAGAGAGGCAAACTGCCAAGGGGGATGAATAACCGCGCGACCTGAGAGTTGCTCATTCGAGGCCTCAGAATGAGTCATTCTCGCCACCCTAGTTTGCATGGTCTTCATTCTTAAGTTGATGTTCACAGCAATCCTGTACTTATCGCAAAATTCTAAATATACCTTGTTTTTGCTTCTTTCCCACGTTCTATTTAAATTATCATGGAAAAGTTTTTGAGGAAAAGAATGTTATATTATACCACTCATTACGATATCTGTGTCAATACGTTTGAGAGAATGATGAGTTATGTGACTAGAGTTGTCTTATATTTTAATACATATCCATTTCAGAAGCAGTTCAAAACAATGAAATGGCGGCTGCAACGATTGATTGTTGTATGATCAAGATTCGTTCTTTACCCTATGGATCTTCACTTTGATTAACATTCTTGTTCAATTCTTTCCGTATTCTTTTCATCGTTTCTCTTCATTTCGATATTCATTGTATTTTGATCCTTGAATATAGAGAAACCCTCTCGTGTTAGATGTACCGACTCATTTTCCTTTCATTATGTTTTGAAATACCGATAAAGTGTTCTGATGGAAGTATCATATCGTATGAATCGATAGATAATGTTTATCCACGTGCTGTAATAATACAGTTATCTTGACAAGCGAAGACTATAATCAAGATCATTATAAGTATTATTTTCCTCAGGCAATATGGGTAAGTTTGATCATATCGGTGAAGATGTTTGTAGCCGTATACGTGCAGCCGAGGATATGGAAACTGTTCGAGTCATCCTTGCTGTGGTAGATGATTTTCTGTACTGTTATTGGTTGATATTGATTGATTCAGGGTCGAGCTCGAATGGTGCGTGAAGGCATGGAATCGGATGAGTTGGCTGAAGTTGATGAGGTCTACGAGGATATGATTGCAGGAAGTCCGTTGCTTATATGCTACGTTAATCTGAAACATGTCTAGATGCAGTGCCTGCTTGTTTAGGAAGATCTTACATTAGCTTGCCATATGTTGGCGTGGATTCTTTGGATTCACAGTGCTAAGCCCAATCACTGTGGACATTATAGTGTCGTATAATCTATCACGGAACGAAAATTTCGGAAAAATGATTGCACTTAAATTATTTCTTTATGTTTCAGTGGAGAAGAAATTGCGTAGAGACGAACGCCGCCGTGAAGCAGAGATAGTCCAGACAAGTGAGTGACATACTTTATCCTTCTTGATTATGCATTGTCATTATTGATTGATTTGGAGAACTGCGCAAGATGCGTGAGGAAGTGCGAGCACGTTGGGACGCACAGGAGAAGATTCTGATCGAGAGACGCGAAGAAGGCGAAGCTCGCGGCGTTACTCAAGGATAATGAACGGTGGGTGAAACGGGTTATCAACTGGTTGGAAGGAAACATCGTGGATATGCTATTGGGGGATAGGCCGTGATCGTTCTTCCGATAATTACATCACACAATTCCTCTATTTCTTGCTCATTCCAATACTTTTGACTATTTATTTCACAAAGAAGGTCGATGCCGTTATCGGAAGAAGAACCAATTCTTGTATTGATATAAAATGTCTCAATAATTGAATGGTATTGAACAAATTTCGTTTCAATTTTGCTCAAAATTCATTTTTTTAAAATCTATATTACAGTCTTCGTGGTGAAATCAAGGACATGAAAGAACGTCATGTTCTCAATCAGGAGAGAATTCGACTCGATACGATCGCGGTACAGTATTTATTTTGCTGCTGAAAATCAATAATTTAAATTTTAGCTGGAATCTCGTAGAGCAGATATCGAAAAGACAAAGGCAAAGGTGAACTTTGAATAAAACAATAGTTATGAAGTTACTATGGTATTCGTTTGAGTCACTCGAACAAGTCGCCGCTTTCGAACAGAAGATGGCGAATGCTCCTTGGCGGAAGGAGATGGAACAGGTAGACTACGATATCATGAATCAATAATGATTGTTGTAATTGAAAGTACTACGGTATTATTGTTTAGTAAGCGGCTGAGCGTCGAGAGATCGAGGCAGATATTGCACAACTACAGGCTGATATCAAAGCTTTCGATGATGAAGAGGAACGAGAACGAATTGCAGGTATCGACTGATTACAGTTACATCATACAGTAGTCGCATTGATTATTGTAGTCTCAGTTCTCAGTAATCTTGAAGATTCAATCGATAATTTCAGCTGAGAGCGAGGAGAAGTTGCCCCGTAACGATTTCTGTGTACAGTTTGTGAAGCTTCAGGTGAAGAACGCAGAGATGCAAGCGAAGTTGGCTGCTGAAACTGTCATCCTGAATGAATTGAAGGTATTTGGAGGGGTACTGTAGTTGATGTCAGGGTGATACTGTAATTGGTGTCAGGGGGTATAGCTAGGTTATGGGTTTTCAAAATCCGGTCAGGTTTTTCGTTTTTTTTCAAATTCGGCTCAAAATCCGGTCAAGTTTTTCGATTTTTGTGAAATTTTGGCACAAAATCCGGTCAGGCTTGGTGCAACGTTGCTTTTCGACCCATGTTGTAGGAAAAGGAGAAGCAGCGTCGTTTGCTCGAGGACGACACCTTCCCGTCCCACATGAATTGCACTCAGGTAATAATAATAATAATAACTTTATTATGCTGGTACGTAATGAACAATACATAGGGCACAAACAAGAAAAATGGTTGGATACATAATTTACTATGCCACAACGGGGTAGCATACCGTCAAAACGAAAAAAAGTGAAACATTTGTCAAATAATTTGACAAAATTTGACAAAAGTTCACAAGATTTTGAAAATTTTGAAACATGATATCTACACGCGGTTGCTAGTTTTTTATTTGATAATAGGGTATCTGAGCATCACTGGGCTTGCCTAATTGACCTATGAGGAAAACATTTAAATGAATCACTGTGAACGCTGTTCCGTGAAACTGGTATACGGTATGATTTTCTACAGTATACCCGTTTTGCAGCCTGATCTATGAAATGATCCAAAAAGTGCACATTCGCTATAGGAAGTCAGGTAATGCTAGATATATCTATGATTAGACGAAAAAAGCGCGATGGAAGCAATTTTACAGTAAGATTTTACAGTATGCTACAGTATACCAATTCTGCTCCGCAACGCTCCTGATTATTTTTTTCACTTTTGTCGTGCTTATCTGGATTTGTCAAACACATCTACAAAACAAAATCTGAGATAATACTTCATCACGATCATGAAAAATGCTAAAAATGGGAATCTTGTGAACTTTTGTCAAATTTTGTCAAATTATTTGACAAATGTTTCACTTTTTTTTCGTTTTGTCGGCAAGTATAGTAGTGGACATCGAAAAAGTTAAGAAAAGCTACATATAATTATATACAGAACATACATGGGCGGGGTACCTGGAGCTCGATTCCACTGGGGGCATCCGAACGAAAAATGGTTGATTTTACATGGGTCCATCACTTTTTTTCCAACAATTTCACCTAAACGTCAATTTTTACAGGGGGTTTCCCACAAATTTTTTCAGGGGGCACCCGCCATGTCGACACTCATGTATTATACAGAATGTGATAAATATGAATGAATGGATATCTATTTTAGGCTCTGTTGGATTACGACGACGATTAGGAACCGGACACTCAGAGGACGAGAAAGGTGTGTACTTTTAATGCTAATTAATATATCTTAATTGTGTATTGTTTTAGTCACAACCATTTGCTCCTCCTCAAGTGCCTACCGTACCTCCTCAAGTGCCTACCGTACCTCGTCAAAAGAGTACTCGTCTGCCCCCCGAGTCCACACGAGAACAACTTGTCATGGCTAAGCAGGCCAATGTGAACGCTTATGTCGAACAGCAAGTTGCGTCTATATCTGCACAGGTATGGTATGGTGACCATGCAATGGTCTCTCCTTAGGCGGTGTTACATTTTTCAAAACATGTGCCAACTACAATTCAAAGGACCGCCTTATCGATCCTTTGAATTGTAGTTGGTACTCTAATGTTTGATTGATGTATGTAATGGAGTTATATCTACTGTGTGCATGTATGACTTTTCATCCATCCATATTTATCTCAAATCAATAAATAGCGTTGTAATAATTGGGAAGATGATTGTATTCGTAAATGGAGGAATTAATATGATCCTTTGCACATAATTGTGTTCATACATGGGCGGGGTACCTGGAGCTCGATTCTACAGGGGGGGGGGGGGCATCCGAGCGAAAATGGCTAATTTTACAGGGGGCGTTCACTTTTTTCCCCAAAAATTTCACTTATACGTCATTTTTTACAGGGGGCAATCCAAAAATTTTCGAAAAGCTCTAATTTTACAGGGGGCATCCCCATGTCGGCGCCCATGTATAATTGTATTCATTCCAGTCTCCTGCTCACTCCACTACAAGTTCAGCCTCTAACGAGAATTGTGATGATTCATTGAGAGATAACGATGATGAGGTCATCTCCTCTGTTCCTCATCCTAATCATCAACAGAATCCTGATGAGAGTGTAGATGAAGGTGCCATCAAATATCATACGGTAGGTCATGGGTTACTGTAGGGCACCCCAATCGGCGCCCATCAATGATTCCAATGGTTAATTTTCAACTGTTTGTCGTATTAGAAAGTAAACACATTGCTTTTTTGGTGTTATGACACGACTTCCTATCTGACAAAATACTCATTGTGACCAATTGCAGTTTGGATAATCTTTGATCTCTATCTTTGATCTTTGATCTTTATTACAGGTTGGCGAGGATGACTCACTGATCATGACGGTTCCTTAATCGGTCGACCTTTCCAAGTACACATTCATTGGGAAGACTAAGCTGGATCAGATGGAGATATCGATTAGAGGTATTCATTCATTATTATGTATTCTATTTATGGATTCAGTTTTGGTCAGGTGTCATTTTAAACTGATCTTTGATCTCTGTATCCTAGGATTTGCATTTTTTATATATTATTTTTTATTCTAATCGATTGAATAGTTTTAGTTGAACAAGAAGACCAGAATCAATCCTCGCCATCTTCAACTTACCGTCCGCAACGACGAGGAGCTAAACAAGCTCATGGCTGGAGTCACCATCGCTCAACGAGGTGTTCTTCCCAACATCAACACTGTTCTTCTCCCCAAGAAGACTGCCGGAGAAAAGGAATAAACGCCTCGCTTAGCACTCACGGCTAAACCCAGAACCCAACGGCCCTCTTTAGGGCCACAATCCTATACCAAATCAAGTTTGATCTCAAATATGTCTATGAATAAAGCTCATGCATTTCAATTATTGACTGTATATCTAATCGAAGTGCGAACTTAGCTGTCAGCTGAGTTTAGCATTATAGGCATTGTGAGAAAGATTTGAGCAAGACGAAAGATGTAATTAGCGCGATTACCCCGTAATTTATGCAAATGTTGTAACTGAGAAATGGACGCGATTTCCCCGTAATAAAATTACTCTCTACCTCGCTGTCTCTTTCTTTTCTCTCTCCATCTTCTCTCTCTCTTCTCCCTCATTCTATCTCCCATTCCTCTCTGTCTCTTTTCTCTTCTCTCTTTTCTCTCTACAGAACCCTCTTCCATAACCCTGACTACAGTACCAAACAATAGTTTCAAAATCAAGAAGGTTTCAGAAAGTTCGAGAAACTCTCAGAACATTGCTCACGGCTAGTATATTATATATCCAGTCCCTGGTTTTCAAGCAACGGGCCCCATATATCGGGAGGAAGTAGCCCTTAAACCTACGAATTATGTCAGATATCTGTCAAGTATTGATTGATTATTTGGAAAGAATAACTACTGTAGCTCATGAATTAACGAGTTAGTATAGAAAAGAACAAGCAACCGTGTAGACAATGAGATAGCAACACTAAACAAGCCTATGCAGTTATTCAAGTGTAAATGTAATGGTATGCACTGCAACCGTATACGCTTTTACCGGCACTAGTTCGGATGAGAATCGATGAATAATAACCGACTGGATTATAGCCATTTGCATACTTTGTCTATTCATTAGCGGTTGTCTCTCATATGCATATGTTTATAATCCAATCGGATATTATTCATCGGTTCTCGTTCGACCTAGTGCCGCTTTTACCACAACACCGCCTCTCACAAATCTCATATGAAAAATCAGTACACTATGGTTAATTCGTTGTGGTATTGTATTTTATCCCTAATATATGCATTCAGTATTTTGTTTACCCTTTTTTTCTGAAACCTCCTCTCCCCTTCCCTCTACTTCTCTCGCTCGCTCCCTCCCTTATCTCTCCTTCTATCTTTCCTTCTCCACTCTCTCCCTCACCCCATCCCCTGATAAATATATAGGGTAAAGCTTAATCCTATTAATCAGCGTGAGATCACTGCTGATTTTGCGTGAGATTTTGTAGCATTGTTTCATGTTTTGAAAAATAAATGAGAATCTACTCTGATCATTGAATTTCTTCGATAAATATACAGAATAAAGGAGGTACGCATACCTATCATGCATCATTATAAAGCTCCCACTTGCAACTTATCATTCTTTTCATTTTCGATATACGTCAGATTCTTGAATGATCAACTGAAATTCCACGAAATCACAAAAAAAAGACCCTTTTAATTACAAATATTTATACAGAGTCCTAAAGTCATGAGATGAAAATAAATGAAACAAAAAAGTGGCGAAGTGGTGTGTAAATTTTCTCTGCTTTTCCGTAACTTTTGAATAAATAGTAGAAATTAAAAACGGCTACGTTCACCTCATATAACCATAGAACATATTTTTTAAACGTTGTCTGGACCCTTTTGAATGAATGGTGATTACATTGTGTGCACTTACATAAACTACATATACGCATGCAATAGATTGGCCACTTTCACAACCCAAAAAAGTACTAGCCAAAACCAACCAGAATCCGGGATAAAACACCCCAACTACCGTAATCTAGCTACCGTGCCCTACTATATTATAGCGAAATTCACTCAAATCCCGGTTCGATTACGGTAGTTCGGGTTACGGTATCCAGAAAGATAAAAGTTGGGTCACTATTCATATAATAGCTACCAGTATTTGGTCTCGGAGCATCATGAATTTTTCGACTTCGGCCATTTTCAACCATGAACCCCGGGTCATGTTTCGAATGAAAAAAATCAGTTCGCGATTCCCGTCGGTTACGGTAGCACAATACCGTACACCCCCACTGATAACAATGATACAACTTTTGTTGCCATAGGCCATCTTCCAACAGATTTATGATCCGTTGCCGAAATGATCGTTGCCGAAATGATCGCCCCCCCCCCCTTTTTGAGCACCAAGGTGCTCCAAAAGTGACCTCTAACTACCCAAGTTTGAGGTTCATCCGGCTCGTCGCAAGACGTTTTTACAAAATGTTTTAGACATTTTTTTCTCGTCTAATCAATATTGTTGCTGTTTGAGCTGCTTTTGAATTTTAACTCGAAATATCTGAGGCATAATGGACAACTGACAGAGTTACACACCTTTTTTGGCACTATCTGAGCCATAATTTATTTGGGTGTTTGTTGCTACAGTAATTAGTATCTTGATCTGTCAATACATGACACGTGATAGACACACATCTTTTGGTATATATAATGAGTTTACTAGAAACAGTGTCAGATATAATAGTTTTTTTTTCAGTTAGAGTCTCTCGATGGCTAAGTAAGTTGCCTCGTGAGGTAATCCTTTCGGAAACTTCGGTAGCCTTCAAGCGTCAGCTTACTCCCACCATTCTCCTTACATTGAAATAATGAATTTTTAAATTTTGTGATCAACTTATGATGATTTCAATATCATTATCATTATCATACTATTTCAGCACTAATGAAAGATTTTGCAGCATTTATTGAGAATGTAACATACATTTTCAAGTGAGAGTCTTATTTTCTTCTTCCATTCTTTTGCTGATATTTACAAAAAGGCTAACAAAAGTGAAAGATGTGAACTATTCTCTCTCTGTCTCTATCTTTGTCTTTTATATATCTTTCACTTTCTTATTTCCTTTCATCTCGCCTTGTCCGCCCCCCATGCGAGTAGTTCACAGATATATAGTTGTTCTTTTATCCTTTCTGGTAGGTCCCACCATCACCCCCTTCTGTAGTCGTCGATATCTCTCATAGTTCATCTGTGGTCCTGGCCATTCTCACTGAAGATGCTGTTACCTCCGCAAGTTGTCATGGTCCACAACTGAGTTCACCACAACACACCACTGTATTCTATGAGAGATCCCCCTTTCCACCCTGAGATATCAAACCCTGACCCCCCAATATATCACATTTAAATTTCATGAATTTTCACTAGTCACTTTTATGTGTTTCGTTTCGTGCATACGCACGTTGATAAAATATATATATATATATATATATATATATATATATATATATATATATATATATATATATATATATATATATATATATATATATATATATATATATATATATATATAGATGGGAGAGGGAGAAGAATGATAGAGAGCTATTCACAAAACAACGATATGAAATATATTCAAATATTGATTCAGTTTTCTAGTACATTTTCATAAAATCAATTATATGAATTACTTCATTGATTCTAGTAGATTCTCGATCGCGAGATCTTCTCGGCCTTTTGGCTAAGATGGGAGTAGGGAGAAGAATGATAGAGAGCTATTCACAAAACAACGATATGAAATATATTCAAATATCGATTCAGTTTTCAAGTACATTTTCATAAAATCAATTATATGAATTATTTCATTGATTTTAGTATATTCTCGATCGCGAGATTTTCTCGGCCTTTTGGCTAAGATGGGAGTAGGGAGAAGAATGATAGAGAGCTATTCACAAAACAACGATATGAAATATATTCAAATATCGATTCAGTTTTCAAGTACATTTTCATAAAATCAATTATATGAATTACTTCATTGATTTTAGTAGATTCTCGATCGCGAGATCTTCTCGGCCTTTTGGCTAAGATGGGAGTAGGGAGAAGAATGATAGAGAGCTATTCACAAAACAACGATATGAAATATATTCAAATATCGATTCAGTTTTCAAGTACATTTTCATAAAATCAATTATATGAATTACTTCATTGATTTTAGTAGATTCTCGATCGCGAGATCTTCTCGGCCTTTTGGCTAAGATGGGAGTAGGGAGAAGAATGATAGAGAGCTATTCACAAAACAACGATATGAAATATATTCAAATATCGATTCAGTTTTCAAGTACATTTTCATAAAATCAATTATATGAATTACTTCATTGATTTTAGTAAATTCTCGATCGCGAGATCTTCTCGGCCTTTTGGCTATGATGGGAGTAGGGAGAAGAATGATAGAGAGCTATTCACAAAACAACGATATGAAATATATTCAAATATCGATTCAGTTTTCAAGTACATTTTCATAAAATCAATTATATGAATTGCTTCTGAGTGATTCCCTATTTGAATCTGGGCTAGCCCCTTGCTTCTGAGTGATTCCCTGGTCGAATCTGGGCTAGCCCCTTGCTTCTGAGTGATTCCCTGGTCGAATCTGGGCAAGCCCCTTGCTTCTGAGTGATTCCCTGGTCGAATCTGGGCTAGCCCCTTGCTTTTGAGTGATTCCCTATTCGAATCTGGGCAAGCCCCTTGCTTCTGAGTGATTCCCTGGTCGAATCTGAGCTAGCCCCTTGCTTCTGAGTGATTCCCTGGTCGAATCTGGGCAAGCCCCTTGCTTCTGAGTGATTCCCTGGTCGAATCTGGGCTAGCCCCTTGCTTCTGAGTGATTCCCTGGTCGAATCTGGGCTAGCCCCTTGCTTCAGAGTGATTCCCTCGTCGAATCTGGGCAACCCCCATGCTTCTGAGTGATTCCCTGGTCGAATCTGGGCTAGCCCCTTGCTTCTGAGTGATTCCCTGGTCGAATCTGGGCTAGCCCCTTGCTTCTGAGTGATTCCCTGTTCGAATCTGGGCTAGCCCCTTGCTTCTGAGTGATACCCTGGTCGCATCTGGGCTAGCCCCTTACTTCTGAGTGATTCCCTATTCGAATCTGGGCTAGCCCCTTGCTTCTGAGTGATTCCCTGGTCGAATCTGGGCTAGCCCCTTGCTTCTGAGTGATTCCCTGGTCGAATCTGGCCTAGCCCCTTGCTTCTTAGTGATTCCCTGGTCGAATCTGGGCTAGCCCCTTGCTTCTGAGTGATACCCTGGTCGCATCTGGGCTAGCCCCTTACTTCTGAGTGATTCCCTGGTCGAATCTGGGCTAGCCCCTTGCTTCTGAGTGATTCCCTGGTCGAATCTGGGCTAGCCCCTTGCTTCTGAGTGATTCCCTGGTCGAATCTGGGCTAGCCCCTTGCTTCTGAGTGATTCCCTGGTCGAATCTGGGCTAGCCCCTTGCTTCTGGCATGATTCCCTATTCGAATCTGGGCTAGCCCCTTGCTTCTGAGTGATTCCCTGGTCGAATCTGGGCTAGCCCCTTGCTTCTGAGTGATTCCCTGGTCGAATCTGGGCTAGCCCCTTGCTTCTGAGTGATTCCCTGGTCGAATCTGGGCAACCCCCATGCTTCTGAGTGATTCCCTGGTCGAATCTGGGCTAGCCCCTTGCTTCTGAGTGATTCCCTGGTCGAATCTGGGCTAGCCCCTTGCTTCTGAGTGATTCCCTGGTCGAATCTGGGCTAGCCCCTTGCTTCTGAGTGATTCCCTGGTCGAATCAGGGCTAGCCCCTTGCTTCTGAGTGATTCCCTGGTCGAATCTGGGCTAGCCCCTTGCTTCTGAGTGATTCCCTGGTCGAATCTGGGCTAGCCCCTTGCTTCTGAGTGATACCCTGGTCGAATCTGGGCTAGCCCCTTGCTTCTTAGTGATTCCCTGGTCGAATCTGGGCTAGCCCCTTGCTTCTGAGTGATACCCTGGTCGCATCTGGGCTAGCCCCTTACTTCTGAGTGATTCCCTGGTCGAATCTGGGCTAGCCCCTTGCTTCTGAGTGATTCCCTGGTCGAATCTGGGCTAGCCCCTTGCTTCTGAGTGATTCCCTGGTCGAATCTGGGCTAGCCCCTTGCTTCTGAGTGATTCCCTGGTCGAATCTGGGCTAGCCCCTTGCTTCTGAGTGATTCCCTGGTCGAATCTGGGCTAGCCCCTTGCTTCTGAGTGATTCCCTATTCGAATCTGGGCTAGCCCCTTGCTTCTGAGTGATTCCCTGGTCGAATCTGGGCTAGCCCCTTGCTTCTGAGTGATTCCCTGGTCGAATCTGGGCTAGCCCCTTGCTTCTGAGTGATTCCCTGGTCGAATCTGGGCAACCCCCATGCTTCTGAGTGATTCCCTGGTCGAATCTGGGCTAGCCCCTTGCTTCTGAGTGATTCCCTGGTCGAATCTGGGCTAGCCCCTTGCTTCTGAGTGATTCCCTGGTCGAATCTGGGCTAGCCCCTTGCTTCTGAGTGATTCCCTGGTCGAATCTGGGCTAGCCCCTTGCTTCTGAGTGATTCCCTGGTCGAATCTGGGCTAGCCCCTTGCTTCTGAGTGATTCCCTGGTCGAATCTGGGCTAGCCCCTTGCTTCTGAGTGATACCCTGGTCGAATCTCCCCTTGCTTCTGAGTGATTCCCTGTTCGAATCTGGGCTAGCCCCTTGCTTCTGAGTGATACCCTGGTCGCATCTGGGCTAGCCCCTTACTTCTGAGTGATTCCCTATTCGAATCTGGGCTAGCCCCTTGCTTCTGAGTGATTCCCTGGTCGAATCTGGGCTAGCCCCTTGCTTCTGAGTGATTCCCTGGTCGAATCTGGGCTAGCCCCTTGCTTCTTAGTGATTCCCTGGTCGAATCTGGGCTAGCCCCTTGCTTCTGAGTGATACCCTGGTCGCATCTGGGCTAGCCCCTTACTTCTGAGTGATTCCCTGGTCGAATCTGGGCTAGCCCCTTGCTTCTGAGTGATTCCCTGGTCGAATCTGGGCTAGCCCCTTGCTTCTGAGTGATTCCCTGGTCGAATCTGGGCTAGCCCCTTGCTTCTGAGTGATTCCCTGGTCGAATCTGGGCAAGCCCCTTGCTTCTGAGTGATTCCCTGGTCGAATCTGGGCTAGCCCCTTGCTTCTGAGTGATTCCCTATTCGAATCTGGGCTAGCCCCTTGCTTCTGAGTGATTCCCTATTCGAATCTGGGCAAGCCCCTTGCTTCTGAGTGATTCCCTGGTCGAATCTGGGCTAGCCCCTTGCTTCTGAGTGATTCCCTGGTCGAATCTGGGCAAGCCCCTTGCTTCTGAGTGATTCCCTGGTCGAATCTGGGCTAGCCCCTTGCTTCTGAGTGATTCCCCGGTCGAATCTGGGCTAGCCCCTTGCTTCTGAGTGATTCCCTGGTCGAATCTGGGCTAGCCCCTTGCTTCTGAGTGATTCCCTGGTCGAATCTGGGCAAGCCCCTTGCTTCTGAGTGATTCCCTGGTCGAATCTGGGCTAGCCCCTTGCTTCTGAGTGATTCCCTATTCGAATCTGGGCAAGCCCCTTGCTTCTGAGTGATTCCCTGGTCGAATCTGGGCTAGCCCCTTGCTTCTGAGTGATTCCCTGGTCGAATCTGGGCAAGCCCCTTGCTTCTGAGTGATTCCCTGGTCGAATCTGGGCTAGCCCCTTGCTTCTGAGTGATTCCCCGGTCGAATCTGGGCTAGCCCCTTGCTTCTGAGTGATTCCCTGGTCGAATCTGGGCAACCCCCATGCTCCTGAGTGATTCCCTGGTCGAATCTGGGCTAGCCCCTTGCTTCTGAGTGATTCCCTGGTCGAATCTGGGCTAGCCCCTTGCTTCTGAGTGATACCCTGGTCGAATCTGGGCTAGCCCCTTGCTTCTTAGTGATTCCCTGGTCGAATCTGGGCTAGCCCCTTGCTTCTGAGTGATACCCTGGTCGCATCTGGGCTAGCCCCTTACTTCTGAGTGATTCCCTGGTCGAATCTGGGCTAGCCCCTTGCTTCTGAGTGATTCCCTGGTCGAATCTGGGCTAGCCCCTTGCTTCTGAGTGATTCCCTGGTCGAATCTGGGCTAGCCCCTTGCTTCTGAGTGATTCCCTGGTCGAATCTGGGCTAGCCCCTTGCTTCTGAGTGATTCCCTGGTCGAATCTGGGCTAGCCCCTTGCTTCTGAGTGATTCCCTATTCGAATCTGGGCTAGCCCCTTGCTTCTGAGTGATTCCCTGGTCGAATCTGGGCTAGCCCCTTGCTTCTGAGTGATTCCCTGGTCGAATCTGGGCTAGCCCCTTGCTTCTGAGTGATTCCCTGGTCGAATCTGGGCAACCCCCATGCTTCTGAGTGATTCCCTGGTCGAATCTGGGCTAGCCCCTTGCTTCTGAGTGATACCCTGGTCGCATCTGGGCTAGCCCCTTACTTCTGAGTGATTCCCTATTCGAATCTGGGCTAGCCCCTTGCTTCTGAGTGATTCCCTGGTCGAATCTGGGCTAGCCCCTTGCTTCTGAGTGATTCCCTGGTCGAATCTGGGCTAGCCCCTTGCTTCTTAGTGATTCCCTGGTCGAATCTGGGCTAGCCCCTTGCTTCTGAGTGATACCCTGGTCGCATCTGGGCTAGCCCCTTACTTCTGAGTGATTCCCTGGTCGAATCTGGGCTAGCCCCTTGCTTCTGAGTGATTCCCTATTCGAATCTGGGCAAGCCCCTTGCTTCTGAGTGATTCCCTGGTCGAATCTGGGCTAGCCCCTTGCTTCTGAGTGATTCCCTGGTCGAATCTGGGCAAGCCCCTTGCTTCTGAGTGATTCCCTGGTCGAATCTGGGCTAGCCCCTTGCTTCTGAGTGATTCCCCGGTCGAATCTGGGCTAGCCCCTTGCTTCTGAGTGATTCCCTGGTCGAATCTGGGCAACCCCCATGCTCCTGAGTGATTCCCTGGTCGAATCTGGGCTAGCCCCTTGCTTCTGAGTGATTCCCTGGTCGAATCTGGGCAACCCCCATGCTTCTGAGTGATTCCCTGGTCGAATCTGGGCTAGCCCCTTGCTTCTGAGTGATTCCCTGGTCGAATCTGGGCTAGCCCCTTGCTTCTGAGTGATTCCCTGGTCGAATCTGGGCTAGCCCCTTGCTTCTGAGTGATTCCCTGGTCGAATCTGGGCTAGCCCCTTGCTTCTGAGTGATTCCCTGGTCGAATCTGGGCTAGCCCCTTGCTTCTGAGTGATACCCTGGTCGAATCTGGGCTAGCCCCTTGCTTCTGAGTGATTCCCTGGTCGAATCTGGGCTAGCCCCTTGCTTCTGAGTGATTCCCTATTCGAATCTGGGCTAGCCCCTTGCTTCTGAGTGATTCCCTGGTCGAATCTGGGCTAGCCCCTTGCTTCTGAGTGATTCCCTGGTCGAATCTGGGCTAGCCCCTTGCTTCTGAGTGATTCCCTGGTCGAATCTGGGCTAGCCCCTTGCTTCTGAGTGATTCCCTGGTCGAATCTGGGCTAGCCCCTTGCTTCTGAGTGATTCCCTGGTCGAATCTGGGCTAGCCCCTTGCTTCTGAGTGATTCCCTGGTCGAATCTGGGCTAGCCCCTTGCTTCTGAGTGATTCCCTGGTCGAATCTGGGCTAGCCCCTTGCTTCTGAGTGATTCCCTGGTCGAATCTGGGCTAGCCCCTTGCTTCTGAGTGATTCCCTGGTCGAATCTGGGCTAGCCCCTTGCTTCTGAGTGATTCCCTGGTCGAATCTGGGCTAGCCCCTTGCTTCTGAGTGATTCCCTGGTCGAATCTGGGCAAGCCCCTTGCTTCTGAGTGATTCCCTGGTCGAATCTGGGCAAGCCCCTTGCTTCTTAGTGATTCCCTGGTCGAATCTGGGCTAGCCCCTTGCTTCTGAGTGATACCCTGGTCGCATCTGGGCTAGCCCCTTACTTCTGAGTGATTCCCTGGTCGAATCTGGGCTAGCCCCTTGCTTCTGAGTGATTCCCTGGTCGAATCTGGGCTAGCCCCTTGCTTCTGAGTGATTCCCTGGTCGAATCTGGGCTAGCCCCTTGCTTCTGAGTGATTCCCTGGTCGAATCTGGGCAAGCCCCTTGCTTCTGAGTGATTCCCTGGTCGAATCTGGGCTAGCCCCTTGCTTCTGAGTGATTCCCTATTCGAATCTGGGCAAGCCCCTTGCTTCTGAGTGATTCCCTGGTCGAATCTGGGCTAGCCCCTTGCTTCTGAGTGATTCCCTGGTCGAATCTGGGCAAGCCCCTTGCTTCTGAGTGATTCCCTGGTCGAATCTGGGCTAGCCCCTTGCTTCTGAGTGATTCCCCGGTCGAATCTGGGCTAGCCCCTTGCTTCTGAGTGATTCCCTGGTCGAATCTGGGCTAGCCCCTTGCTTCTGAGTGATTCCCTGGTCGAATCTGGGCAAGCCCCTTGCTTCTGAGTGATTCCCTGGTCGAATCTGGGCTAGCCCCTTGCTTCTGAGTGATTCCCTATTCGAATCTGGGCAAGCCCCTTGCTTCTGAGTGATTCCCTGGTCGAATCTGGGCTAGCCCCTTGCTTCTGAGTGATTCCCTGGTCGAATCTGGGCAAGCCCCTTGCTTCTGAGTGATTCCCTGGTCGAATCTGGGCTAGCCCCTTGCTTCTGAGTGATTCCCCGGTCGAATCTGGGCTAGCCCCTTGCTTCTGAGTGATTCCCTGGTCGAATCTGGGCAACCCCCATGCTCCTGAGTGATTCCCTGGTCGAATCTGGGCTAGCCCCTTGCTTCTGAGTGATTCCCTGGTCGAATCTGGGCAACCCCCATGCTTCTGAGTGATTCCCTGGTCGAATCTGGGCTAGCCCCTTGCTTCTGAGTGATTCCCTGGTCGAATCTGGGCTAGCCCCTTGCTTCTGAGTGATTCCCTGGTCGAATCTGGGCTAGCCCCTTGCTTCTGAGTGATTCCCTGGTCGAATCTGGGCTAGCCCCTTGCTTCTGAGTGATTCCCTGGTCGAATCTGGGCTAGCCCCTTGCTTCTGAGTGATACCCTGGTCGAATCTGGGCTAGCCCCTTGCTTCTTAGTGATTCCCTGGTCGAATCTGGGCTAGCCCCTTGCTTCTGAGTGATACCCTGGTCGCATCTGGGCTAGCCCCTTACTTCTGAGTGATTCCCTGGTCGAATCTGGGCTAGCCCCTTGCTTCTGAGTGATTCCCTGGTCGAATCTGGGCTAGCCCCTTGCTTCTGAGTGATTCCCTGGTCGAATCTGGGCTAGCCCCTTGCTTCTGAGTGATTCCCTGGTCGAATCTGGGCTAGCCCCTTGCTTCTGAGTGATTCCCTATTCGAATCTGGGCTAGCCCCTTGCTTCTGAGTGATTCCCTGGTCGAATCTGGGCTAGCCCCTTGCTTCTGAGTGATTCCCTGGTCGAATCTGGGCTAGCCCCTTGCTTCTGAGTGATTCCCTGGTCGAATCTGGGCAACCCCCATGCTTCTGAGTGATTCCCTGGTCGAATCTGGGCTAGCCCCTTGCTTCTGAGTGATTCCCTGGTCGAATCTGGGCTAGCCCCTTGCTTCTGAGTGATTCCCTGGTCGAATCTGGGCTAGCCCCTTGCTTCTGAGTGATTCCCTGGTCGAATCTGGGCTAGCCCCTTGCTTCTGAGTGATTCCCTGGTCGAATCTGGGCTAGCCCCTTGCTTCTGAGTGATTCCCTGGTCGAATCTGGGCTAGCCCCTTGCTTCTGAGTGATACCCTGGTCGAATCTCCCCTTGCTTCTGAGTGATTCCCTGTTCGAATCTGGGCTAGCCCCTTGCTTCTGAGTGATTCCCTATTCGAATCTGGGCTAGCCCCTTGCTTCTGAGTGATTCCCTGGTCGAATCTGGGCTAGCCCCTTGCTTCTGAGTGATTCCCTGGTCGAATCTGGGCTAGCCCCTTGCTTCTGAGTGATTCCCTGGTCGAATCTGGGCAACCCCCATGCTTCTGAGTGATTCCCTGGTCGCATCTGGGCTAGCCCCTTGCTTCTGAGTGATTCCCTGGTCGAATCTGGGCTAGCCCCTTGCTTCTGAGTGATTCCCTGGTCGAATCTGGGCTAGCCCCTTGCTTCTGAGTGATTCCCTGGTCGAATCTGGGCTAGCCCCTTGCTTCTGAGTGATTCCCTGGTCGAATCTGGGCTAGCCCCTTGCTTCTGAGTGATTCCCTGGTCGAATCTGGGCTAGCCCCTTGCTTCTGAGTGATACCCTGGTCGAATCTCCCCTTGCTTCTGAGTGATTCCCTGTTCGAATCTGGGCTAGCCCCTTGCTTCTGAGTGATACCCTGGTCGCATCTGGGCTAGCCCCTTACTTCTGAGTGATTCCCTATTCGAATCTGGGCTAGCCCCTTGCTTCTGAGTGATTCCCTGGTCGAATCTGGGCTAGCCCCTTGCTTCTGAGTGATTCCCTGGTCGAATCTGGGCTAGCCCCTTGCTTCTTAGTGATTCCCTGGTCGAATCTGGGCTAGCCCCTTGCTTCTGAGTGATACCCTGGTCGCATCTGGGCTAGCCCCTTACTTCTGAGTGATTCCCTGGTCGAATCTGGGCTAGCCCCTTGCTTCTGAGTGATTCCCTGGTCGAATCTGGGCTAGCCCCTTGCTTCTGAGTGATTCCCTGGTCGAATCTGGGCTAGCCCCTTGCTTCTGAGTGATTCCCTGGTCGAATCTGGGCTAGCCCCTTGCTTCTGAGTGATACCCTGGTCGAATCTCCCCTTGCTTCTGAGTGATTCCCTGTTCGAATCTGGGCTAGCCCCTTGCTTCTGAGTGATACCCTGGTCGCATCTGGGCTAGCCCCTTACTTCTGAGTGATTCCCTATTCGAATCTGGGCTAGCCCCTTGCTTCTGAGTGATTCCCTGGTCGAATCTGGGCTAGCCCCTTGCTTCTGAGTGATTCCCTGGTCGAATCTGGGCTAGCCCCTTGCTTCTTAGTGATTCCCTGGTCGAATCTGGGCTAGCCCCTTGCTTCTGAGTGATACCCTGGTCGCATCTGGGCTAGCCCCTTACTTCTGAGTGATTCCCTGGTCGAATCTGGGCTAGCCCCTTGCTTCTGAGTGATTCCCTGGTCGAATCTGGGCTAGCCCCTTGCTTCTGAGTGATTCCCTGGTCGAATCTGGGCTAGCCCCTTGCTTCTGAGTGATTCCCTGGTCGAATCTGGGCAAGCCCCTTGCTTCTGAGTGATTCCCTGGTCGAATCTGGGCTAGCCCCTTGCTTCTGAGTGATTCCCTATTCGAATCTGGGCAAGCCCCTTGCTTCTGAGTGATTCCCTGGTCGAATCTGGGCTAGCCCCTTGCTTCTGAGTGATTCCCTGGTCGAATCTGGGCAAGCCCCTTGCTTCTGAGTGATTCCCTGGTCGAATCTGGGCTAGCCCCTTGCTTCTGAGTGATTCCCCGGTCGAATCTGGGCTAGCCCCTTGCTTCTGAGTGATTCCCTGGTCGAATCTGGGCTAGCCCCTTGCTTCTGAGTGATTCCCTGGTCGAATCTGGGCAAGCCCCTTGCTTCTGAGTGATTCCCTGGTCGAATCTGGGCTAGCCCCTTGCTTCTGAGTGATTCCCTATTCGAATCTGGGCAAGCCCCTTGCTTCTGAGTGATTCCCTGGTCGAATCTGGGCTAGCCCCTTGCTTCTGAGTGATTCCCTGGTCGAATCTGGGCAAGCCCCTTGCTTCTGAGTGATTCCCTGGTCGAATCTGGGCTAGCCCCTTGCTTCTGAGTGATTCCCCGGTCGAATCTGGGCTAGCCCCTTGCTTCTGAGTGATTCCCTGGTCGAATCTGGGCAACCCCCATGCTCCTGAGTGATTCCCTGGTCGAATCTGGGCTAGCCCCTTGCTTCTGAGTGATTCCCTGGTCGAATCTGGGCAACCCCCATGCTTCTGAGTGATTCCCTGGTCGAATCTGGGCTAGCCCCTTGCTTCTGAGTGATTCCCTGGTCGAATCTGGGCTAGCCCCTTGCTTCTGAGTGATTCCCTGGTCGAATCTGGGCTAGCCCCTTGCTTCTGAGTGATTCCCTGGTCGAATCTGGGCTAGCCCCTTGCTTCTGAGTGATTCCCTGGTCGAATCTGGGCTAGCCCCTTGCTTCTGAGTGATACCCTGGTCGAATCTGGGCTAGCCCCTTGCTTCTTAGTGATTCCCTGGTCGAATCTGGGCTAGCCCCTTGCTTCTGAGTGATACCCTGGTCGCATCTGGGCTAGCCCCTTACTTCTGAGTGATTCCCTGGTCGAATCTGGGCTAGCCCCTTGCTTCTGAGTGATTCCCTGGTCGAATCTGGGCTAGCCCCTTGCTTCTGAGTGATTCCCTGGTCGAATCTGGGCTAGCCCCTTGCTTCTGAGTGATTCCCTGGTCGAATCTGGGCTAGCCCCTTGCTTCTGAGTGATTCCCTGGTCGAATCTGGGCTAGCCCCTTGCTTCTGAGTGATTCCCTATTCGAATCTGGGCTAGCCCCTTGCTTCTGAGTGATTCCCTGGTCGAATCTGGGCTAGCCCCTTGCTTCTGAGTGATTCCCTGGTCGAATCTGGGCTAGCCCCTTGCTTCTGAGTGATTCCCTGGTCGAATCTGGGCAACCCCCATGCTTCTGAGTGATTCCCTGGTCGAATCTGGGCTAGCCCCTTGCTTCTGAGTGATTCCCTGGTCGAATCTGGGCTAGCCCCTTGCTTCTGAGTGATTCCCTGGTCGAATCTGGGCTAGCCCCTTGCTTCTGAGTGATTCCCTGGTCGAATCTGGGCTAGCCCCTTGCTTCTGAGTGATTCCCTGGTCGAATCTGGGCTAGCCCCTTGCTTCTGAGTGATTCCCTGGTCGAATCTGGGCTAGCCCCTTGCTTCTGAGTGATACCCTGGTCGAATCTCCCCTTGCTTCTGAGTGATTCCCTGTTCGAATCTGGGCTAGCCCCTTGCTTCTGAGTGATTCCCTATTCGAATCTGGGCTAGCCCCTTGCTTCTGAGTGATTCCCTGGTCGAATCTGGGCTAGCCCCTTGCTTCTGAGTGATTCCCTGGTCGAATCTGGGCTAGCCCCTTGCTTCTGAGTGATTCCCTGGTCGAATCTGGGCAACCCCCATGCTTCTGAGTGATTCCCTGGTCGAATCTGGGCTAGCCCCTTGCTTCTGAGTGATTCCCTGGTCGAATCTGGGCTAGCCCCTTGCTTCTGAGTGATTCCCTGGTCGAATCTGGGCTAGCCCCTTGCTTCTGAGTGATTCCCTGGTCGAATCTGGGCTAGCCCCTTGCTTCTGAGTGATTCCCTGGTCGAATCTGGGCTAGCCCCTTGCTTCTGAGTGATTCCCTGGTCGAATCTGGGCTAGCCCCTTGCTTCTGAGTGATACCCTGGTCGAATCTCCCCTTGCTTCTGAGTGATTCCCTGTTCGAATCTGGGCTAGCCCCTTGCTTCTGAGTGATACCCTGGTCGCATCTGGGCTAGCCCCTTACTTCTGAGTGATTCCCTATTCGAATCTGGGCTAGCCCCTTGCTTCTGAGTGATTCCCTGGTCGAATCTGGGCTAGCCCCTTGCTTCTGAGTGATTCCCTGGTCGAATCTGGGCTAGCCCCTTGCTTCTTAGTGATTCCCTGGTCGAATCTGGGCTAGCCCCTTGCTTCTGAGTGATACCCTGGTCGCATCTGGGCTAGCCCCTTACTTCTGAGTGATTCCCTGGTCGAATCTGGGCTAGCCCCTTGCTTCTGAGTGATTCCCTGGTCGAATCTGGGCTAGCCCCTTGCTTCTGAGTGATTCCCTGGTCGAATCTGGGCTAGCCCCTTGCTTCTGAGTGATTCCCTGGTCGAATCTGGGCAAGCCCCTTGCTTCTGAGTGATTCCCTGGTCGAATCTGGGCTAGCCCCTTGCTTCTGAGTGATTCCCTATTCGAATCTGGGCAAGCCCCTTGCTTCTGAGTGATTCCCTGGTCGAATCTGGGCTAGCCCCTTGCTTCTGAGTGATTCCCTGGTCGAATCTGGGCAAGCCCCTTGCTTCTGAGTGATTCCCTGGTCGAATCTGGGCTAGCCCCTTGCTTCTGAGTGATTCCCCGGTCGAATCTGGGCTAGCCCCTTGCTTCTGAGTGATTCCCTGGTCGAATCTGGGCTAGCCCCTTGCTTCTGAGTGATTCCCTGGTCGAATCTGGGCAAGCCCCTTGCTTCTGAGTGATTCCCTGGTCGAATCTGGGCTAGCCCCTTGCTTCTGAGTGATTCCCTATTCGAATCTGGGCAAGCCCCTTGCTTCTGAGTGATTCCCTGGTCGAATCTGGGCTAGCCCCTTGCTTCTGAGTGATTCCCTTGTCGAATCTGGGCAAGCCCCTTGCTTCTGAGTGATTCCCTGGTCGAATCTGGGCTAGCCCCTTGCTTCTGAGTGATTCCCCGGTCGAATCTGGGCTAGCCCCTTGCTTCTGAGTGATTCCCTGGTCGAATCTGGGCAACCCCCATGCTCCTGAGTGATTCCCTGGTCGAATCTGGGCTAGCCCCTTGCTTCTGAGTGATTCCCTGGTCGAATCTGGGCAACCCCCATGCTTCTGAGTGATTCCCTGGTCGAATCTGGGCTAGCCCCTTGCTTCTGAGTGATTCCCTGGTCGAATCTGGGCTAGCCCCTTGCTTCTGAGTGATTCCCTGGTCGAATCTGGGCTAGCCCCTTGCTTCTGAGTGATTCCCTGTTCGAATCTGGGCTAGCCCCTTGCTTCTGAGTGATACCCTGGTCGCATCTGGGCTAGCCCCTTGCTTCTGAGTGATTCCCTGGTCGAATCTGGGCTAGCCCCTTGCTTCTGAGTGATTCCCTGGTCGAATCTGGGCAAGCCCCTTGCTTCTGAGTGATTCCCTGGTCGAATCTGGGCTAGCCCCTTGCTTCTGAGTGATTCCCTGGTCGAATCTGGGCAACCCCCATGCTCCTGAGTGATTCCCTGGTCGAATCTGGGCTAGCCCCTTGCTTCTGAGTGATTCCCTGGTCGGATCTGGGCAACCCCCATGCTTCTGAGTGATTCCCTGGTCGAATCTGGGCTAGCCCCTTGCTTCTGAGTGATTCCCTGGTCGAATCTGGGCTAGCCCCTTGCTTCTGAGTGATTCCCTGGTCGAATCTGGGCTAGCCCCTTGCTTCTGAGTGATTCCCTGTTCGAATCTGGGCTAGCCCCTTGCTTCTGAGTGATACCATGGTCGCATCTGGGCTAGCCCCTTGCTTCTGAGTGATTCCCTGGTCGAATCTGGGCTAGCCCCTTGCTTCTGAGTGATTCCCTGGTCGAATCTGTTCAAGCCCCTTGCTTCTGAGTGATTCCCTGGTCGAATCTGGGCTAGCCCCTTGCTTCTGAGTGATTCCCTATTCGAATCTGGGCAAGCCCCTTGCTTCTGAGTGATTCCCTGGTCGAATCTGGGCTAGCCCCTTGCTTCTGAGTGATTCCCTGGTCGAATCTGGGCTAGCCCTTTGCTTCTGAGTGATTCCCTATTCGAATCTGGGCAAGCCCCTTGCTTCTGAGTGATTCCCTGGTCGAATCTGAGCTAGCCCCTTGCTTCTGAGTGATTCCCTGGTCGAATCTGGGCAAGCCCCTTGCTTCTGAGTGATTCCCTGGTCGAATCTGGGCTAGCCCCTTGCTTCTGAGTGATTCCCTGGTCGAATCTGGGCTAGCCCCTTGCTTCAGAGTGATTCCCTGGTCGAATCTGGGCAACCCCCATGCTTCTGAGTGATTCCCTGGTCGAATCTGGGCTAGCCCCTTGCTTCTGAGTGATTCCCTGGTCGAATCTGGGCTAGCCCCTTGCTTCTGAGTGATTCCCTGGTCGAATCTGGGCTAGCCCCTTGCTTCTGAGTGATTCCCTGTTCGAATCTGGGCTAGCCCCTTGCTTCTGAGTGATACCCTGGTCGCATCTGGGCTAGCCCCTTACTTCTGAGTGATTCCCTATTCGAATCTGGGCTAGCCCCTTGCTTCTGAGTGATTCCCTGGTCGAATCTGGGCTAGCCCCTTGCTTCTGAGTGATTCCCTGGTCGAATCTGGGCTAGCCCCTTGCTTCTTAGTGATTCCCTGGTCGAATCTGGGCTAGCCCCTTGCTTCTGAGTGATACCCTGGTCGCATCTGGGCTAGCCCCTTACTTCTGAGTGATTCCCTGGTCGAATCTGGGCTAGCCCCTTGCTTCTGAGTGATTCCCTGGTCGAATCTGGGCTAGCCCCTTGCTTCTGAGTGATTCCCTGGTCGAATCTGGGCTAGCCCCTTGCTTCTGAGTGATTCCCTGGTCGAATCTGGGCAAGCCCCTTGCTTCTGAGTGATTCCCTGGTCGAATCTGGGCTAGCCCCTTGCTTCTGAGTGATTCCCTATTCGAATCTGGGCAAGCCCCTTGCTTCTGAGTGATTCCCTGGTCGAATCTGGGCTAGCCCCTTGCTTCTGAGTGATTCCCTGGTCGAATCTGGGCAAGCCCCTTGCTTCTGAGTGATTCCCTGGTCGAATCTGGGCTAGCCCCTTGCTTCTGAGTGATTCCCCGGTCGAATCTGGGCTAGCCCCTTGCTTCTGAGTGATTCCCTGGTCGAATCTGGGCAACCCCCATGCTCCTGAGTGATTCCCTGGTCGAATCTGGGCTAGCCCCTTGCTTCTGAATGATTCCCTGGTCGAATCTGGGCAACCCCCATGCTTCTGAGTGATTCCCTGGTCGAATCTGGGCTAGCCCCTTGCTTCTGAGTGATTCCCTGGTCGAATCTGGGCTAGCCCCTTGCTTCTGAGTGATTCCCTGGTCGAATCTGGGCTAGCCCCTTGCTTCTGAGTGATTCCCTGTTCGAATCTGGGCTAGCCCCTTGCTTCTGAGTGATACCCTGGTCGCATCTGGGCTAGCCCCTTGCTTCTGAGTGATTCCCTGGTCGAATCTGGGCTAGCCCCTTGCTTCTGAGTGATTCCCTGGTCGAATCTGGGCTAGCCCCTTGCTTCTGAGTGATTCCCTGTTCGAATCTGGGCTAGCCCCTTGCTTCTGAGTGATACCCTGGTCGCATCTGGGCTAGCCCCTTGCTTCTGAGTGATTCCCTGGTCGAATCTGGGCTAGCCCCTTGCTTCTGAGTGATTCCCTGGTCGAATCTGGGCAAGCCCCTTGCTTCTGAGTGATTCCCTGGTCGAATCTGGGCTAGCCCCTTGCTTCTGAGTGATTCCCTATTCGAATCTGGGCAAGCCCCTTGCTTCTGAGTGATTCCCTGGTCGAATCTGGGCTAGCCCCTTGCTTCTGAGTGATTCCCTGGTCGAATCTGGGCTAGCCCTTTGCTTCTGAGTGATTCCCTATTCGAATCTGGGCAAGCCCCTTGCTTCTGAGTGATTCCCTGGTCGAATCTGAGCTAGCCCCTTGCTTCTGAGTGATTCCCTGGTCGAATCTGGGCAAGCCCCTTGCTTCTGAGTGATTCCCTGGTCGAATCTGGGCTAGCCCCTTGCTTCAGAGTGATTCCCTGGTCGAATCTGGGCAACCCCCATGCTTCTGAGTGATTCCCTGGTCGAATCTGGGCTAGCCCCTTGCTTCTGAGTGATTCCCTGGTCGAATCTGGGCTAGCCCCTTGCTTCTGAGTGATTCCCTGGTCGAATCTGGGCTAGCCCCTTGCTTCTGAGTGATTCCCTGTTCGAATCTGGGCTAGCCCCTTGCTTCTGAGTGATACCCTGGTCGCATCTGGGCTAGCCCCTTACTTCTGAGTGATTCCCTATTCGAATCTGGGCTAGCCCCTTGCTTCTGAGTGATTCCCTGGTCGAATCTGGGCTAGCCCCTTGCTTCTGAGTGATTCCCTGGTCGAATCTGGGCTAGCCCCTTGCTTCTTAGTGATTCCCTGGTCGAATCTGGGCTAGCCCCTTGCTTCTGAGTGATACCCTGGTCGCATCTGGGCTAGCCCCTTACTTCTGAGTGATTCCCTGGTCGAATCTGGGCTAGCCCCTTGCTTCTGAGTGATTCCCTGGTCGAATCTGGGCTAGCCCCTTGCTTCTGAGTGATTCCCTGGTCGAATCTGGGCTAGCCCCTTGCTTCTGAGTGATTCCCTGGTCGAATCTGGGCTAGCCCCTTGCTTCTGAGTGATTCCCTATTCGAATCTGGGCTAGCCCCTTGCTTCTGAGTGATTCCCTGGTCGAATCTGGGCTAGCCCCTTGCTTCTGAGTGATTCCCTGGTCGAATCTGGGCTAGCCCCTTGCTTCTGAGTGATTCCCTGGTCGAATCTGGGCAACCCCCATGCTTCTGAGTGATTCCCTGGTCGAATCTGGGCTAGCCCCTTGCTTCTGAGTGATTCCCTGGTCGAATCTGGGCTAGCCCCTTGCTTCTGAGTGATTCCCTGGTCGAATCTGGGCTAGCCCCTTGCTTCTGAGTGATTCCCTGGTCGAATCTGGGCTAGCCCCTTGCTTCTGAGTGATTCCCTGGTCGAATCTGGGCTAGCCCCTTGCTTCTGAGTTATTCCCTGGTCGAATCTGGGCTAGCCCCTTGCTTCTGAGTGATACCCTGGTCGAATCTCCCCTTGCTTCTGAGTGATTCCCTGGTCGAATCTGGGCTAGCCCCTTGCTTCTGGGTGATTCCCTATTCGAATCTGGGCTAGCCCCTTGCTTCTGAGTGATTCCCTGGTCGAATCTGGGCAAGCCCCTTGCTTCTGAGTGATTCCCTGGTCGAATCTGGGCTAGCCCCTTGCTTCTGAGTGATTCCCTATTCGAATCTGGGCAAGCCCCTTGCTTCTGAGTGATTCCCTGGTCGAATCTGGGCTAGCCCCTTGCTTCTGAGTGATTCCCTGGTCGAATCTGGGCAAGCCCCTTGCTTCTGAGTGATTCCCTGGTCGAATCTGGGCTAGCCCCTTGCTTCTGAGTGATTCCCTGGTCGAATCTGGGCAAGCCCCTTGCTTCTGAGTGATTCCCTGGTCGAATCTGGGCTAGCCCCTTGCTTCTGAGTGATTCCCCGGTCGAATCTGGGCTAGCCCCTTGCTTCTGAGTGATTCCCTGGTCGAATCTGGGCAACCCCCATGCTCCTGAGTGATTCCCTGGTCGAATCTGGGCTAGCCCCTTGCTTCTGAGTGATTCCCTGGTCGAATCTGGGCTAGCCCCTTGCTTCTGAGTGATTCCCTGGTCGAATCTGGGCTAGCCCCTTGCTTCTGAGTGATACCCTGGTCGAATCTCCCCTTGCTTCTGAGTGATTCCCTGGTCGAATCTGGGCTAGCCCCTTGCTTCTGGGTGATTCCCTATTCGAATCTGGGCTAGCCCCTTGCTTCTGAGTGATTCCCTATTCGAATCTGGGCTAGCCCCTTGCTTCTGAGTGATTCCCTGGTCGAATCTGGGCTAGCCCCTTGCTTCTGAGTGATTCCCTGGTCGAATCTGGGCAAGCCCCTTGCTTCTGAGTGATTCCCTGGTCGAATCTGGGCTAGCCCCTTGCTTCTGAGTGATTCCCTATTCGAATCTGGGCAAGCCCCTTGCTTCTGAGTGATTCCCTGGTCGAATCTGGGCTAGCCCCTTGCTTCTGAGTGATTCCCTGGTCGAATCTGGGCAAGCCCCTTGCTTCTGAGTGATTCCCTGGTCGAATCTGGGCTAGCCCCTTGCTTCTGAGTGATTCCCCGGTCGAATCTGGGCTAGCCCCTTGCTTCTGAGTGATTCCCTGGTCGAATCTGGGCAACCCCCATGCTCCTGAGTGATTCCCTGGTCGAATCTGGGCTAGCCCCTTGCTTCTGAGTGATTCCCTGGTCGAATCTGGGCAAGCCCCTTGCTTCTGAGTGATTCCCTGGTCGAATCTGGGCTAGCCCCTTGCTTCTGAGTGATTCCCCGGTCGAATCTGGGCTAGCCCCTTGCTTCTGAGTGATTCCCTGGTCGAATCTGGGCAACCCCCATGCTCCTGAGTGATTCCCTGGTCGAATCTGGGCAAGCCCCTTGCTTCTGAGTGATTCCCTGGTCGAATCTGGGCTAGCCCCTTGCTTCTGAGTGATTCCCTATTCGAATCTGGGCAAGCCCCTTGCTTCTGAGTGATTCCCTGGTCGAATCTGGGCTAGCCCCTTGCTTCTGAGTGATTCCCTGGTCGAATCTGGGCAAGCCCCTTGCTTCTGAGTGATTCCCTGGTCGAATCTGGGCTAGCCCCTTGCTTCTGAGTGATTCCCTGGTCGAATCTGGGCAAGCCCCTTGCTTCTGAGTGATTCCCTGGTCGAATCTGGGCTAGCCCCTTGCTTCTGAGTGATTCCCCGGTCGAATCTGGGCTAGCCCCTTGCTTCTGAGTGATTCCCTGGTCGAATCTGGGCAACCCCCATGCTCCTGAGTGATTCCCTGGTCGAATCTGGGCTAGCCCCTTGCTTCTGAGTGATTCCCTGGTCGAATCTGGGCTAGCCCCTTGCTTCAGAGTGATTCCCTGGTCGAATCTGGGCAACCCCCATGCTTCTGAGTGATTCCCTGGTCGAATCTGGGCTAGCCCCTTGCTTCTGAGTGATTCCCTGGTCGAATCTGGGCTAGCCCCTTGCTTCTGAGTGATTCCCTGGTCGAATCTGGGCTAGCCCCTTGCTTCTGAGTGATTCCCTGTTCGAATCTGGGCTAGCCCCTTGCTTCTGAGTGATACCCTGGTCGCATCTGGGCTAGCCCCTTACTTCTGAGTGATTCCCTATTCGAATCTGGGCTAGCCCCTTGCTTCTGAGTGATTCCCTGGTCGAATCTGGGCTAGCCCCTTGCTTCTGAGTGATTCCCTGGTCGAATCTGGGCTAGCCCCTTGCTTCTTAGTGATTCCCTGGTCGAATCTGGGCTAGCCCCTTGCTTCTGAGTGATACCCTGGTCGCATCTGGGCTAGCCCCTTACTTCTGAGTGATTCCCTGGTCGAATCTGGGCTAGCCCCTTGCTTCTGAGTGATTCCCTGGTCGAATCTGGGCTAGCCCCTTGCTTCTGAGTGATTCCCTGGTCGAATCTGGGCTAGCCCCTTGCTTCTGAGTGATTCCCTGGTCGAATCTGGGCTAGCCCCTTGCTTCTGAGTGATTCCCTATTCGAATCTGGGCTAGCCCCTTGCTTCTGAGTGATTCCCTGGTCGAATCTGGGCTAGCCCCTTGCTTCTGAGTGATTCCCTGGTCGAATCTGGGCTAGCCCCTTGCTTCTGAGTGATTCCCTGGTCGAATCTGGGCAACCCCCATGCTTCTGAGTGATTCCCTGGTCGAATCTGGGCTAGCCCCTTGCTTCTGAGTGATTCCCTGGTCGAATCTGGGCTAGCCCCTTGCTTCTGAGTGATTCCCTGGTCGAATCTGGGCTAGCCCCTTGCTTCTGAGTGATTCCCTGGTCGAATCTGGGCTAGCCCCTTGCTTCTGAGTGATTCCCTGGTCGAATCTGGGCTAGCCCCTTGCTTCTGAGTTATTCCCTGGTCGAATCTGGGCTAGCCCCTTGCTTCTGAGTGATACCCTGGTCGAATCTCCCCTTGCTTCTGAGTGATTCCCTGGTCGAATCTGGGCTAGCCCCTTGCTTCTGGGTGATTCCCTATTCGAATCTGGGCTAGCCCCTTGCTTCTGAGTGATTCCCTGGTCGAATCTGGGCAAGCCCCTTGCTTCTGAGTGATTCCCTGGTCGAATCTGGGCTAGCCCCTTGCTTCTGAGTGATTCCCTATTCGAATCTGGGCAAGCCCCTTGCTTCTGAGTGATTCCCTGGTCGAATCTGGGCTAGCCCCTTGCTTCTGAGTGATTCCCTGGTCGAATCTGGGCAAGCCCCTTGCTTCTGAGTGATTCCCTGGTCGAATCTGGGCTAGCCCCTTGCTTCTGAGTGATTCCCTGGTCGAATCTGGGCAAGCCCCTTGCTTCTGAGTGATTCCCTGGTCGAATCTGGGCTAGCCCCTTGCTTCTGAGTGATTCCCCGGTCGAATCTGGGCTAGCCCCTTGCTTCTGAGTGATTCCCTGGTCGAATCTGGGCAACCCCCATGCTCCTGAGTGATTCCCTGGTCGAATCTGGGCTAGCCCCTTGCTTCTGAGTGATTCCCTGGTCGAATCTGGGCTAGCCCCTTGCTTCTGAGTGATTCCCTGGTCGAATCTGGGCTAGCCCCTTGCTTCTGAGTGATACCCTGGTCGAATCTCCCCTTGCTTCTGAGTGATTCCCTGGTCGAATCTGGGCTAGCCCCTTGCTTCTGGGTGATTCCCTATTCGAATCTGGGCTAGCCCCTTGCTTCTGAGTGATTCCCTATTCGAATCTGGGCTAGCCCCTTGCTTCTGAGTGATTCCCTGGTCGAATCTGGGCTAGCCCCTTGCTTCTGAGTGATTCCCTGGTCGAATCTGGGCAAGCCCCTTGCTTCTGAGTGATTCCCTGGTCGAATCTGGGCTAGCCCCTTGCTTCTGAGTGATTCCCTATTCGAATCTGGGCAAGCCCCTTGCTTCTGAGTGATTCCCTGGTCGAATCTGGGCTAGCCCCTTGCTTCTGAGTGATTCCCTGGTCGAATCTGGGCAAGCCCCTTGCTTCTGAGTGATTCCCTGGTCGAATCTGGGCTAGCCCCTTGCTTCTGAGTGATTCCCCGGTCGAATCTGGGCTAGCCCCTTGCTTCTGAGTGATTCCCTGGTCGAATCTGGGCAACCCCCATGCTCCTGAGTGATTCCCTGGTCGAATCTGGGCTAGCCCCTTGCTTCTGAGTGATTCCCTGGTCGAATCTGGGCAAGCCCCTTGCTTCTGAGTGATTCCCTGGTCGAATCTGGGCTAGCCCCTTGCTTCTGAGTGATTCCCCGGTCGAATCTGGGCTAGCCCCTTGCTTCTGAGTGATTCCCTGGTCGAATCTGGGCAACCCCCATGCTCCTGAGTGATTCCCTGGTCGAATCTGGGCAAGCCCCTTGCTTCTGAGTGATTCCCTGGTCGAATCTGGGCTAGCCCCTTGCTTCTGAGTGATTCCCTATTCGAATCTGGGCAAGCCCCTTGCTTCTGAGTGATTCCCTGGTCGAATCTGGGCTAGCCCCTTGCTTCTGAGTGATTCCCTGGTCGAATCTGGGCAAGCCCCTTGCTTCTGAGTGATTCCCTGGTCGAATCTGGGCTAGCCCCTTGCTTCTGAGTGATTCCCTGGTCGAATCTGGGCAAGCCCCTTGCTTCTGAGTGATTCCCTGGTCGAATCTGGGCTAGCCCCTTGCTTCTGAGTGATTCCCCGGTCGAATCTGGGCTAGCCCCTTGCTTCTGAGTGATTCCCTGGTCGAATCTGGGCAACCCCCATGCTCCTGAGTGATTCCCTGGTCGAATCTGGGCTAGCCCCTTGCTTCTGAGTGATTCCCTGGTCGAATCTGGGCTAGCCCCTTGCTTCTGAGTGATTCCCTGGTCGAATCTGGGCTAGCCCCTTGCTTCTGAGTGATACCCTGGTCGAATCTCCCCTTGCTTCTGAGTGATTCCCTGGTCGAATCTGGGCTAGCCCCTTGCTTCTGGGTGATTCCCTATTCGAATCTGGGCTAGCCCCTTGCTTCTGAGTGATTCCCTATTCGAATCTGGGCTAGCCCCTTGCTTCTGAGTGATTCCCTGGTCGAATCTGGGCTAGCCCCTTGCTTCTGAGTGATTCCCTGGTCGAATCTGGGCAAGCCCCTTGCTTCTGAGTGATTCCCTGGTCGAATCTGGGCTAGCCCCTTGCTTCTGAGTGATTCCCTATTCGAATCTGGGCAAGCCCCTTGCTTCTGAGTGATTCCCTGGTCGAATCTGGGCTAGCCCCTTGCTTCTGAGTGATTCCCTGGTCGAATCTGGGCAAGCCCCTTGCTTCTGAGTGATTCCCTGGTCGAATCTGGGCTAGCCCCTTGCTTCTGGGTGATTCCCTATTCGAATCTGGGCTAGCCCCTTGCTTCTGAGTGATTCCCTATTCGAATCTGGGCTAGCCCCTTGCTTCTGAGTGATTCCCTGGTCGAATCTGGGCTAGCCCCTTGCTTCTGAGTGATTCCCTGGTCGAATCTGGGCAAGCCCCTTGCTTCTGAGTGATTCCCTGGTCGAATCTGGGCTAGCCCCTTGCTTCTGAGTGATTCCCTATTCGAATCTGGGCAAGCCCCTTGCTTCTGAGTGATTCCCTGGTCGAATCTGGGCTAGCCCCTTGCTTCTGAGTGATTCCCTGGTCGAATCTGGGCAAGCCCCTTGCTTCTGAGTGATTCCCTGGTCGAATCTGGGCTAGCCCCTTGCTTCTGAGTGATTCCCCGGTCGAATCTGGGCTAGCCCCTTGCTTCTGAGTGATTCCCTGGTCGAATCTGGGCAACCCCCATGCTCCTGAGTGATTCCCTGGTCGAATCTGGGCTAGCCCCTTGCTTCTGAGTGATTCCCTGGTCGAATCTGGGCAAGCCCCTTGCTTCTGAGTGATTCCCTGGTCGAATCTGGGCTAGCCCCTTGCTTCTGAGTGATTCCCCGGTCGAATCTGGGCTAGCCCCTTGCTTCTGAGTGATTCCCTGGTCGAATCTGGGCAACCCCCATGCTCCTGAGTGATTCCCTGGTCGAATCTGGGCTAGCCCCTTGCTTCTGAGTGATTCCCTGGTCGAATCTGGGCTAGCCCCTTGCTTCTGAGTGATTCCCTATTCGAATCTGGGCTAGCCCCTTGCTTCTGAGTGATTCCCTGGTCGAATCTGGGCTAGCCCCTTGCTTCTGAGTGATTCCCTGGTCGAATCTGGGCTAGCCCCTTGCTTCTGAGTGATTCCCTGGTCGAATCTGGGCAACCCCCATGCTTCTGAGTGATTCCCTGGTCGAATCTGGGCTAGCCCCTTGCTTCTGAGTGATTCCCTGGTCGAATCTGGGCTAGCCCCTTGCTTCTGAGTGATTCCCTGGTCGAATCTGGGCTAGCCCCTTGCTTCTGAGTGATTCCCTGGTCGAATCTGGGCTAGCCCCTTGCTTCTGAGTGATTCCCTGGTCGAATCTGGGCTAGCCCCTTGCTTCTGAGTGATACCCTGGTCGAATCTCCCCTTGCTTCTGAGTGATTCCCTGGTCGAATCTGGGCTAGCCCCTTGCTTCTGGGTGATTCCCTATTCGAATCTGGGCTAGCCCCTTGCTTCTGAGTGATTCCCTGGTCGAATCTGGGCTAGCCCCTTGCTTCTGAGTGATACCCTGGTCGAATCTCCCCTTGCTTCTGAGTGATTCCCTGGTCGAATCTGGGCTAGCCCCTTGCTTCTGGGTGATTCCCTATTCGAATCTGGGCTAGCCCCTTGCTTCTGAGTGATTCCCTATTCGAATCTGGGCTAGCCCCTTGCTTCTGAGTGATTCCCTGGTCGAATCTGGGCTAGCCCCTTGCTTCTGAGTGATTCCCTGGTCGAATCTGGGCAAGCCCCTTGCTTCTGAGTGATTCCCTGGTCGAATCTGGGCTAGCCCCTTGCTTCTGAGTGATTCCCTATTCGAATCTGGGCAAGCCCCTTGCTTCTGAGTGATTCCCTGGTCGAATCTGGGCTAGCCCCTTGCTTCTGAGTGATTCCCTGGTCGAATCTGGGCAAGCCCCTTGCTTCTGAGTGATTCCCTGGTCGAATCTGGGCTAGCCCCTTGCTTCTGAGTGATTCCCCGGTCGAATCTGGGCTAGCCCCTTGCTTCTGAGTGATTCCCTGGTCGAATCTGGGCAACCCCCATGCTCCTGAGTGATTCCCTGGTCGAATCTGGGCTAGCCCCTTGCTTCTGAGTGATTCCCTGGTCGAATCTGGGCAAGCCCCTTGCTTCTGAGTGATTCCCTGGTCGAATCTGGGCTAGCCCCTTGCTTCTGAGTGATTCCCCGGTCGAATCTGGGCTAGCCCCTTGCTTCTGAGTGATTCCCTGGTCGAATCTGGGCAACCCCCATGCTCCTGAGTGATTCCCTGGTCGAATCTGGGCTAGCCCCTTGCTTCTGAGTGATTCCCTGGTCGAATCTGGGCTAGCCCCTTGCTTCTGAGTGATTCCCTATTCGAATCTGGGCTAGCCCCTTGCTTCTGAGTGATTCCCTGGTCGAATCTGGGCTAGCCCCTTGCTTCTGAGTGATTCCCTGGTCGAATCTGGGCTAGCCCCTTGCTTCTGAGTGATTCCCTGGTCGAATCTGGGCAACCCCCATGCTTCTGAGTGATTCCCTGGTCGAATCTGGGCTAGCCCCTTGCTTCTGAGTGATTCCCTGGTCGAATCTGGGCTAGCCCCTTGCTTCTGAGTGATTCCCTGGTCGAATCTGGGCTAGCCCCTTGCTTCTGAGTGATTCCCTGGTCGAATCTGGGCTAGCCCCTTGCTTCTGAGTGATTCCCTGGTCGAATCTGGGCAAGCCCCTTGCTTCTGAGTGATTCCCTGGTCGAATCTGGGCTAGCCCCTTGCTTCTGAGTGATTCCCTATTCGAATCTGGGCAAGCCCCTTGCTTCTGAGTGATTCCCTGGTCGAATCTGGGCTAGCCCCTTGCTTCTGAGTGATTCCCTGGTCGAATCTGGGCAAGCCCCTTGCTTCTGAGTGATTCCCTGGTCGAATCTGGGCTAGCCCCTTGCTTCTGAGTGATTCCCTGGTCGAATCTGGGCTAGCCCCTTGCTTCTGGGTGATTCCCTATTCGAATCTGGGCTAGCCCCTTGCTTCTGAGTGATTCCCTATTCGAATCTGGGCTAGCCCCTTGCTTCTGAGTGATTCCCTGGTCGAATCTGGGCTAGCCCCTTGCTTCTGAGTGATTCCCTGGTCGAATCTGGGCAAGCCCCTTGCTTCTGAGTGATTCCCTGGTCGAATCTGGGCTAGCCCCTTGCTTCTGAGTGATTCCCTATTCGAATCTGGGCAAGCCCCTTGCTTCTGAGTGATTCCCTGGTCGAATCTGGGCTAGCCCCTTGCTTCTGAGTGATTCCCTGGTCGAATCTGGGCAAGCCCCTTGCTTCTGAGTGATTCCCTGGTCGAATCTGGGCTAGCCCCTTGCTTCTGAGTGATTCCCCGGTCGAATCTGGGCTAGCCCCTTGCTTCTGAGTGATTCCCTGGTCGAATCTGGGCAACCCCCATGCTCCTGAGTGATTCCCTGGTCGAATCTGGGCTAGCCCCTTGCTTCTGAGTGATTCCCTGGTCGAATCTGGGCAACCCCCATGCTTCTGAGTGATTCCCTGGTCGAATCTGGGCTAGCCCCTTGCTTTTGAGTGATTCCCTGGTCGAATCTGGGCTAGCCCCTTGCTTCTGAGTGATTCCCTGGTCGAATCTGGGCTAGCCCCTTGCTTCTGAGTGATTCCCTGTTCGAATCTGGGCTAGCCCCTTGCTTCTGAGTGATACCCTGGTCGCATCTGGGCTAGCCCCTTGCTTCTGAGTGATTCCCTGGTCGAATCTGGGCTAGCCCCTTGCTTCTGAGTGATTCCCTGGTCGAATCTGGGCAAGCCCCTTGCTTCTGAGTGATTCCCTGGTCGAATCTGGGCTAGCCCCTTGCTTCTGAGTGATTCCCTATTCGAATCTGGGCAAGCCCCTTGCTTCTGAGTGATTCCCTGGTCGAATCTGGGCTAGCCCCTTGCTTCTGAGTGATTCCCTGGTCGAATCTGGGCAAGCCCCTTGCTTCTGAGTGATTCCCTGGTCGAATCTGGGCTAGCCCCTTGCTTCTGAGTGATTCCCTGGTCGAATCTGGGCTAGCCCCTTGCTTCTGAGTGATTCCCTGGTCGAATCCGGGCAACCCCCATGCTCCTGAGTGATTCCCTGGTCGAATCTGGGCTAGCCCCTTGCTTCTGAGTGATTCCCTGGTCGAATCTGGGCTAGCCCCTTGCTTCTGAGTGATTCCCTGGTCGAATCTGGGCTAGCCCCTTGCTTCTGAGTGATTCCCTATTCGAATCTGGGCTAGCCCCTTGCTTCTGAGTGATTCCCTATTCGAATCTGGGCTAGCCCCTTGCTTCTGAGTGATGCCCTGGTCGCATCTGGGCTAGCCCCTTGCTTCTGAGTGATTCCCTGGTCGAATCTGGGCTAGCCCCTTGCTTCTTAGTGATTCCCTGGTCGAATCTGGGCTAGCCCCTTGCTTCTGAGTGATACCCTGGTCGCATCTGGGCTAGCCCCTTACTTCTGAGTGATTCCCTGGTCGAATCTGGGCTAGCCCCTTGCTTCTGAGTGATTCCCTGGTCGAATCTGGGCTAGCCCCTTGCTTCTGAGTGATTCCCTGGTCGAATCTGGGCTAGCCCCTTGCTTCTGAGTGATTCCCTGGTCGAATCTGGGCTAGCCCCTTGCTTCTGAGTGATTCCCTGGTCGAATCTGGGCTAGCCCCTTGCTTCTGAGTGATTCCCTGGTCGAATCTGGGCAACCCCCATGCTCCTGAGTGATTCCCTGGTCGAATCTGGGCTAGCCCCTTGCTTCTGAGTGATTCCCTGGTCGAATCTGGGCTAGCCCCTTGCTTCTGAGTGATTCCCTGGTCGAATCTGGGCTAGCCCCTTGCTTCTGAGTGATACCCTGGTCGAATCTCCCCTTGCTTCTGAGTGATTCCCTGGTCGAATCTGGGCTAGCCCCTTGCTTCTGGGTGATTCCCTATTCGAATCTGGGCTAGCCCCTTGCTTCTGAGTGATTCCCTATTCGAATCTGGGCTAGCCCCTTGCTTCTGAGTGATTCCCTGGTCGAATCTGGGCTAGCCCCTTGCTTCTGAGTGATTCCCTGGTCGAATCTGGGCAAGCCCCTTGCTTCTGAGTGATTCCCTGGTCGAATCTGGGCTAGCCCCTTGCTTCTGAGTGATTCCCTATTCGAATCTGGGCAAGCCCCTTGCTTCTGAGTGATTCCCTGGTCGAATCTGGGCTAGCCCCTTGCTTCTGAGTGATTCCCTGGTCGAATCTGGGCAAGCCCCTTGCTTCTGAGTGATTCCCTGGTCGAATCTGGGCTAGCCCCTTGCTTCTGAGTGATTCCCCGGTCGAATCTGGGCTAGCCCCTTGCTTCTGAGTGATTCCCTGGTCGAATCTGGGCAACCCCCATGCTCCTGAGTGATTCCCTGTTCGAATCTGGGCTAGCCCCTTGCTTCTGAGTGATTCCCTGGTCGAATCTGGGCAACCCCCATGCTTCTGAGTGATTCCCTGGTCGAATCTGGGCTAGCCCCTTGCTTTTGAGTGATTCCCTGGTCGAATCTGGGCTAGCCCCTTGCTTCTGAGTGATTCCCTGGTCGAATCTGGGCTAGCCCCTTGCTTCTGAGTGATTCCCTGTTCGAATCTGGGCTAGCCCCTTGCTTCTGAGTGATACCCTGGTCGCATCTGGGCTAGCCCCTTGCTTCTGAGTGATTCCCTGGTCGAATCTGGGCTAGCCCCTTGCTCCTGAGTGATTCCCTGGTCGAATCTGGGCAAGCCCCTTGCTTCTGAGTGATTCCCTGGTCGAATCTGGGCTAGCCCCTTGCTTCTGAGTGATTCCCTATTCGAATCTGGGCAAGCCCCTTGCTTCTGAGTGATTCCCTGGTCGAATATGGGCTAGCCCCTTGCTTCTGAGTGATTCCCTGGTCGAATCTGGGCAAGCCCCTTGCTTCTGAGTGATTCCCTGGTCGAATCTGGGCTAGCCCCTTGCTTCTGAGTGATTCCCTGGTCGAATCTGGGCTAGCCCCTTGCTTCTGAGTGATTCCCTGGTCGAATCCGGGCAACCCCCATGCTCCTGAGTGATTCCCTGGTCGAATCTGGGCTAGCCCCTTGCTTCTGAGTGATTCCCTGGTCGAATCTGGGCTAGCCCCTTGCTTCTGAGTGATTCCCTGGTCGAATCTGGGCTAGCCCCTTGCTTCTGAGTGATTCCCTATTCGAATCTGGGCTAGCCCCTTGCTTCTGAGTGATTCCCTATTCGAATCTGGGCTAGCCCCTTGCTTCTGAGTGATGCCCTGGTCGCATCTGGGCTAGCCCCTTGCTTCTGAGTGATTCCCTGGTCGAATCTGGGCTAGCCCCTTGCTTCTTAGTGATTCCCTGGTCGAATCTGGGCTAGCCCCTTGCTTCTGAGTGATACCCTGGTCGCATCTGGGCTAGCCCCTTACTTCTGAGTGATTCCCTGGTCGAATCTGGGCTAGCCCCTTGCTTCTGAGTGATTCCCTGGTCGAATCTGGGCTAGCCCCTTGCTTCTGAGTGATTCCCTGGTCGAATCTGGGCTAGCCCCTTGCTTCTGAGTGATTCCCTATTCGAATCTGGGCTAGCCCCTTGCTTCTGAGTGATTCCCTGGTCGAATCTGGGCTAGCCCCTTGCTTCTGAGTGATTCCCTGGTCGAATCTGGGCTAGCCCCTTGCTTCTGAGTGATTCCCTGGTCGAATCTGGGCAAGCCCCTTGCTTCTGAGTGATTCCCTGGTCGAATCTGGGCTAGCCCCTTGCTTCTGAATGATTCCCTATTCGAATCTGGGCAAGCCCCTTGCTTCTGAGTGATTCCCTGGTCGAATCTGGGCTAGCCCCTTGCTTCTGAGTGATTCCCTGGTCGAATCTGGGCAAGCCCCTTGCTTCTGAGTGATTCCCTGGTCGAATCTGGGCTAGCCCCTTGCTTCTGAGTGATTCCCTGGTCGAATCTGGGCTAGCCCCTTGCTTCTGAGTGATTCCCTGGTCGAATCTGGGCAACCCCCATGCTCCTGAGTGATTCCCTGGTCGAATCTGGGCTAGCCCCTTGCTTCTGAGTGATTCCCTGGTCGAATCTGGGCAAGCCCCTTGCTTCTGAGTGATTCCCTGGTCGAATCTGGGCTAGCCCCTTGCTTCTGAGTGATTCCCTGGTCGAATCTGGGCTAGCCCCTTGCTTCTTAGTGATTCCCTGGTCGAATCTGGGCAACCCCCATGCTCCTGAGTGATTCCCTGGTCGAATCTGGGCTAGCCCCTTGCTTCTGAGTGATTCCCTGGTCGAATCTGGGCTAGCCCCTTGCTTCTGAGTGATTCCCTGGTCGAATCTGGGCTAGCCCCTTGCTTCTGAGTGATTCCCTATTCGAATCTGGGCTAGCCCCTTGCTTCTGAGTGATTCCCTATTCGAATCTGGGCTAGCCCCTTGCTTCTGAGTGATGCCCTGGTCGCATCTGGGCTAGCCCCTTACTTCTGAGTGATTCCCTATTCGAATCTGGGCTAGCCCCTTGCTTCTGAGTGATTCCCTGGTCGAATCTGGGCTAGCCCCTTGCTTCTGAGTGATTCCCTATTCGAATCTGGGCTAGCCCCTTGCTTCTGAGTGATTCCCTGGTCGAATCTGGGCTAGCCCCTTGCTTCTGAGTGATTCCCTGGTCGAATCTGGGCTAGCCCCTTGCTTCTGAGTGATTCCCTATTCGAATCTGGGCTAGCCCCTTGCTTCTGAGTGATTCCCTGGTCGAATCTGGGCTAGCCCCTTGCTTCTGAGTGATTCCCTGGTCGAATCTGGGCTAGCCCCTTGCTTCTGAGTGATTCCCTGGTCGAATCTGGGCAACCCCCATGCTTCTGAGTGATTCCCTGGTCGAATCTGGGCTAGCCCCTTGCTTCTGAGTGATTCCCTGGTCGAATCTGGGCTAGCCCCTTGCTTCTGAGTGATTCCCTGGTCGAATCTGGGCTAGCCCCTTGCTTCTGAGTGATTCCCTGGTCGAATCTGGGCTAGCCCCTTGCTTCTGAGTGATTCCCTGGTCGAATCTGGGCAAGCCCCTTGCTTCTGAGTGATTCCCTGGTCGAATCTGGGCTAGCCCCTTGCTTCTGAGTGATTCCCTATTCGAATCTGGGCAAGCCCCTTGCTTCTGAGTGATTCCCTGGTCGAATCTGGGCTAGCCCCTTGCTTCTGAGTGATTCCCCGGTCGAATCTGGGCTAGCCCCTTGCTTCTGAGTGATTCCCTGGTCGAATCTGGGCAACCCCCATGCTCCTGAGTGATTCCCTGGTCGAATCTGGGCTAGCCCCTTGCTTCTGAGTGATTCCCTGGTCGAATCTGGGCAACCCCCATGCTTCTGAGTGATTCCCTGGTCGAATCTGGGCTAGCCCCTTGCTTCTGAGTGATTCCCTGGTCGAATCTGGGCTAGCCCCTTGCTTCTGAGTGATTCCCTGGTCGAATCTGGGCTAGCCCCTTGCTTCTGAGTGATTCCCTGTTCGAATCTGGGCTAGCCCCTTGCTTCTGAGTGATACCCTGGTCGCATCTGGGCTAGCCCCTTGCTTCTGAGTGATTCCCTGGTCGAATCTGGGCAAGCCCCTTGCTTCTGAGTGATTCCCTGGTCGAATCTGGGCAAGCCCCTTGCTTCTGAGTGATTCCCTGGTCGAATCTGGGCTAGCCCCTTGCTTCTGAGTGATTCCCTATTCGAATCTGGGCAAGCCCCTTGCTTCTGAGTGATTCCCTGGTCGAATCTGGGCTAGCCCCTTGCTTCTGAGTGATTCCCTGGTCGAATCTGGGCAAGCCCCTTGCTTCTGAGTGATTCCCTGGTCGAATCTGGGCTAGCCCCTTGCTTCTGAGTGATTCCCTGGTCGAATCTGGGCTAGCCCCTTGCTTCTGAGTGATTCCCTGGTCGAATCTGGGCAACCCCCATGCTCCTGAGTGATTCCCTGGTCGAATCTGGGCTAGCCCCTTGCTTCTGAGTGATTCCCTGGTCGAATCTGGGCTAGCCCCTTGCTTCTGAGTGATTCCCTGGTCGAATCTGGGCTAGCCCCTTGCTTCTGAGTGATTCCCTATTCGAATCTGGGCTAGCCCCTTGCTTCTGAGTGATTCCCTATTCGAATCTGGGCTAGCCCCTTGCTTCTGAGTGATGCCCTGGTCGCATCTGGGCTAGCCCCTTACTTCTGAGTGATTCCCTATTCGAATCTGGGCTAGCCCCTTGCTTCTGAGTGATTCCCTGGTCGAATCTGGGCTAGCCCCTTGCTTCTGAGTGATTCCCTGGTCGAATCTGGGCTAGCCCCTTGCTTCTTAGTGATTCCCTGGTCGAATCTGGGCTAGCCCCTTGCTTCTGAGTGATACCCTGGTCGCATCTGGGCTAGCCCCTTACTTCTGAGTGATTCCCTGGTCGAATCTGGGCTAGCCCCTTGCTTCTGAGTGATTCCCTGGTCGAATCTGGGCTAGCCCCTTGCTTCTGAGTGATTCCCTGGTCGAATCTGGGCTAGCCCCTTGCTTCTGAGTGATTCCCTGGTCGAATCTGGGCTAGCCCCTTGCTTCTGAGTGATTCCCTGGTCGAATCTGGGCTAGCCCCTTGCTTCTGAGTGATTCACTATTCGAATCTGGGCTAGCCCCTTGCTTCTGAGTGATTCCCTGGTCGAATCTGGGCTAGCCCCTTGCTTCTGAGTGATTCCCTGGTCGAATCTGGGCTAGCCCCTTGCTTCTGAGTGATTCCCTGGTCGAATCTGGGCAAGCCCCTTGCTTCTGAGTGATTCCCTGGTCGAATCTGGGCTAGCCCCTTGCTTCTGAGTGATTCCCTATTCGAATCTGGGCAAGCCCCTTGCTTCTGAGTGATTCCCTGGTCGAATCTGGGCTAGCCCCTTGCTTCTGAGTGATTCCCTGGTCGAATCTGGGCAAGCCCCTTGCTTCTGAGTGATTCCCTGGTCGAATCTGGGCTAGCCCCTTGCTTCTGAGTGATTCCCTGGTCGAATCTGGGCTAGCCCCTTGCTTCTGAGTGATTCCCTGGTCGAATCTGGGCAACCCCCATGCTCCTGAGTGATTCCCTGGTCGAATCTGGGCTAGCCCCTTGCTTCTGAGTGATTCCCTGGTCGAATCTGGGCTAGCCCCTTGCTTCTGAGTGATTCCCTGGTCGAATCTGGGCTAGCCCCTTGCTTCTGAGTGATTCCCTATTCGAATCTGGGCTAGCCCCTTGCTTCTGAGTGATTCCCTATTCGAATCTGGGCTAGCCCCTTGCTTCTGAGTGATGCCCTGGTCGCATCTGGGCTAGCCCCTTACTTCTGAGTGATTCCCTATTCGAATCTGGGCTAGCCCCTTGCTTCTGAGTGATTCCCTGGTCGAATCTGGGCTAGCCCCTTGCTTCTGAGTGATTCCCTGGTCGAATCTGGGCTAGCCCCTTGCTTCTTAGTGATTCCCTGGTCGAATCTGGGCTAGCCCCTTGCTTCTGAGTGATACCCTGGTCGCATCTGGGCTAGCCCCTTACTTCTGAGTGATTCCCTGGTCGAATCTGGGCTAGCCCCTTGCTTCTGAGTGATTCCCTGGTCGAATCTGGGCTAGCCCCTTGCTTCTGAGTGATTCCCTGGTCGAATCTGGGCTAGCCCCTTGCTTCTGAGTGATTCCCTGGTCGAATCTGGGCTAGCCCCTTGCTTCTGAGTGATTCCCTGGTCGAATCTGGGCTAGCCCCTTGCTTCTGAGTGATTCCCTATTCGAATCTGGGCTAGCCCCTTGCTTCTGAGTGATTCCCTGGTCGAATCTGGGCTAGCCCCTTGCTTCTGAGTGATTCCCTGGTCGAATCTGGGCTAGCCCCTTGCTTCTGAGTGATTCCCTGGTCGAATCTGGGCAACCCCCATGCTTCTGAGTGATTCCCTGGTCGAATCTGGGCTAGCCCCTTGCTTCTGAGTGATTCCCTGGTCGAATCTGGGCTAGCCCCTTGCTTCTCAGTGATTCCCTGGTCGAATCTGGGCTAGCCCCTTGCTTCTGAGTGATTCCCTGGTCGAATCTGGGCTAGCCCCTTGCTTCTGAGTGATTCCCTGGTCGAATCTGGGCTAGCCCCTTGCTTCTGAGTGATTCCCTGGTCGAATCTGGGCTAGCCCCTTGCTTCTGAGTGATACCCTGGTCGAATCTCCCCTTGCTTCTGAGTGATTCCCTGGTCGAATCTGGGCTAGCCCCTTGCTTCTGGGTGATTCCCTATTCGAATCTGGGCTAGCCCCTTGCTTCTGAGTGATTCCCTATTCGAATCTGGGCTAGCCCCTTGCTTCTGAGTGATTCCCTGGTCGAATCTGGGCTAGCCCCTTGCTTCTGAGTGATTCCCTGGTCGAATCTGGGCTAGCCCCTTGCTTCTGAGTGATTCCCTATTCGAATCTGGGCTAGCCCCTTGCTTCTGAGTGATTCCCTGGTCGAATCTGGGCTAGCCCCTTGCTTCTGAGTGATTCCCTGGTCGAATCTGGGCTAGCCCCTTGCTTCTGAGTGATTCCCTGGTCGAATCTGGGCAACCCCCATGCTTCTGAGTGATTCCCTGGTCGAATCTGGGCTAGCCCCTTGCTTCTGAGTGATTCCCTGGTCGAATCTGGGCTAGCCCCTTGCTTCTGAGTGATTCCCTGGTCGAATCTGGGCTAGCCCCTTGCTTCTGAGTGATTCCCTGGTCGAATCTGGGCTAGCCCCTTGCTTCTGAGTGATTCCCTGGTCGAATCTGGGCAAGCCCCTTGCTTCTGAGTGATTCCCTGGTCGAATCTGGGCTAGCCCCTTGCTTCTGAGTGATTCCCTATTCGAATCTGGGCAAGCCCCTTGCTTCTGAGTGATTCCCTGGTCGAATCTGGGCTAGCCCCTTGCTTCTGAGTGATTCCCCGGTCGAATCTGGGCTAGCCCCTTGCTTCTGAGTGATACCCTGGTCGCATCTGGGCTAGCCCCTTACTTCTGAGTGATTCCCTGGTCGAATCTGGGCTAGCCCCTTGCTTCTGAGTGATTCCCTGGTCGAATCTGGGCTAGCCCCTTGCTTCTGAGTGATTCCCTGGTCGAATCTGGGCTAGCCCCTTGCTTCTGAGTGATTCCCTGGTCGAATCTGGGCTAGCCCCTTGCTTCTGAGTGATTCCCTGGTCGAATCTGGGCTAGCCCCTTGCTTCTGAGTGATTCCCTATTCGAATCTGGGCTAGCCCCTTGCTTCTGAGTGATTCCCTGGTCGAATCTGGGCTAGCCCCTTGCTTCTGAGTGATTCCCTGGTCGAATCTGGGCTAGCCCCTTGCTTCTGAGTGATTCCCTGGTCGAATCTGGGCAACCCCCATGCTTCTGAGTGATTCCCTGGTCGAATCTGGGCTAGCCCCTTGCTTCTGAGTGATTCCCTGGTCGAATCTGGGCTAGCCCCTTGCTTCTGAGTGATTCCCTGGTCGAATCTGGGCTAGCCCCTTGCTTCTGAGTGATTCCCTGGTCGAATCTGGGCTAGCCCCTTGCTTCTGAGTGATTCCCTGGTCGAATCTGGGCAAGCCCCTTGCTTCTGAGTGATTCCCTGGTCGAATCTGGGCTAGCCCCTTGCTTCTGAGTGATTCCCTATTCGAATCTGGGCAAGCCCCTTGCTTCTGAGTGATTCCCTGGTCGAATCTGGGCTAGCCCCTTGCTTCTGAGTGATTCCCCGGTCGAATCTGGGCTAGCCCCTTGCTTCTGAGTGATTCCCTGGTCGAATCTGGGCAACCCCCATGCTCCTGAGTGATTCCCTGGTCGAATCTGGGCTAGCCCCTTGCTTCTGAGTGATTCCCTGGTCGAATCTGGGCAACCCCCATGCTTCTGAGTGATTCCCTGGTCGAATCTGGGCTAGCCCCTTGCTTCTGAGTGATTCCCTGGTCGAATCTGGGCTAGCCCCTTGCTTCTGAGTGATTCCCTGGTCGAATCTGGGCTAGCCCCTTGCTTCTGAGTGATTCCCTGTTCGAATCTGGGCTAGCCCCTTGCTTCTGAGTGATACCCTGGTCGCATCTGGGCTAGCCCCTTGCTTCTGAGTGATTCCCTGGTCGAATCTGGGCAAGCCCCTTGCTTCTGAGTGATTCCCTGGTCGAATCTGGGCAAGCCCCTTGCTTCTGAGTGATTCCCTGGTCGAATCTGGGCTAGCCCCTTGCTTCTGAGTGATTCCCTATTCGAATCTGGGCAAGCCCCTTGCTTCTGAGTGATTCCCTGGTCGAATCTGGGCTAGCCCCTTGCTTCTGAGTGATTCCCTGGTCGAATCTGGGCAAGCCCCTTGCTTCTGAGTGATTCCCTGGTCGAATCTGGGCTAGCCCCTTGCTTCTGAGTGATTCCCTGGTCGAATCTGGGCTAGCCCCTTGCTTCTGAGTGATTCCCTGGTCGAATCTGGGCAACCCCCATGCTCCTGAGTGATTCCCTGGTCGAATCTGGGCTAGCCCCTTGCTTCTGAGTGATTCCCTGGTCGAATCTGGGCTAGCCCTTTGCTTCTGAGTGATTCCCTGGTCGAATCTGGGCTAGCCCCTTGCTTCTGAGTGATTCCCTATTCGAATCTGGGCTAGCCCCTTGCTTCTGAGTGATTCCCTATTCGAATCTGGGCTAGCCCCTTGCTTCTGAGTGATGCCCTGGTCGCATCTGGGCTAGCCCCTTACTTCTGAGTGATTCCCTATTCGAATCTGGGCTAGCCCCTTGCTTCTGAGTGATTCCCTGGTCGAATCTGGGCTAGCCCCTTGCTTCTGAGTGATTCCCTGGTCGAATCTGGGCTAGCCCCTTGCTTCTTAGTGATTCCCTGGTCGAATCTGGGCTAGCCCCTTGCTTCTGAGTGATACCCTGGTCGCATCTGGGCTAGCCCCTTACTTCTGAGTGATTCCCTGGTCGAATCTGGGCTAGCCCCTTGCTTCTGAGTGATTCCCTGGTCGAATCTGGGCTAGCCCCTTGCTTCTGAGTGATTCCCTGGTCGAATCTGGGCTAGCCCCTTGCTTCTGAGTGATTCCCTGGTCGAATCTGGGCTAGCCCCTTGCTTCTGAGTGATTCCCTGGTCGAATCTGGGCTAGCCCCTTGCTTCTGAGTGATTCACTATTCGAATCTGGGCTAGCCCCTTGCTTCTGAGTGATTCCCTGGTCGAATCTGGGCTAGCCCCTTGCTTCTGAGTGATTCCCTGGTCGAATCTGGGCTAGCCCCTTGCTTCTGAGTGATTCCCTGGTCGAATCTGGGCAAGCCCCTTGCTTCTGAGTGATTCCCTGGTCGAATCTGGGCTAGCCCCTTGCTTCTGAGTGATTCCCTATTCGAATCTGGGCAAGCCCCTTGCTTCTGAGTGATTCCCTGGTCGAATCTGGGCTAGCCCCTTGCTTCTGAGTGATTCCCTGGTCGAATCTGGGCAAGCCCCTTGCTTCTGAGTGATTCCCTGGTCGAATCTGGGCTAGCCCCTTGCTTATAAGTGATACCCTGGTCGAATCTGGGCTAGCCCCTTGCTTCTGAGTGATTCCCTATTCGAATCTGGGCTAGCCCCTTGCTTCTGAGTGATTCCCTATTCGAATCTGGGCTAGCCCCTTGCTTCTGAGTGATGCCCTGGTCGCATCTGGGCTAGCCCCTTACTTCTGAGTGATTCCCTATTCGAATCTGGGCTAGCCCCTTGCTTCTGAGTGATTCCCTGGTCGAATCTGGGCTAGCCCCTTGCTTCTGAGTGATTCCCTGGTCGAATCTGGGCTAGCCCCTTGCTTCTTAGTGATTCCCTGGTCGAATCTGGGCTAGCCCCTTGCTTCTGAGTGATACCCTGGTCGCATCTGGGCTAGCCCCTTACTTCTGAGTGATTCCCTGGTCGAATCTGGGCTAGCCCCTTGCTTCTGAGTGATTCCCTGGTCGAATCTGGGCTAGCCCCTTGCTTCTGAGTGATTCCCTGGTCGAATCTGGGCTAGCCCCTTGCTTCTGAGTGATTCCCTGGTCGAATCTGGGCTAGCCCCTTGCTTCTGAGTGATTCCCTGGTCGAATCTGGGCTAGCCCCTTGCTTCTGAGTGATTCACTATTCGAATCTGGGCTAGCCCCTTGCTTCTGAGTGATTCCCTGGTCGAATCTGGGCTAGCCCCTTGCTTCTGAGTGATTCCCTGGTCGAATCTGGGCTAGCCCCTTGCTTCTGAGTGATTCCCTGGTCGAATCTGGGCAAGCCCCTTGCTTCTGAGTGATTCCCTGGTCGAATCTGGGCTAGCCCCTTGCTTCTGAGTGATTCCCTATTCGAATCTGGGCAAGCCCCTTGCTTCTGAGTGATTCCCTGGTCGAATCTGGGCTAGCCCCTTGCTTCTGAGTGATTCCCTGGTCGAATCTGGGCAAGCCCCTTGCTTCTGAGTGATTCCCTGGTCGAATCTGGGCTAGCCCCTTGCTTCTGAGTGATTCCCTGGTCGAATCTGGGCTAGCCCCTTGCTTCTGAGTGATTCCCTGGTCGAATCTGGGCAACCCCCATGCTCCTGAGTGATTCCCTGGTCGAATCTGGGCTAGCCCCTTGCTTCTGAGTGATTCCCTGGTCGAATCTGGGCTAGCCCCTTGCTTCTGAGTGATTCCCTGGTCGAATCTGGGCTAGCCCCTTGCTTCTGAGTGATTCCCTATTCGAATCTGGGCTAGCCCCTTGCTTCTGAGTGATTCCCTATTCGAATCTGGGCTAGCCCCTTGCTTCTGAGTGATGCCCTGGTCGCATCTGGGCTAGCCCCTTACTTCTGAGTGATTCCCTATTCGAATCTGGGCTAGCCCCTTGCTTCTGAGTGATTCCCTGGTCGAATCTGGGCTAGCCCCTTGCTTCTGAGTGATTCCCTGGTCGAATCTGGGCTAGCCCCTTGCTTCTTAGTGATTCCCTGGTCGAATCTGGGCTAGCCCCTTGCTTCTGAGTGATACCCTGGTCGCATCTGGGCTAGCCCCTTACTTCTGAGTGATTCCCTGGTCGAATCTGGGCTAGCCCCTTGCTTCTGAGTGATTCCCTGGTCGAATCTGGGCTAGCCCCTTGCTTCTGAGTGATTCCCTGGTCGAATCTGGGCTAGCCCCTTGCTTCTGAGTGATTCCCTGGTCGAATCTGGGCTAGCCCCTTGCTTCTGAGTGATTCCCTGGTCGAATCTGGGCTAGCCCCTTGCTTCTGAGTGATTCCCTATTCGAATCTGGGCTAGCCCCTTGCTTCTGAGTGATTCCCTGGTCGAATCTGGGCTAGCCCCTTGCTTCTGAGTGATTCCCTGGTCGAATCTGGGCTAGCCCCTTGCTTCTGAGTGATTCCCTGGTCGAATCTGGGCAACCCCCATGCTTCTGAGTGATTCCCTGGTCGAATCTGGGCTAGCCCCTTGCTTCTGAGTGATTCCCTGGTCGAATCTGGGCTAGCCCCTTGCTTCTCAGTGATTCCCTGGTCGAATCTGGGCTAGCCCCTTGCTTCTGAGTGATTCCCTGGTCGAATCTGGGCTAGCCCCTTGCTTCTGAGTGATTCCCTGGTCGAATCTGGGCTAGCCCCTTGCTTCTGAGTGATTCCCTGGTCGAATCTGGGCTAGCCCCTTGCTTCTGAGTGATACCCTGGTCGAATCTCCCCTTGCTTCTGAGTGATTCCCTGGTCGAATCTGGGCTAGCCCCTTGCTTCTGGGTGATTCCCTATTCGAATCTGGGCTAGCCCCTTGCTTCTGAGTGATTCCCTATTCGAATCTGGGCTAGCCCCTTGCTTCTGAGTGATTCCCTGGTCGAATCTGGGCTAGCCCCTTGCTTCTGAGTGATTCCCTGGTCGAATCTGGGCTAGCCCCTTGCTTCTGAGTGATTCCCTGGTCGAATCTGGGCTAGCCCCTTGCTTCTGAGTGATTCCCTGGTCGAATCTGGGCTAGCCCCTTGCTTCTGAGTGATTCCCTGGTCGAATCTGGGCTAGCCCCTTGCTTCTGAGTGATTCACTATTCGAATCTGGGCTAGCCCCTTGCTTCTGAGTGATTCCCTGGTCGAATCTGGGCTAGCCCCTTGCTTCTGAGTGATTCCCTGGTCGAATCTGGGCTAGCCCCTTGCTTCTGAGTGATTCCCTGGTCGAATCTGGGCAAGCCCCTTGCTTCTGAGTGATTCCCTGGTCGAATCTGGGCTAGCCCCTTGCTTCTGAGTGATTCCCTATTCGAATCTGGGCAAGCCCCTTGCTTCTGAGTGATTCCCTGGTCGAATCTGGGCTAGCCCCTTGCTTCTGAGTGATTCCCTGGTCGAATCTGGGCAAGCCCCTTGCTTCTGAGTGATTCCCTGGTCGAATCTGGGCTAGCCCCTTGCTTCTGAGTGATTCCCTGGTCGAATCTGGGCTAGCCCCTTGCTTCTGAGTGATTCCCTGGTCGAATCTGGGCAACCCCCATGCTCCTGAGTGATTCCCTGGTCGAATCTGGGCTAGCCCCTTGCTTCTGAGTGATTCCCTGGTCGAATCTGGGCTAGCCCCTTGCTTCTGAGTGATTCCCTGGTCGAATCTGGGCTAGCCCCTTGCTTCTGAGTGATTCCCTATTCGAATCTGGGCTAGCCCCTTGCTTCTGAGTGATTCCCTATTCGAATCTGGGCTAGCCCCTTGCTTCTGAGTGATGCCCTGGTCGCATCTGGGCTAGCCCCTTACTTCTGAGTGATTCCCTATTCGAATCTGGGCTAGCCCCTTGCTTCTGAGTGATTCCCTGGTCGAATCTGGGCTAGCCCCTTGCTTCTGAGTGATTCCCTGGTCGAATCTGGGCTAGCCCCTTGCTTCTTAGTGATTCCCTGGTCGAATCTGGGCTAGCCCCTTGCTTCTGAGTGATACCCTGGTCGCATCTGGGCTAGCCCCTTACTTCTGAGTGATTCCCTGGTCGAATCTGGGCTAGCCCCTTGCTTCTGAGTGATTCCCTGGTCGAATCTGGGCTAGCCCCTTGCTTCTGAGTGATTCCCTGGTCGAATCTGGGCTAGCCCCTTGCTTCTGAGTGATTCCCTGGTCGAATCTGGGCTAGCCCCTTGCTTCTGAGTGATTCCCTGGTCGAATCTGGGCTAGCCCCTTGCTTCTGAGTGATTCCCTATTCGAATCTGGGCTAGCCCCTTGCTTCTGAGTGATTCCCTGGTCGAATCTGGGCTAGCCCCTTGCTTCTGAGTGATTCCCTGGTCGAATCTGGGCTAGCCCCTTGCTTCTGAGTGATTCCCTGGTCGAATCTGGGCAACCCCCATGCTTCTGAGTGATTCCCTGGTCGAATCTGGGCTAGCCCCTTGCTTCTGAGTGATTCCCTGGTCGAATCTGGGCTAGCCCCTTGCTTCTCAGTGATTCCCTGGTCGAATCTGGGCTAGCCCCTTGCTTCTGAGTGATTCCCTGGTCGAATCTGGGCTAGCCCCTTGCTTCTGAGTGATTCCCTGGTCGAATCTGGGCTAGCCCCTTGCTTCTGAGTGATTCCCTGGTCGAATCTGGGCTAGCCCCTTGCTTCTGAGTGATACCCTGGTCGAATCTCCCCTTGCTTCTGAGTGATTCCCTGGTCGAATCTGGGCTAGCCCCTTGCTTCTGGGTGATTCCCTATTCGAATCTGGGCTAGCCCCTTGCTTCTGAGTGATTCCCTATTCGAATCTGGGCTAGCCCCTTGCTTCTGAGTGATTCCCTGGTCGAATCTGGGCTAGCCCCTTGCTTCTGAGTGATTCCCTGGTCGAATCTGGGCTAGCCCCTTGCTTCTGAGTGATTCCCTATTCGAATCTGGGCTAGCCCCTTGCTTCTGAGTGATTCCCTGGTCGAATCTGGGCTAGCCCCTTGCTTCTGAGTGATTCCCTGGTCGAATCTGGGCTAGCCCCTTGCTTCTGAGTGATTCCCTGGTCGAATCTGGGCAACCCCCATGCTTCTGAGTGATTCCCTGGTCGAATCTGGGCTAGCCCCTTGCTTCTGAGTGATTCCCTGGTCGAATCTGGGCTAGCCCCTTGCTTCTGAGTGATTCCCTGGTCGAATCTGGGCTAGCCCCTTGCTTCTGAGTGATTCCCTGGTCGAATCTGGGCTAGCCCCTTGCTTCTGAGTGATTCCCTGGTCGAATCTGGGCAAGCCCCTTGCTTCTGAGTGATTCCCTGGTCGAATCTGGGCTAGCCCCTTGCTTCTGAGTGATTCCCTATTCGAATCTGGGCAAGCCCCTTGCTTCTGAGTGATTCCCTGGTCGAATCTGGGCTAGCCCCTTGCTTCTGAGTGATTCCCCGGTCGAATCTGGGCTAGCCCCTTGCTTCTGAGTGATTCCCTGGTCGAATCTGGGCAACCCCCATGCTCCTGAGTGATTCCCTGGTCGAATCTGGGCTAGCCCCTTGCTTCTGAGTGATTCCCTGGTCGAATCTGGGCAACCCCCATGCTTCTGAGTGATTCCCTGGTCGAATCTGGGCTAGCCCCTTGCTTCTGAGTGATTCCCTGGTCGAATCTGGGCTAGCCCCTTGCTTCTGAGTGATTCCCTGGTCGAATCTGGGCTAGCCCCTTGCTTCTGAGTGATTCCCTGTTCGAATCTGGGCTAGCCCCTTGCTTCTGAGTGATACCCTGGTCGCATCTGGGCTAGCCCCTTGCTTCTGAGTGATTCCCTGGTCGAATCTGGGCTAGCCCCTTGCTTCTGAGTGATTCCCTGGTCGAATCTGGGCAAGCCCCTTGCTTCTGAGTGATTCCCTGGTCGAATCTGGGCTAGCCCCTTGCTTCTGAGTGATTCCCTATTCGAATCTGGGCAAGCCCCTTGCTTCTGAGTGATTCCCTGGTCGAATCTGGGCTAGCCCCTTGCTTCTGAGTGATTCCCTGGTCGAATCTGGGCAAGCCCCTTGCTTCTGAGTGATTCCCTGGTCGAATCTGGGCTAGCCCCTTGCTTCTGAGTGATTCCCTGGTCGAATCTGGGCTAGCCCCTTGCTTCTGAGTGATTCCCTGGTCGAATCTGGGCAACCCCCATGCTCCTGAGTGATTCCCTGGTCGAATCTGGGCTAGCCCCTTGCTTCTGAGTGATTCCCTGGTCGAATCTGGGCTAGCCCCTTGCTTCTGAGTGATTCCCTGGTCGAATCTGGGCTAGCCCCTTGCTTCTGAGTGATTCCCTATTCGAATCTGGGCTAGCCCCTTGCTTCTGAGTGATTCCCTATTCGAATCTGGGCTAGCCCCTTGCTTCTGAGTGATGCCCTGGTCGCATCTGGGCTAGCCCCTTACTTCTGAGTGATTCCCTATTCGAATCTGGGCTAGCCCCTTGCTTCTGAGTGATTCCCTGGTCGAATCTGGGCTAGCCCCTTGCTTCTGAGTGATTCCCTGGTCGAATCTGGGCTAGCCCCTTGCTTCTTAGTGATTCCCTGGTCGAATCTGGGCTAGCCCCTTGCTTCTGAGTGATACCCTGGTCGCATCTGGGCTAGCCCCTTACTTCTGAGTGATTCCCTGGTCGAATCTGGGCTAGCCCCTTGCTTCTGAGTGATTCCCTGGTCGAATCTGGGCTAGCCCCTTGCTTCTGAGTGATTCCCTGGTCGAATCTGGGCTAGCCCCTTGCTTCTGAGTGATTCCCTGGTCGAATCTGGGCTAGCCCCTTGCTTCTGAGTGATTCCCTGGTCGAATCTGGGCTAGCCCCTTGCTTCTGAGTGATTCACTATTCGAATCTGGGCTAGCCCCTTGCTTCTGAGTGATTCCCTGGTCGAATCTGGGCTAGCCCCTTGCTTCTGAGTGATTCCCTGGTCGAATCTGGGCTAGCCCCTTGCTTCTGAGTGATTCCCTGGTCGAATCTGGGCAACCCCCATGCTCCTGAGTGATTCCCTGGTCGAATCTGGGCTAGCCCCTTGCTTCTGAGTGATTCCCTGGTCGAATCTGGGCTAGCCCCTTGCTTCTGAGTGATTCCCTATTCGAATCTGGGCTAGCCCCTTGCTTCTGAGTGATTCCCTGGTCGAATCTGGGCTAGCCCCTTGCTTCTGAGTGATTCCCTGGTCGAATCTGGGCAACCCCCATGCTCCTGAGTGATTCCCTGGTCGAATCTGGGCTAGCCCCTTGCTTCTGAGTGATTCCCTGGTCGAATCTGGGCTAGCCCCTTGCTTCTGAGTGATTCCCTATTCGAATCTGGGCTAGCCCCTTGCTTCTTAGTGATTCCCTGGTCGAATCTGGGCTAGCCCCTTGCTTCTGAGTGATACCCTGGTCGCATCTGGGCTAGCCCCTTACTTCTGAGTGATTCCCTGGTCGAATCTGGGCTAGCCCCTTGCTTCTGAGTGATTCCCTGGTCGAATCTGGGCTAGCCCCTTGCTTCTGAGTGATTCCCTGGTCGAATCTGGGCTAGCCCCTTGCTTCTGAGTGATTCCCTGGTCGAATCTGGGCTAGCCCCTTGCTTCTGAGTGATTCCCTGGTCGAATCTGGGCTAGCCCCTTGCTTCTGAGTGATTCCCTATTCGAATCTGGGCTAGCCCCTTGCTTCTGAGTGATTCCCTGGTCGAATCTGGGCTAGCCCCTTGCTTCTGAGTGATTCCCTGGTCGAATCTGGGCTAGCCCCTTGCTTCTGAGTGATTCCCTGGTCGAATCTGGGCTAGCCCCTTGCTTCTGAGTGATTCCCTGGTCGAATCTGGGCTAGCCCCTTGCTTCTGAGTGATTCCCTGGTCGAATCTGGGCAACCCCCATGCTTCTGAGTGATTCCCTGGTCGAATCTGGGCTAGCCCCTTGCTTCTGAGTGATTCCCTGGTCGAATCTGGGCTAGCCCCTTGCTTCTCAGTGATTCCCTGGTCGAATCTGGGCTAGCCCCTTGCTTCTGAGTGATTCCCTGGTCGAATCTGGGCTAGCCCCTTGCTTCTGAGTGATACCCTGGTCGAATCTCCCCTTGCTTCTGAGTGATTCCCTGGTCGAATCTGGGCTAGCCCCTTGCTTCTGGGTGATTCCCTATTCGAATCTGGGCTAGCCCCTTGCTTCTGAGTGATTCCCTATTCGAATCTGGGCTAGCCCCTTGCTTCTGAGTGATTCCCTGGTCGAATCTGGGCTAGCCCCTTGCTTCTGAGTGATTCCCTGGTCGAATCTGGGCAAGCCCCTTGCTTCTGAGTGATTCCCTGGTCGAATCTGGGCTAGCCCCTTGCTTCTGAGTGATTCCCCGGTCGAATCTGGGCTAGCCCCTTGCTTCTGAGTGATTCCCTGGTCGAATCTGGGCAACCCCCATGCTCCTGAGTGATTCCCTGGTCGAATCTGGGCTAGCCCCTTGCTTCTGAGTGATTCCCTGGTCGAATCTGGGCAACCCCCATGCTTCTGAGTGATTCCCTGGTCGAATCTGGGCTAGCCCCTTGCTTCTGAGTGATTCCCTGGTCGAATCTGGGCTAGCCCCTTGCTTCTGAGTGATTCTCTGGTCGAATCTGGGCTAGCCCCTTGCTTCTGAGTGATTCCCTGGTCGAATCTGGGCAACCCCCATGCTTCTGAGTGATTCCCTGGTCGAATCTGGGCTAGCCCCTTGCTTCTGAGTGATTCCCTGGTCGAATCTGGGCTAGCCCCTTGCTTCTGAGTGATTCCCTGGTCGAATCTGGGCTAGCCCCTTGCTTCTGAGTGATTCCCTATTCGAATCTGGGCTAGCCCCTTGCTTCTGAGTGATTCCCTGGTCGAATCTGGGCTAGCCCCTTGCTTCTGAGTGATTCCCTGGTCGAATCTGGGCAAGCCCCTTGCTTCTGAGTGATTCCCTGGTCGAATCTGGGCTAGCCCCTTGCTTCTGAGTGATTCCCTATTCGAATCTGGGCAAGCCCCTTGCTTCTGAGTGATTCCCTGGTCGAATCTGGGCTAGCCCCTTGCTTCTGAGTGATTCCCTGGTCGAATCTGGGCAAGCCCCTTGCTTCTGAGTGATTCCCTGGTCGAATCTGGGCTAGCCCCTTGCTTCTGAGTGATTCCCCGGTCGAATCTGGGCTAGCCCCTTGCTTCTGAGTGATTCCCTGGTCGAATCTGGGCTAGCCCCTTGCTTCTGAGTGATTCCCTGGTCGAATCTGGGCAAGCCCCTTGCTTCTGAGTGATTCCCTGGTCGAATCTGGGCTAGCCCCTTGCTTCTGAGTGATTCCCTATTCGAATCTGGGCAAGCCCCTTGCTTCTGAGTGATTCCCTGGTCGAATCTGGGCTAGCCCCTTGCTTCTGAGTGATTCCCTGGTCGAATCTGGGCAAGCCCCTTGCTTCTGAGTGATTCCCTGGTCGAATCTGGGCTAGCCCCTTGCTTCTGAGTGATTCCCCGGTCGAATCTGGGCTAGCCCCTTGCTTCTGAGTGATTCCCTGGTCGAATCTGGGCAACCCCCATGCTCCTGAGTGATTCCCTGGTCGAATCTGGGCTAGCCCCTTGCTTCTGAGTGATTCCCTGGTCGAATCTGGGCAACCCCCATGCTTCTGAGTGATTCCCTGTTCGAATCTGGGCTAGCCCCTTGCTTCTGAGTGATTCCCTGGTCGAATCTGGGCAACCCCCATGCTTCTGAGTGATTCCCTGGTCGAATCTGGGCTAGCCCCTTGCTTCTGAGTGATTCCCTGGTCGAATCTGGGCTAGCCCCTTGCTTCTGAGTGATTCTCTGGTCGAATCTGGGCTAGCCCCTTGCTTCTGAGTGATTCCCTGGTCGAATCTGGGCAACCCCCATGCTTCTGAGTGATTCCCTGGTCGAATCTGGGCTAGCCCCTTGCTTCTGAGTGATTCCCTGGTCGAATCTGGGCTAGCCCCTTGCTTCTGAGTGATTCCCTGGTCGAATCTGGGCTAGCCCCTTGCTTCTGAGTGATTCCCTATTCGAATCTGGGCTAGCCCCTTGCTTCTGAGTGATTCCCTGGTCGAATCTGGGCTAGCCCCTTGCTTCTGAGTGATTCCCTGGTCGAATCTGGGCAAGCCCCTTGCTTCTGAGTGATTCCCTGGTCGAATCTGGGCTAGCCCCTTGCTTCTGAGTGATTCCCTATTCGAATCTGGGCAAGCCCCTTGCTTCTGAGTGATTCCCTGGTCGAATCTGGGCTAGCCCCTTGCTTCTGAGTGATTCCCTGGTCGAATCTGGGCAAGCCCCTTGCTTCTGAGTGATTCCCTGGTCGAATCTGGGCTAGCCCCTTGCTTCTGAGTGATTCCCCGGTCGAATCTGGGCTAGCCCCTTGCTTCTGAGTGATTCCCTGGTCGAATCTGGGCTAGCCCCTTGCTTCTGAGTGATTCCCTGGTCGAATCTGGGCAAGCCCCTTGCTTCTGAGTGATTCCCTGGTCGAATCTGGGCTAGCCCCTTGCTTCTGAGTGATTCCCTATTCGAATCTGGGCAAGCCCCTTGCTTCTGAGTGATTCCCTGGTCGAATCTGGGCTAGCCCCTTGCTTCTGAGTGATTCCCTGGTCGAATCTGGGCAAGCCCCTTGCTTCTGAGTGATTCCCTGGTCGAATCTGGGCTAGCCCCTTGCTTCTGAGTGATTCCCCGGTCGAATCTGGGCTAGCCCCTTGCTTCTGAGTGATTCCCTGGTCGAATCTGGGCAACCCCCATGCTCCTGAGTGATTCCCTGGTCGAATCTGGGCTAGCCCCTTGCTTCTGAGTGATTCCCTGGTCGAATCTGGGCAACCCCCATGCTTCTGAGTGATTCCCTGGTCGAATCTGGGCTAGCCCCTTGCTTCTGAGTGATTCCCTGGTCGAATCTGGGCTAGCCCCTTGCTTCTGAGTGATTCCCTGGTCGAATCTGGGCTAGCCCCTTGCTTCTGAGTGATTCCCTGTTCGAATCTGGGCTAGCCCCTTGCTTCTGAGTGATACCCTGGTCGCATCTGGGCTAGCCCCTTGCTTCTGAGTGATTCCCTGGTCGAATCTGGGCTAGCCCCTTGCTTCTGAGTGATTCCCTGGTCGAATCTGGGCAAGCCCCTTGCTTCTGAGTGATTCCCTGGTCGAATCTGGGCTAGCCCCTTGCTTCTGAGCGATTCCCTATTCGAATCTGGGCAAGCCCCTTGCTTCTGAGTGATTCCCTGGTCGAATCTGGGCTAGCCCCTTGCTTCTGAGTGATTCCCTGGTCGAATCTGGGCTAGCCCCTTGCTTCTGAGTGATTCCCTATTCGACTCTGGGCAAGCCCCTTGCTTCTGAGTGATTCCCTGGTCGAATCTGGGCAAGCCCCTTGCTTCTGAGTGATTCCCTGGTCGAATCTGGGCTAGCCCCTTGCTTCTGAGTGATTCCCTGGTCGAATCTGGGCTAGCCCCTTGCTTCAGAGTGATTCCCTGGTCGAATCTGGGCAACCCCCATGCTTCTGAGTGATTCCCTGGTCGAATCTGGGCTAGCCCCTTGCTTCTGAGTGATTCCCTGGTCGAATCTGGGCTAGCCCCTTGCTTCTGAGTGATTCCCTGGTCGAATCTGGGCTAGCCCCTTGCTTCTGAGTGATTCCCTGTTCGAATCTGGGCTAGCCCCTTGCTTCTGAGTGATACCCTGGTCGCATCTGGGCTAGCCCCTTGCTTCTGAGTGATTCCCTATTCGAATCTGGGCTAGCCCCTTGCTTCTGAGTGATTCCCTGGTCGAATCTGGGCTAGCCCCTTGCTTCTGAGTGATTCCCTGGTCGAATCTGGGCTAGCCCCTTGCTTCTGAGTGATTCCCTGGTCGAATCTGGGCAACCCCCATGCTTCTGAGTGATTCCCTGGTCGAATCTGGGCTAGCCCCTTGCTTCTGAGTGATTCCCTGGTCGAATCTGGGCTAGCCCCTTGCTTCTGAGTGATTCCCTGGTCGAATCTGGGCTAGCCCCTTGCTTCTGAGTGATTCCCTGGTCGAATCTGGGCTAGCCCCTTGCTTCTGAGTGATTCCCTGGTCGAATCTGGGCTAGCCCCTTGCTTCTGAGTGATTCCCTGGTCGAATCTGGGCTAGCCCCTTGCTTCTGAGTGATACCCTGGTCGAATCTCCCCTTGCTTCTGAGTGATTCCCTGGTCGAATCTGGGCTAGCCCCTTGCTTCTGGGTGATTCCCTATTCGAATCTGGGCTAGCCCCTTGCTTCTGAGTGATTCCCTATTCGAATCTGGGCTAGCCCCTTGCTTCTGAGTGATTCCCTGGTCGAATCTGGGCTAGCCCCTTGCTTCTGAGTGATTCCCTGGTCGAATCTGGGCAAGCCCCTTGCTTCTGAGTGATTCCCTGGTCGAATCTGGGCTAGCCCCTTGCTTCTGAGTGATTCCCTATTCGAATCTGGGCAAGCCCCTTGCTTCTGAGTGATTCCCTGGTCGAATCTGGGCTAGCCCCTTGCTTCTGAGTGATTCCCTGGTCGAATCTGGGCTAGCCCCTTGCTTCTGAGTGATTCCCTGGTCGAATCTGGGCTAGCCCCTTGCTTCTGAGTGATTCCCTGTTCGAATCTGGGCTAGCCCCTTGCTTCTGAGTGATACCCTGGTCGCATCTGGGCTAGCCCCTTACTTCTGAGTGATTCCCTATTCGAATCTGGGCTAGCCCCTTGCTTCTGAGTGATTCCCTGGTCGAATCTGGGCTAGCCCCTTGCTTCTGAGTGATTCCCTGGTCGAATCTGGGCTAGCCCCTTGCTTCTTAGTGATTCCCTGGTCGAATCTGGGCTAGCCCCTTGCTTCTGAGTGATACCCTGGTCGCATCTGGGCTAGCCCCTTACTTCTGAGTGATTCCCTGGTCGAATCTGGGCTAGCCTCTTGCTTCTGAGTGATTCCCTGGTCGAATCTGGGCTAGCCCCTTGCTTCTGAGTGATTCCCTGGTCGAATCTGGGCTAGCCCCTTGCTTCTGAGTGATTCCCTGGTCGAATCTGGGCTAGCCCCTTGCTTCTGAGTGATTCCCTATTCGAATCTGGGCTAGCCCCTTGCTTCTGAGTGATTCCCTGGTCGAATCTGGGCTAGCCCCTTGCTTCTGAGTGATTCCCTGGTCGAATCTGGGCTAGCCCCTTGCTTCTTAGTGATTCCCTGGTCGAATCTGGGCTAGCCCCTTGCTTCTGAGTGATACCCTGGTCGCATCTGGGCTAGCCCCTTACTTCTGAGTGATTCCCTGGTCGAATCTGGGCTAGCCTCTTGCTTCTGAGTGATTCCCTGGTCGAATCTGGGCTAGCCCCTTGCTTCTGAGTGATTCCCTGGTCGAATCTGGGCTAGCCCCTTGCTTCTGAGTGATTCCCTGGTCGAATCTGGGCTAGCCCCTTGCTTCTGAGTGATTCCCTATTCGAATCTGGGCTAGCCCCTTGCTTCTGAGTGATTCCCTGGTCGAATCTGGGCTAGCCCCTTGCTTCTGAGTGATTCCCTGGTCGAATCTGGGCTAGCCCCTTGCTTCTGAGCGATTCCCTATTCGAATCTGGGCAAGCCCCTTGCTTCTGAGTGATTCCCTGGTCGAATCTGGGCTAGCCCCTTGCTTCTGAGTGATTCCCTGGTCGAATCTGGGCTAGCCCCTTGCTTCTGAGTGATTCCCTATTCGACTCTGGGCAAGCCCCTTGCTTCTGAGTGATTCCCTGGTCGAATCTGGGCAAGCCCCTTGCTTCTGAGTGATTCCCTGGTCGAATCTGGGCTAGCCCCTTGCTTCTGAGTGATTCCCTGGTCGAATCTGGGCTAGCCCCTTGCTTCAGAGTGATTCCCTGGTCGAATCTGGGCAACCCCCATGCTTCTGAGTGATTCCCTGGTCGAATCTGGGCTAGCCCCTTGCTTCTGAGTGATTCCCTGGTCGAATCTGGGCTAGCCCCTTGCTTCTGAGTGATTCCCTGGTCGAATCTGGGCTAGCCCCTTGCTTCTGAGTGATTCCCTGTTCGAATCTGGGCTAGCCCCTTGCTTCTGAGTGATACCCTGGTCGCATCTGGGCTAGCCCCTTGCTTCTGAGTGATTCCCTATTCGAATCTGGGCTAGCCCCTTGCTTCTGAGTGATTCCCTGGTCGAATCTGGGCTAGCCCCTTGCTTCTGAGTGATTCCCTGGTCGAATCTGGGCTAGCCCCTTGCTTCTGAGTGATTCCCTGGTCGAATCTGGGCAACCCCCATGCTTCTGAGTGATTCCCTGGTCGAATCTGGGCTAGCCCCTTGCTTCTGAGTGATTCCCTGGTCGAATCTGGGCAACCCCCATGCTTCTGAGTGATTCCCTGGTCGAATCTGGGCTAGCCCCTTGCTTCTGAGTGATTCCCTGGTCGAATCTGGGCTAGCCCCTTGCTTCTGAGTGATTCCCTGGTCGAATCTGGGCTAGCCCCTTGCTTCTGAGTGATTCCCTGGTCGAATCTGGGCTAGCCCCTTGCTTCTGAGTGATTCCCTGGTCGAATCTGGGCTAGCCCCTTGCTTCTGAGTGATTCCCTGGTCGAATCTGGGCTAGCCCCTTGCTTCTGAGTGATACCCTGGTCGAATCTCCCCTTGCTTCTGAGTGATTCCCTGGTCGAATCTGGGCTAGCCCCTTGCTTCTGGGTGATTCCCTATTCGAATCTGGGCTAGCCCCTTGCTTCTGAGTGATTCCCTATTCGAATCTGGGCTAGCCCCTTGCTTCTGAGTGATTCCCTATTCGAATCTGGGCAAGCCCCTTGCTTCTGAGTGATTCCCTGGTCGAATCTGGGCAAGCCCCTTGCTTCTGAGTGATTCCCTGGTCGAATCTGGGCTAGCCCCTTGCTTCTGAGTGATTCCCTGGTCGAATCTGGGCTAGCCCCTTGCTTCTGAGTGATTCCCTGGTCGAATCTGGGCAAGCCCCTTGCTTCTGAGTGATTCCCTGGTCGAATCTGGGCTAGCCCCTTGCTTCTGAGTGATTCCCTATTCGAATCTGGGCAAGCCCCTTGCTTCTGAGTGATTCCCTGGTCGAATCTGGGCTAGCCCCTTGCTTCTGAGTGATTCCCTGGTCGAATCTGGGCAAGCCCCTTGCTTCTGAGTGATTCCCTGGTCGAATCTGGGCTAGCCCCTTGCTTCTGAGTGATTCCCCGGTCGAATCTGGGCTAGCCCCTTGCTTCTGAGTGATTCCCTGGTCGAATCTGGGCTAGCCCCTTGCTTCTGAGTGATTCCCTGGTCGAATCTGGGCAAGCCCCTTGCTTCTGAGTGATTCCCTGGTCGAATCTGGGCTAGCCCCTTGCTTCTGAGTGATTCCCTATTCGAATCTGGGCAAGCCCCTTGCTTCTGAGTGATTCCCTGGTCGAATCTGGGCTAGCCCCTTGCTTCTGAGTGATTCCCTGGTCGAATCTGGGCAAGCCCCTTGCTTCTGAGTGATTCCCTGGTCGAATCTGGGCTAGCCCCTTGCTTCTGAGTGATTCCCCGGTCGAATCTGGGCTAGCCCCTTGCTTCTGAGTGATTCCCTGGTCGAATCTGGGCAACCCCCATGCTCCTGAGTGATTCCCTGGTCGAATCTGGGCTAGCCCCTTGCTTCTGAGTGATTCCCTGGTCGAATCTGGGCAACCCCCATGCTTCTGAGTGATTCCCTGGTCGAATCTGGGCTAGCCCCTTGCTTCTGAGTGATTCCCTGGTCGAATCTGGGCTAGCCCCTTGCTTCTGAGTGATTCCCTGGTCGAATCTGGGCTAGCCCCTTGCTTCTGAGTGATTCCCTGTTCGAATCTGGGCTAGCCCCTTGCTTCTGAGTGATACCCTGGTCGCATCTGGGCTAGCCCCTTGCTTCTGAGTGATTCCCTGGTCGAATCTGGGCTAGCCCCTTGCTTCTGAGTGATTCCCTGGTCGAATCTGGGCAAGCCCCTTGCTTCTGAGTGATTCCCTGGTCGAATCTGGGCTAGCCCCTTGCTTCTGAGTGATTCCCTATTCGAATCTGGGCAAGCCCCTTGCTTCTGAGTGATTCCCTGGTCGAATCTGGGCTAGCCCCTTGCTTCTGAGTGATTCCCTGGTCGAATCTGGGCTAGCCCCTTGCTTCTGAGTGATTCCCTATTCGACTCTGGGCAAGCCCCTTGCTTCTGAGTGATTCCCTGGTCGAATCTGGGCAAGCCCCTTGCTTCTGAGTGATTCCCTGGTCGAATCTGGGCTAGCCCCTTGCTTCTGAGTGATTCCCTGGTCGAATCTGGGCTAGCCCCTTGCTTCAGAGTGATTCCCTGGTCGAATCTGGGCAACCCCCATGCTTCTGAGTGATTCCCTGGTCGAATCTGGGCTAGCCCCTTGCTTCTGAGTGATTCCCTGGTCGAATCTGGGCTAGCCCCTTGCTTCTGAGTGATTCCCTGGTCGAATCTGGGCTAGCCCCTTGCTTCTGAGTGATTCCCTGTTCGAATCTGGGCTAGCCCCTTGCTTCTGAGTGATACCCTGGTCGCATCTGGGCTAGCCCCTTGCTTCTGAGTGATTCCCTATTCGAATCTGGGCTAGCCCCTTGCTTCTGAGTGATTCCCTGGTCGAATCTGGGCTAGCCCCTTGCTTCTGAGTGATTCCCTGGTCGAATCTGGGCTAGCCCCTTGCTTCTGAGTGATTCCCTGGTCGAATCTGGGCAACCCCCATGCTTCTGAGTGATTCCCTGGTCGAATCTGGGCTAGCCCCTTGCTTCTGAGTGATTCCCTGGTCGAATCTGGGCTAGCCCCTTGCTTCTGAGTGATTCCCTGGTCGAATATGGGCTAGCCCCTTGCTTCTGAGTGATTCCCTGGTCGAATCTGGGCTAGCCCCTTGCTTCTGAGTGATTCCCTGGTCGAATCTGGGCTAGCCCCTTGCTTCTGAGTGATTCCCTGGTCGAATCTGGGCTAGCCCCTTGCTTCTGAGTGATACCCTGGTCGAATCTCCCCTTGCTTCTGAGTGATTCCCTGGTCGAATCTGGGCTAGCCCCTTGCTTCTGGGTGATTCCCTATTCGAATCTGGGCTAGCCCCTTGCTTCTGAGTGATTCCCTATTCGAATCTGGGCTAGCCCCTTGCTTCTGAGTGATTCCCTGGTCGAATCTGGGCTAGCCCCTTGCTTCTGAGTGATTCCCTGGTCGAATCTGGGCAAGCCCCTTGCTTCTGAGTGATTCCCTGGTCGAATCTGGGCTAGCCCCTTGCTTCTGAGTGATTCCCTATTCGAATCTGGGCAAGCCCCTTGCTTCTGAGTGATTCCCTGGTCGAATCTGGGCTAGCCCCTTGCTTCTGAGTGATTCCCTGGTCGAATCTGGGCTAGCCCCTTGCTTCTGAGTGATTCCCTGGTCGAATCTGGGCTAGCCCCTTGCTTCTGAGTGATTCCCTGTTCGAATCTGGGCTAGCCCCTTGCTTCTGAGTGATACCCTGGTCGCATCTGGGCTAGCCCCTTACTTCTGAGTGATTCCCTATTCGAATCTGGGCTAGCCCCTTGCTTCTGAGTGATTCCCTGGTCGAATCTGGGCTAGCCCCTTGCTTCTGAGTGATTCCCTGGTCGAATCTGGGCTAGCCCCTTGCTTCTTAGTGATTCCCTGGTCGAATCTGGGCTAGCCCCTTGCTTCTGAGTGATACCCTGGTCGCATCTGGGCTAGCCCCTTACTTCTGAGTGATTCCCTGGTCGAATCTGGGCTAGCCTCTTGCTTCTGAGTGATTCCCTGGTCGAATCTGGGCTAGCCCCTTGCTTCTGAGTGATTCCCTGGTCGAATCTGGGCTAGCCCCTTGCTTCTTAGTGATTCCCTGGTCGAATCTGGGCTAGCCCCTTGCTTCTGAGTGATACCCTGGTCGCATCTGGGCTAGCCCCTTACTTCTGAGTGATTCCCTGGTCGAATCTGGGCTAGCCTCTTGCTTCTGAGTGATTCCCTGGTCGAATCTGGGCTAGCCCCTTGCTTCTGAGTGATTCCCTGGTCGAATCTGGGCTAGCCCCTTGCTTCTGAGTGATTCCCTGGTCGAATCTGGGCTAGCCCCTTGCTTCTGAGTGATTCCCTATTCGAATCTGGGCTAGCCCCTTGCTTCTGAGTGATTCCCTGGTCGAATCTGGGCTAGCCCCTTGCTTCTGAGTGATTCCCTGGTCGAATCTGGGCTAGCCCCTTGCTTCTGAGTGATTCCCTGGTCGAATCTGGGCAACCCCCATGCTTCTGAGTGATTCCCTGGTCGAATCTGGGCTAGCCCCTTGCTTCTGAGTGATTCCCTGGTCGAATCTGGGCTAGCCCCTTGCTTCTGAGTGATTCCCTGGTCGAATCTGGGCTAGCCCCTTGCTTCTGAGTGATTCCCTGGTCGAATCTGGGCTAGCCCCTTGCTTCTGAGTGATTCCCTGGTCGAATCTGGGCTAGCCCCTTGCTTCTGAGTGATTCCCTGGTCGAATCTGGGCTAGCCCCTTGCTTCTGAGTGATACCCTGGTCGAATCTCCCCTTGCTTCTGAGTGATTCCCTGGTCGAATCTGGGCTAGCCCCTTGCTTCTGGGTGATTCCCTATTCGAATCTGGGCTAGCCCCTTGCTTCTGAGTGATTCCCTATTCGAATCTGGGCTAGCCCCTTGCTTCTGAGTGATTCCCTGGTCGAATCTGGGCTAGCCCCTTGCTTCTGAGTGATTCCCTGGTCGAATCTGGGCAAGCCCCTTGCTTCTGAGTGATTCCCTGGTCGAATCTGGGCTAGCCCCTTGCTTCTGAGTGATTCCCTATTCGAATCTGGGCAAGCCCCTTGCTTCTGAGTGATTCCCTGGTCGAATCTGGGCAAGCCCCTTGCTTCTGAGTGATTCCCTGGTCGAATCTGGGCTAGCCCCTTGCTTCTGAGTGATTCCCTGGTCGAATCTGGGCTAGCCCCTTGCTTCTGAGTGATTCCCTGGTCGAATCTGGGCTAGCCCCTTGCTTCTGAGTGATTCCCTGTTCGAATCTGGGCTAGCCCCTTGCTTCTGAGTGATACCCTGGTCGCATCTGGGCTAGCCCCTTGCTTCTGAGTGATTCCCTGGTCGAATCTGGGCTAGCCCCTTGCTTCTGAGTGATTCCCTGGTCGAATCTGGGCAAGCCCCTTGCTTCTGAGTGATTCCCTGGTCGAATCTGGGCTAGCCCCTTGCTTCTGAGTGATTCCCTATTCGAATCTGGGCAAGCCCCTTGCTTCTGAGTGATTCCCTGGTCGAATCTGGGCTAGCCCCTTGCTTCTGAGTGATTCCCTGGTCGAATCTGGGCAAGCCCCTTGCTTCTGAGTGATTCCCTGGTCGAATCTGGGCTAGCCCCTTGCTTCTGAGTGATTCCCTGGTCGAATCTGGGCTAGCCCTTTGCTTCTGAGTGATTCCCTGGTCGAATCTGGGCAACCCCCATGCTCCTGAGTGATTCCCTGGTCGAATCTGGGCTAGCCCCTTGCTTCTGAGTGATTCCCTGGTCGAATCTGGGCTAGCCCCTTGCTTCTGAGTGATTCCCTGGTCGAATCTGGGCTAGCCCCTTGCTTCTGAGTGATTCCCTATTCGAATCTGGGCTAGCCCCTTGCTTCTGAGTGATGCCCTGGTCGAATCTGGGCTAGCCCCTTGCTTCTGAGTGATTCCCTGGTCGAATCTGGGCAAGCCCCTTGCTTCTAAGTGATTCCCTGGTCGAATATGGGCTAGCCCCTTGCTTCTGAGTGATTCCCTATTCGAATCTGGGCAAGCCCCTTGCTTCTGAGTGATTCCCTGGTCGAATCTGGGCTAGCCCCTTGCTTCTGAGTGATTCCCTGGTCGAATCTGGGCAAGCCCCTTGCTTCTGAGTGATTCCCTGGTCGAATCTGGGCTAGCCCCTTGCTTCTGAGTGATTCCCTGGTCGAATCTGGGCTAGCCCCTTGCTTCTGAGTGATTCCCTGGTCGAATCTGGGCTAGCCCCTTGCTTCTGAGTAATTCCCTGGTCGAATCTGGGCTAGCCCCTTGCTTCTGAGTGATCCCCTGGTCGAATCTGGGCTAGCCCCTTGCTTCTGAGTGATTCCCTGTTCGAATCTGGGCTAACCCCCTGCTTCTGAGTGATACCCTGGTCGCATCTGGGCTAGCCCCTTGCTTCTGAGTGATTCCCTGGTCGAATCTGGGCTAGCCCCTTGCTTCTGAGTGATTCCCTATTCGAATCTGGGCAAGCAAATTGCTTCTGAGTGATTCCCTGGTCGAATCTGGGCTAGCCCCTTGCTTCTGAGTGATTCCCTGGTCGAATCTGGGCAAGCCCCTTGCTTCTGAGTGATTCCCTGGTCGAATCTGGGCTAGCCCCTTGCTTCTGAGTGATTCCCTGGTCGAATCTGGGCTAGCCCCTTGCTTCTGAGTGATTCCCTATTCGAATCTGGGCTAGCCCCTTGCTTCTGAGTGATTCCCTGGTCGAATCTGGGCTAGCCCCTTGCTTCTGAGTGATTCCCTGGTCGAATCTGGGCTAGCCCCTTGCTTCTGAGTGATTCCCTGGTCGAATCTGGGCAACCCCCATGCTTCTGAGTGATTCCCTGGTCGAATCTGGGCTAGCCCCTTGCTTCTGAGTGATTCCCTGGTCGAATCTGGGCTAGCCCCTTGCTTCTGAGTGATTCCCTGGTCGAATCTGGGCTAGCCCCTTGCTTCTGAGTGATACCCTGGTCGAATCTCCCCTTGCTTCAGAGTGATTCCCTGGTCGAATCTGGGCTAGCCCCTTGCTTCTGAGTGATTCCCTGGTCGAATCTGGGCTAGCCCCTTGCTTCTGAGTGATTCCCTATTCGAATCTGGGCAAGCCCCTTGCTTCTGAGTGATTCCCTGGTCGAATCTGGGCTAGCCCCTTGCTTCTGAGTGATTCCCTGGTCGAATCTGGGCAAGCCCCTTGCTTCTGAGTGATTCCCTGGTCGAATCTGGGCTAGCCCCTTGCTTCTGAGTGATTCCCTGGTCGAATCTGGGCAAGCCCCTTGCTTCTGAGTGATTCCCTGGTCGAATCTGGGCTAGCCCCTTGCTTCTGAGTGATTCCCTGGTCGAATCTGGGCAACCCCCATGCTTCTGAGTGATTCCCTGGTCGAATCTGGGCTAGCCCCTTGCTTCTGAGTGATTCCCTGGTCGAATCTGGGCTAGCCCCTTGCTTCTGAGTGATTCCCTGGTCGAATCTGGGCTAGCCCCTTGCTTCTGAGTGATTCCCTGGTCGAATCTGGGCTAGCCCCTTGCTTCTGAGTGATCCCCTGGTCGAATCTGGGCTAGCCCCTTGCTTCTGAGTGATTCCCTGTTCGAATCTGGGCTAACCCCCTGCTTCTGAGTGATACCCTGGTCGCATCTGGGCTAGCCCCTTGCTTCTGAGTGATTCCCTGGTCGAATCTGGGCTAGCCCCTTGCTTCTGAGTGATTCCCTATTCGAATCTGGGCAAGCAAATTGCTTCTGAGTGATTCCCTGGTCGAATCTGGGCTAGCCCCTTGCTTCTGACTGATTCCCTGGTCGAATCTGGGCAAGCCCCTTGCTTCTGAGTGATTCCCTGGTCGAATCTGGGCTAGCCCCTTGCTTCTGAGTGATTCCCTGGTCGAATCTGGGCTAGCCCCTTGCTTCTGAGTGATTCCCTATTCGAATCTGGGCTAGCCCCTTGCTTCTGAGTGATTCCCTGGTCGAATCTGGGCAACCCCCATGCTTCTGAGTGATTCCCTGGTCGAATCTGGGCTAGCCCCTTGCTTCTGAGTGATTCCCTGGTCGAATCTGGGCTAGCCCCTTGCTTCTGAGTGATTCCCTGGTCGAATCTGGGCTAGCCCCTTGCTTCTGAGTGATACCCTGGTCGAATCTCCCCTTGCTTCTGAGTGATTCCCTGGTCGAATCTGGGCTAGCCCCTTGCTTCTGAGTGATTCCCTATTCGAATCTGGGCAAGCCCCTTGCTTCTGAGTGATTCCCTGGTCGAATCTGGGCTAGCCCCTTGCTTCTGAGTGATTCCCTGGTCGAATCTGGGCTAGCCCCTTGCTTCTGAGTGATTCCCTGGTCGAATCTGGGCTAGCCCCTTGCTTCTGAGTGATTCCCTATTCGAATCTGGGCAAGCCCCTTGCTTCTGAGTGATTCCCTGGTCGAATCTGGGCTAGCCCCTTGCTTCTGAGTGATTCCCTGGTCGAATCTGGGCAAGCCCCTTGCTTCTGAGTGATTCCCTGGTCGAATCTGGGCTAGCCCCTTGCTTCTGAGTGATTCCCTGGTCGAATCTGGGCAACCCCCATGCTTCTGAGTGATTCCCTGGTCGAATCTGGGCTAGCCCCTTGCTTCTGAGTGATTCCCTGGTCGAATCTGGGCTAGCCCCTTGCTTCTGAGTGATTCCCTGGTCGAATCTGGGCTAGCCCCTTGCTTCTGAGTGATTCCCTGGTCGAATCTGGGCTAGCCCCTTGCTTCTGAGTGATCCCCTGGTCGAATCTGGGCTAGCCCCTTGCTTCTGAGTGATTCCCTGTTCGAATCTGGGCTAACCCCCTGCTTCTGAGTGATACCCTGGTCGCATCTGGGCTAGCCCCTTGCTTCTGAGTGATTCCCTGGTCGAATCTGGGCTAGCCCCTTGCTTCTGAGTGATTCCCTATTCGAATCTGGGCAAGCAAATTGCTTCTGAGTGATTCCCTGGTCGAATCTGGGCTAGCCCCTTGCTTCTGAGTGATTCCCTGGTCGAATCTGGGCAAGCCCCTTGCTTCTGAGTGATTCCCTGGTCGAATCTGGGCTAGCCCCTTGCTTCTGAGTGATTCCCTGGTCGAATCTGGGCTAGCCCCTTGCTTCTGAGTGATTCCCTATTCGAATCTGGGCTAGCCCCTTGCTTCTGAGTGATCCCCTGGTCGAATCTGGGCTAGCCCCTTGCTTCTGAGTGATTCCCTGTTCGAATCTGGGCTAACCCCCTGCTTCTGAGTGATACCCTGGTCGCATCTGGGCTAGCCCCTTGCTTCTGAGTGATTCCCTGGTCGAATCTGGGCTAGCCCCTTGCTTCTGAGTGATTCCCTATTCGAATCTGGGCAAGCAAATTGCTTCTGAGTGATTCCCTGGTCGAATCTGGGCTAGCCCCTTGCTTCTGAGTGATTCCCTGGTCGAATCTGGGCAAGCCCCTTGCTTCTGAGTGATTCCCTGGTCGAATCTGGGCTAGCCCCTTGCTTCTGAGTGATTCCCTGGTCGAATCTGGGCTAGCCCCTTGCTTCTGAGTGATTCCCTGGTCGAATCTGGGCTAGCCCCTTGCTTCTGAGTGATTCCCTGGTCGAATCTGGGCTAGCCCCTCGCTTCTGAGTGATCCCCTGGTCGAATCTGGGCTAGCCCCTTGCTTCTGAGTGATTCCCTGTTCGAATCTGGGCTAACCCCCTGCTTCTGAGTGATACCCTGGTCGCATCTGGGCTAGCCCCTTGCTTCTGAGTGATTCCCTGGTCGAATCTGGGCTAGCCCCTTGCTTCTGAGTGATTCCCTATTCGAATCTGGGCAAGCAAATTGCTTCTGAGTGATTCCCTGGTCGAATCTGGGCTAGCCCCTTGCTTCTGAGTGATTCCCTGGTCGAATCTGGGCAAGCCCCTTGCTTCTGAGTGATTCCCTGGTCGAATCTGGGCTAGCCCCTTGCTTCTGAGTGATTCCCTGGTCGAATCTGGGCTAGCCCCTTGCTTCTGAGTGATTCCCTATTCGAATCTGGGCTAGCCCCTTGCTTCTGAGTGATCCCCTGGTCGAATCTGGGCTAGCCCCTTGCTTCTGAGTGATTCCCTGTTCGAATCTGGGCTAACCCCCTGCTTCTGAGTGATACCCTGGTCGCATCTGGGCTAGCCCCTTGCTTCTGAGTGATTCCCTGGTCGAATCTGGGCTAGCCCCTTGCTTCTGAGTGATTCCCTATTCGAATCTGGGCAAGCAAATTGCTTCTGAGTGATTCCCTGGTCGAATCTGGGCTAGCCCCTTGCTTCTGAGTGATTCCCTGGTCGAATCTGGGCAAGCCCCTTGCTTCTGAGTGATTCCCTGGTCGAATCTGGGCTAGCCCCTTGCTTCTGAGTGATTCCCTGGTCGAATCTGGGCTAGCCCCTTGCTTCTGAGTGATTCCCTGGTCGAATCTGGGCAACCCCCATGCTTCTGAGTGATTCCCTGGTCGAATCTGGGCTAGCCCCTTGCTTCTGAGTGATTCCCTGGTCGAATCTGGGCTAGCCCCTTGCTTCTGAGTGATTCCCTGGTCGAATCTGGGCTAGCCCCTTGCTTCTGAGTGATTCCCTGGTCGAATCTGGGCTAGCCCCTTGCTTCTGAGTGATCCCCTGGTCGAATCTGGGCTAGCCCCTTGCTTCTGAGTGATTCCCTGTTCGAATCTGGGCTAACCCCCTGCTTCTGAGTGATTCCCTATTCGAATCTGGGCAAGCAAATTGCTTCTGAGTGATTCCCTGGTCGAATCTGGGCTAGCCCCTTGCTTCTGAGTGATTCCCTGGTCGAATCTGGGCAAGCCCCTTGCTTCTGAGTGATTCCCTGGTCGAATCTGGGCTAGCCCCTTGCTTCTGAGTGATTCCCTGGTCGAATCTGGGCTAGCCCCTTGCTTCTGAGTGATTCCCTATTCGAATCTGGGCTAGCCCCTTGCTTCTGAGTGATCCCCTGGTCGAATCTGGGCTAGCCCCTTGCTTCTGAGTGATTCCCTGTTCGAATCTGGGCTAACCCCCTGCTTCTGAGTGATACCCTGGTCGCATCTGGGCTAGCCCCTTGCTTCTGAGTGATTCCCTGGTCGAATCTGGGCTAGCCCCTTGCTTCTGAGTGATTCCCTGGTCGAATCTGGGCAAGCCCCTTGCTTCTGAGTGATTCCCTGGTCGAATCTGGGCTAGCCCCTTGCTTCTGAGTGATTCCCTGGTCGAATCTGGGCTAGCCCCTTGCTTCTGAGTGATTCCCTATTCGAATCTGGGCTAGCCCCTTGCTTCTGAGTGATTCCCTGGTCGAATCTGGGCAACCCCCATGCTTCTGAGTGATTCCCTGGTCGAATCTGGGCTAGCCCCTTGCTTCTGAGTGATTCCCTGGTCGAATCTGGGCTAGCCCCTTGCTTCTGAGTGATTCCCTGGTCGAATCTGGGCTAGCCCCTTGCTTCTGAGTGATACCCTGGTCGAATCTCCCCTTGCTTCTGAGTGATTCCCTGGTCGAATCTGGGCTAGCCCCTTGCTTCTGAGTGATTCCCTGGTCGAATCTGGGCTAGCCCCTTGCTTCTGAGTGATTCCCTATTCGAATCTGGGCAAGCCCCTTGCTTCTGAGTGATTCCCTGGTCGAATCTGGGCTAGCCCCTTGCTTCTGAGTGATTCCCTGGTCGAATCTGGGCAAGCCCCTTGCTTCTGAGTGATTCCCTGGTCGAATCTGGGCTAGCCCCTTGCTTCTGAGTGATTCCCTGGTCGAATCTGGGCAAGCCCCTTGCTTCTGAGTGATTCCCTGGTCGAATCTGGGCTAGCCCCTTGCTTCTGAGTGATTCCCTGGTCGAATCTGGGCAACCCCCATGCTTCTGAGTGATTCCCTGGTCGAATCTGGGCTAGCCCCTTGCTTCTGAGTGATTCCCTGGTCGAATCTGGGCTAGCCCCTTGCTTCTGAGTGATTCCCTGGTCGAATCTGGGCTAGCCCCTTGCTTCTGAGTGATTCCCTGGTCGAATCTGGGCTAGCCCCTTGCTTCTGAGTGATCCCCTGGTCGAATCTGGGCTAGCCCCTTTTTCTTCTGAGTGATTCCCTGTTCGAATCTGGGCTAACCCCCTGCTTCTGAGTGATACCCTGGTCGCATCTGGGCTAGCCCCTTGCTTCTGAGTGATTCCCTGGTCGAATCTGGGCTAGCCCCTTGCTTCTGAGTGATTCCCTATTCGAATCTGGGCAAGCAAATTGCTTCTGAGTGATTCCCTGGTCGAATCTGGGCTAGCCCCTTGCTTCTGAGTGATTCCCTGGTCGAATCTGGGCAAGCCCCTTGCTTCTGAGTGATTCCCTGGTCGAATCTGGGCTAGCCCCTTGCTTCTGAGTGATTCCCTGGTCGAATCTGGGCTAGCCCCTTGCTTCTGAGTGATTCCCTATTCGAATCTGGGCTAGCCCCTTGCTTCTGAGTGATTCCCTGGTCGAATCTGGGCTAGCCCCTTGCTTCTGAGTGATTCCCTGGTCGAATCTGGGCTAGCCCCTTGCTTCTGAGTGATTCCCTGGTCGAATCTGGGCTAGCCCCTTGCTTCTGAGTGATTCCCTGGTCGAATCTGGGCAACCCCCATGCTTCTGAGTGATTCCCTGGTCGAATCTGGGCTAGCCCCTTGCTTCTGAGTGATTCCCTGGTCGAATCTGGGCTAGCCCCTTGCTTCTGAGTGATTCCCTATTCGAATCTGGGCAAGCCCCTTGCTTCTGAGTGATTCCCTGGTCGAATCTGGGCTAGCCCCTTGCTTCTGAGTGATTCCCTGGTCGAATCTGGGCAACCCCCATGCTTCTGAGTGATTCCCTGGTCGAATCTGGGCTAGCCCCTTGCTTCTGAGTGATTCCCTGGTCGAATCTGGGCTAGCCCCTTGCTTCTGAGTGATTCCCTGGTCGAATCTGGGCTAGCCCCTTGCTTCTGAGTGATTCCCTATTCGAATCTGGGCTAGCCCCTTGCTTCTGAGTGATTCCCTGGTCGAATCTGGGCAAGCCCCTTGCTTCTGAGTGATTCCCTGGTCGAATCTGGGCTAGCCCCTTGCTTCTGAGTGATTCCCTGGTCGAATCTGGGCAAGCCCCTTGCTTCTGAGTGATTCCCTGGTCGAATCTGGGCTAGCCCCTTGCTTCTGAGTGATTCCCTGGTCGAATCTGGGCAACCCCCATGCTTCTGAGTGATTCCCTGGTCGAATCTGGGCTAGCCCCTTGCTTCTGAGTGATTCCCTGGTCGAATCTGGGCTAGCCCCTTGCTTCTGAGTGATTCCCTGGTCGAATCTGGGCTAGCCCCTTGCTTCTGAGTGATTCCCTATTCGAATCTGGGCTAGCCCCTTGCTTCTGAGTGATTCCCTGGTCGAATCTGGGCTAGCCCCTTGCTTCTGAGTGATTCCCTGGTCGAATCTGGGCTAGCCCCTTGCTTCTGAGTGATTCCCTGGTCGAATCTGGGCTAGCCCCATGCTTCTGAGTGATTCTCTGGTCGAATCTGGGCTAGCCCCTTGCTTCTGAGTGATTCCCTGGTCGAATCTGGGCTAGCCCCTTGCTTCTGAGTGATTCCCTGGTCGAATCTGGGCTAGCCCCTTGCTTCTGAGTGATTCCCTGGTCGAATCTGGGCTAGCCCCTTGCTTCTGAGTGATTCCCTGGTCGAATCTGGGCTAGCCCCTTGCTTCTGAGTGATACCCTGGTCGAATCTCCCCTTGCTTCTGAGTGATTCCCTGGTCGAATCTGGGCTAGCCCCTTGCTTCTGAGTGATTCCCTGGTCGAATCTGGGCTAGCCCCTTGCTTCTGAGTGATTCCCTGGTCGAATCTGGGCAAGCCCCTTGCTTCTGAGTGATTCCCTGGTCGAATCTGGGCTAGCCCCTTGCTTCTGAGTGATTCCCTGGTCGAATCTGGGCTAGCCCCTTGCTTCTGAGTGATTCCCTGGTCGAATCTGGGCAACCCCCATGCTTCTGAGTGATTCCCTGGTCGAATCTAGGCTAGCCCCTTGCTTCTGAGTGATTCCCTGGTCGAATCTGGGCTAGCCCCTTGCTTCTGAGTGATTCCCTGGTCGAATCTGGGCTAGCCCCTTGCTTCTGAGTGATTCCCTGTTCGAATCTGGGCTAGCCCCTTGCTTCTGAGTGATACCCTGGTCGCATCTGGGCTAGCCCCTTGCTTCTGAGTGATTCCCTGGTCGAATCTGGGCTAGCCCCTTGCTTCTGAGTGATTCCCTGGTCGAATCTGGGCTAGCCTCTTGCTTCTGAATGATACCCTGGTCGAATCTGGGCTAGCCCCTTGCTTCTGAGTGATTCCCTGGTCGAATCTGGGCTAGCCCCTTGCTTCTTAGTGATTCCCTGGTCGAATCTGGGCTAGCCCCTTGCTTCTTAGTGATTCCCTGGTCGAATCTGGGCTAGCCCCTTGCTTCTGAGTGATTCCCTGGTCGAATCTGGGCTAGCCCCTTGCTTCTGAGTGATTCCCTTGTCGAATCTGGGCTAGCCCCTTGCTTCTGAGTGATTCCCTGGTCGAATCTGGGCTAGCCCCTTGCTTCTGAGTGATTCCCTGGTCGAATCTGGGCTAGCCCCTTGCTTCTGAGTGATTCCCTGGTCGAATCTGGGCTAGCCCCTTGCTTCTGAGTGATTCCCTGGTCGAATCTGGGCTAGCCCCTTGCTTCTGAGTGATACCCTGGTCGAATCTCCCCTTGCTTCTGAGTGATTCCCTGGTCGAATCTGGGCTAGCCCCTTGCTTCTGTGTGATTCCCTGGTCGAATCTGGGCTAGCCCCTTGCTTCTGAGTGATTCCCTGGTCGAATCTGGGCAAGCCCCTTGCTTCTGAGTGATTCCCTGGTCGAATCTGGGCTAGCCCCTTGCTTCTGAGTGATTCCCTGGTCGAATCTGGGCTAGCCCCTTGCTTCTGAGTGATTCCCTGGTCGAATCTGGGCAACCCCCATGCTTCTGAGTGATTCCCTGGTCGAATCTAGGCTAGCCCCTTGCTTCTGAGTGATTCCCTGGTCGAATCTGGGCTAGCCCCTTGCTTCTGAGTGATTCCCTGGTCGAATCTGGGCAAGCCCCTTGCTTCTGAGTGATTCCCTGGTCGAATCTGGGCTAGCCCCTTGCTTCTGAGTGATTCCCTGGTCGAATCTGGGCTAGCCCCTTGCTTCTGAGTGATTCCCTGGTCGAATCTGGGCAACCCCCATGCTTCTGAGTGATTCCCTGGTCGAATCTAGGCTAGCCCCTTGCTTCTGAGTGATTCCCTGGTCGAATCTGGGCTAGCCCCTTGCTTCTGAGTGATTCCCTGGTCGAATCTGGGCTAGCCCCTTGCTTCTGAGTGATTCCCTGTTCGAATCTGGGCTAGCCCCTTGCTTCTGAGTGATACCCTGGTCGCATCTGGGCTAGCCCCTTGCTTCTGAGTGATTCCCTGGTCGAATCTGGGCTAGCCCCTTGCTTCTGAGTGATTCCCTGGTCGAATCTGGGCTAGCCTCTTGCTTCTGAATGATACCCTGGTCGAATCTGGGCTAGCCCCTTGCTTCTGAGTGATTCCCTGGTCGAATCTGGGCTAGCCCCTTGCTTCTTAGTGATTCCCTGGTCGAATCTGGGCTAGCCCCTTGCTTCTGAGTGATTCCCTGGTCGAATCTGGGCTAGCCCCTTGCTTCTGAGTGATTCCCTTGTCGAATCTGGGCTAGCCCCTTGCTTCTGAGTGATTCCCTGGTCGAATCTGGGCTAGCCCCTTGCTTCTGAGTGATTCCCTGGTCGAATCTGGGCTAGCCCCTTGCTTCTGAGTGATTCCCTGGTCGAATCTGGGCTAGCCCCTTGCTTCTGAGTGATTCCCTGGTCGAATCTGGGCTAGCCCCTTGCTTCTGAGTGATACCCTGGTCGAATCTCCCCTTGCTTCTGAGTGATTCCCTGGTCGAATCTGGGCTAGCCCCTTGCTTCTGTGTGATTCCCTGGTCGAATCTGGGCTAGCCCCTTGCTTCTGAGTGATTCCCTGGTCGAATCTGGGCAAGCCCCTTGCTTCTGAGTGATTCCCTGGTCGAATCTGGGCTAGCCCCTTGCTTCTGAGTGATTCCCTGGTCGAATCTGGGCTAGCCCCTTGCTTCTGAGTGATTCCCTGGTCGAATCTGGGCAACCCCCATGCTTCTGAGTGATTCCCTGGTCGAATCTAGGCTAGCCCCTTGCTTCTGAGTGATTCCCTGGTCGAATCTGGGCTAGCCCCTTGCTTCTGAGTGATTCCCTGGTCGAATCTGGGCTAGCCCCTTGCTTCTGAGTGATTCCCTGTTCGAATCTGGGCTAGCCCCTTGCTTCTGAGTGATACCCTGGTCGCATCTGGGCTAGCCCCTTGCTTCTGAGTGATTCCCTGGTCGAATCTGGGCTAGCCCCTTGCTTCTGAGTATTTCCCTGGTCGAATCTGGGCTAGCCCCTTGCTTCTGAATGATACCCTGGTCGAATCTGGGCTAGCCCCTTGCTTCTGAGTGATTCCCTGGTCGAATCTGGGCTAGCCCCTTGCTTCTTAGTGATTCCCTGGTCGAATCTGGGCTAGCCCCTTGCTTCTGAGTGATTCCCTGGTCGAATCTGGGCTAGCCCCTTGCTTCTGAGTGATTCCCTTGTCGAATCTGGGCTAGCCCCTTGCTTCTGAGTGATTCCCTGGTCGAATCTGGGCTAGCCCCTTGCTTCTGAGTGATTCCCTGGTCGAATCTGGGCTAGCCCCTTGCTTCTGAGTGATTCCCTGGTCGAATCTGGGCTAGCCCCTTGCTTCTGAGTGATACCCTGGTCGAATCTGGGCTAGCCCCTTGCTTCTGAGTGATTCCCTGGTCGAATCTGGGCTAGCCCCTTGCTTCTGAGTGATACCCTGGTCGAATCTGGGCTAGCCCCTTGCTTCTGAGTGATTCCCTGGTCGAATCTGGGCTAGCCCCTTGCTTCTGAGTGATTCCCTGGTCGAATCTGGGCTAGCCCCTTGCTTCTGAGTGATTCCCTGGTCGAATCTGGGCTAGCCCCTTGCTTCTGAGTGATTCCCTGTTCGAATCTGGGCTAGCCCCTTGCTTCTGAGTGATTCCCTGGTCGAATCTGGGCTAGCCTCTTGCTTCTGAATGATACCCTGGTCGAATCTGGGCTAGCCCCTTGCTTCTGAGTGATTCCCTGGTCGAATCTGGGCTAGCCCCTTGCTTCTTAGTGATTCCCTGGTCGAATCTGGGCTAGCCCCTTGCTTCTGAGTGATTCCCTGGTCGAATCTGGGCTAGCCCCTTGCTTCTGAGTGATTCCCTGGTCGAATCTGGGCTAGCCCCTTGCTTCTGAGTGATTCCCTGGTCGAATCTGGGCTAGCCCCTTGCTTCTGAGTGATTCCCTGGTCGAATCTGGGCTAGCCCCTTGCTTCTGAGTGATTCCCTGGTCGAATCTGGGCTAGCCCCTTGCTTCTGAGTGATTCCCTGGTCGAATCTGGGCTAGCCCCTTGCTTCTGAGTGATACCCTGGTCGAATCTCCCCTTGCTTCTGAGTGATTCCCTGGTCGAATCTGGGCTAGCCCCTTGCTTCTGTGTGATTCCCTGGTCGAATCTGGGCTAGCCCCTTGCTTCTGAGTGATTCCCTGGTCGAATCTGGGCAAGCCCCTTGCTTCTGAGTGATTCCCTGGTCGAATCTGGGCTAGCCCCTTGCTTCTGAGTGATTCCCTGGTCGAATCTGGGCTAGCCCCTTGCTTCTGAGTGATTCCCTGGTCGAATCTGGGCAACCCCCATGCTTCTGAGTGATTCCCTGGTCGAATCTAGGCTAGCCCCTTGCTTCTGAGTGATTCCCTGGTCGAATCTGGGCTAGCCCCTTGCTTCTGAGTGATTCCCTGGTCGAATCTGGGCTAGCCCCTTGCTTCTGAGTGATTCCCTGGTCGAATCTGGGCTAGCCCCTTGCTTCTGAGTGATTCCCTGGTCGAATCTGGGCTAGCCCCTTGCTTCTGAGTGATTCCCTGGTCGAATCTGGGCTAGCCCCTTGCTTCTGAGTGATACCCTGGTCGAATCTCCCCTTGCTTCTGAGTGATTCCCTGGTCGAATCTGGGCTAGCCCCTTGCTTCTGTGTGATTCCCTGGTCGAATCTGGGCTAGCCCCTTGCTTCTGAGTGATTCCCTGGTCGAATCTGGGCAAGCCCCTTGCTTCTGAGTGATTCCCTGGTCGAATCTGGGCTAGCCCCTTGCTTCTGAGTGATTCCCTGGTCGAATCTGGGCTAGCCCCTTGCTTCTGAGTGATTCCCTGGTCGAATCTGGGCAACCCCCATGCTTCTGAGTGATTCCCTGGTCGAATCTAGGCTAGCCCCTTGCTTCTGAGTGATTCCCTGGTCGAATCTGGGCTAGCCCCTTGCTTCTGAGTGATTCCCTGGTCGAATCTGGGCTAGCCCCTTGCTTCTGAGTGATTCCCTGTTCGAATCTGGGCTAGCCCCTTGCTTCTGAGTGATACCCTGGTCGCATCTGGGCTAGCCCCTTGCTTCTGAGTGATTCCCTGGTCGAATCTGGGCTAGCCCCTTGCTTCTGAGTATTTCCCTGGTCGAATCTGGGCTAGCCCCTTGCTTCTGAATGATACCCTGGTCGAATCTGGGCTAGCCCCTTGCTTCTGAGTGATTCCCTGGTCGAATCTGGGCTAGCCCCTTGCTTCTTAGTGATTCCCTGGTCGAATCTGGGCTAGCCCCTTGCTTCTGAGTGATTCCCTGGTCGAATCTGGGCTAGCCCCTTGCTTCTGAGTGATTCCCTTGTCGAATCTGGGCTAGCCCCTTGCTTCTGAGTGATTCCCTGGTCGAATCTGGGCTAGCCCCTTGCTTCTGAGTGATTCCCTGGTCGAATCTGGGCTAGCCCCTTGCTTCTGAGTGATTCCCTGGTCGAATCTGGGCTAGCCCCTTGCTTCTGAGTGATACCCTGGTCGAATCTGGGCTAGCCCCTTGCTTCTGAGTGATTCCCTGGTCGAATCTGGGCTAGCCCCTTGCTTCTGAGTGATACCCTGGTCGAATCTCCCCTTGCTTCTGAGTGATTCCCTGGTCGAATCTGGGCTAGCCCCTTGCTTCTGAGTGATTCCCTGGTCGAATCTGGGCTAGCCCCTTGCTTCTGAGTGATTCCCTGGTCGAATCTGGGCTAGCCCCTTGCTTCTGAGTGATTCCCTGGTCGAATCTGGGCTAGCCCCTTGCTTCTGAGTGATACCCTGGTCGAATCTCCCCTTGCTTCTGAGTGATTCCCTGGTCGAATCTGGGCTAGCCCCTTGCTTCTGAGTGATTCCCTGGTCGAATCTGGGCAACCCCCATGCTTCTGAGTGATTCCCTGGTCGAATCTGGGCTAGCCCCTTGCTTCTGAGTGATTCCCTGGTCGAATCTGGGCTAGCCCCTTGCTTCTGAATGATACCCTGGTCGAATCTGGGCTAGCCCCTTGCTTCTGAGTGATTCCCTGGTCGAATCTGGGCAAGCCCCTTGCTTCTGTGTGATTCCCTGGTCGAATCTGGGCTAGCCCCTTGCTTCTGAGTGATTCCCTGGTCGAATCTGGGCTAGCCCCTTGCTTCTGAGTGATACCCTGGTCGAATCTCCCCTTGCTTCTGAGTGATTCCCTGGTCGAATCTGGGCTAGCCCCTTGCTTCTGAGTGATTCCCTGGTCGAATCTGGGCTAGCCCCTTGCTTCTGAGTGATTCCCTGGTCGAATCTGGGCTAGCCCCTTGCTTCTGAGTGATTCCCTGGTCGAATCTGGGCTAGCCCCTTGCTTCTGAGTGATACCCTGGTCGAATCTCCCCTTGCTTCTGAGTGATTCCCTGGTCGAATCTGGGCTAGCCCCTTGCTTCTGAGTGATTCCCTGGTCGAATCTGGGCAACCCCCATGCTTCTGAGTGATTCCCTGGTCGAATCTGGGCAACCCCCATGCTTCTGAGTGATTCCCTGGTCGAATCTGGGCTAGCCCCTTGCTTCTGAGTGATTCCCTTGTCGAATCTGGGCTAGCCCCTTGCTTCTGAGTGATTCCCTGGTCGAATCTGGGCTAGCCCCTTGCTTCTGAGTGATTCCCTGGTCGAATCTGGGCTAGCCCCTTGCTTCTGAGTGATTCCCTGGTCGAATCTGGGCTAGCCCCTTGCTTCTGAGTGATTCCCTGGTCGAATCTGGGCTAGCCCCTTGCTTCTGAGTGATACCCTGGTCGAATCTCCCCTTGCTTCTGAGTGATTCCCTGGTCGAATCTGGGCTAGCCCCTTGCTTCTGAGTGATTCCCTGGTCGAATCTGGGCTAGCCCCTTGCTTCTGAGTGATTCCCTGGTCGAATCTGGGCTAGCCCCTTGCTTCTGAGTGATACCCTGGTCGAATCTGGGCTAGATCCTTGCTTCTGAGTGATTCCCTGGTCGAATCTGGGCTAACCCCTTGCTTCTTAGTGATTCCCTGGTAGAATCTGGGCTAGCCCCTTGCTTCTGAGTGATTCCCTGGTCGAATCTGGGCTAGCCCCTTGCTTCTGAGTGATTCCCTGGTCGAATCTGGGCTAGCCCCTTGCTTCTGAGTGATACCCTGGTCGAATCTCCCCTTGCTTCTGAGTGATTCCCTGGTCGAATCTGGGCTAGCCCCTTGCTTCTGAGTGATTCCCTGGTCGAATCTGGGCTAGCCCCTTGCTTCTGAGTGATTCCCTGGTCGAATCTGGGCTAGCCCCTTGCTTCTGAGTGATTCCCTGGTCAAATCTGGGCTAGCCCCTTGCTTCTGAGTGATACCCTGGTCGAATCTCCCCTTGCTTCTGAGTGATTCCCTGGTCGAATCTGGGCTAGCCCCTTGCTTCTGAGTGATTCCCTGGTCGAATCTGGGCAACCCCCATGCTTCTGAGTGATTCCCTGGTCGAATCTGGGCTAGCCCCTTGCTTCTGAGTGATTCCCTGGTCGAATCTGGGCTAACCCCTTGCTTCTGAGTGATTCCCTGGTCGAATCTGGGCAACCCCCATGCTTCTGAGTGATTCCCTGGTCGAATCTGGGCTAGCCCCTTGCTTCTGAGTGATTCCCTTGTCGAATCTGGGCTAGCCCCTTGCTTCTGAGTGATTCCCTGGTCGAATCTGGGCTAGCCCCTTGCTTCTGAGTGATTCCCTGGTCGAATCTGGGCTAGCCCCTTGCTTCCGAGTGATTCCCTGGTCGAATCTGGGCTAGCCCCTTGCTTCTGAGTGATTCCCTGGTCGAATCTGGGCTAGCCCCTTGCTTCTGAGTGATACCCTGGTCGAATCTCCCCTTGCTTCTGAGTGATTCCCTGGTCGAATCTGGGCTAGCCCCTTGCTTCTGAGTGATTCCCTGGTCGAATCTGGGCTAGCCCCTTGCTTCTGAGTGATTCCCTGGTCGAATCTGGGCAAGCCCCTTGCTTCTGAGTGATTCCCTGGTCGAATCTGGGCTAGCCCCTTGCTTCTGAGTGATTCCCTTGTCGAATCTGGGCTAGCCCCTTGCTTCTGAGTGATTCCCTGGTCGAATCTGGGCTAGCCCCTTGCTTCTGAGTGATTCCCTGGTCGAATCTGGGCTAGCCCCTTGCTTCTGAGTGATTCCCTGGTCGAATCTGGGCTAGCCCCTTGCTTCTGAGTGATTCCCTGGTCGAATCTGGGCTAGCCCCTTGCTTCTGAGTGATACCCTGGTCGAATCTCCCCTTGCTTCTGAGTGATTCCCTGGTCGAATCTGGGCTAGCCCCTTGCTTCTGAGTGATTCCCTGGTCGAATCTGGGCTAGCCCCTTGCTTCTGAGTGATTCCCTGGTCGAATCTGGGCTAGCCCCTTGCTTCTGAGTGATACCCTGGTCGAATCTGGGCTAGATCCTTGCTTCTGAGTGATTCCCTGGTCGAATCTGGGCTAACCCCTTGCTTCTTAGTGATTCCCTGGTAGAATCTGGGCTAGCCCCTTGCTTCTGAGTGATTCCCTGGTCGAATCTGGGCTAGCCCCTTGCTTCTGAGTGATTCCCTGGTCGAATCTGGGCTAGCCCCTTGCTTCTGAGTGATACCCTGGTCGAATCTCCCCTTGCTTCTGAGTGATTCCCTGGTCGAATCTGGGCTAGCCCCTTGCTTCTGAGTGATTCCCTGGTCGAATCTGGGCTAGCCCCTTGCTTCTGAGTGATTCCCTGGTCGAATCTGGGCTAGCCCCTTGCTTCTGAGTGATTCCCTGGTCGAATCTGGGCTAGCCCCTTGCTTCTGAGTGATACCCTGGTCGAATCTCCCCTTGCTTCTGAGTGATTCCCTGGTCGAATCTGGGCTAGCCCCTTGCTTCTGAGTGATTCCCTGGTCGAATCTGGGCAACCCCCATGCTTCTGAGTGATTCCCTGGTCGAATCTGGGCTAGCCCCTTGCTTCTGAGTGATTCCCTGGTCGAATCTGGGCTAACCCCTTGCTTCTGAGTGATTCCCTGGTCGAATCTGGGCAACCCCCATGCTTCTGAGTGATTCCCTGGTCGAATCTGGGCTAGCCCCTTGCTTCTGAGTGATTCCCTTGTCGAATCTGGGCTAGCCCCTTGCTTCTGAGTGATTCCCTGGTCGAATCTGGGCTAGCCCCTTGCTTCTGAGTGATTCCCTGGTCGAATCTGGGCTAGCGCCTTGCTTCCGAGTGATTCCCTGGTCGAATCTGGGCTAGCCCCTTGCTTCTGAGTGATTCCCTGGTCGAATCTGGGCTAGCCCCTTGCTTCTGAGTGATACCCTGGTCGAATCTCCCCTTGCTTCTGAGTGATTCCCTGGTCGAATCTGGGCTAGCCCCTTGCTTCTGAGTGATTCCCTGGTCGAATCTGGGCTAGCCCCTTGCTTCTGAGTGATTCCCTGGTCGAATCTGGGCAAGCCCCTTGCTTCTGAGTGATTCCCTGGTCGAATCTGGGCTAGCCCCTTGCTTCTGAGTGATTCCCTGGTCGAATCTGGGCTAGCCCCTTGCTTCTGAGTGATTCCCTGGTCGAATCTGGGCAACCCCCATGCTTCTGAGTGATTCCCTGGTCGAATCTAGGCTAGCCCCTTGCTTCTGAGTGATTCCCTGGTCGAATCTGGGCTAGCCCCTTGCTTCTGAGTGATTCCCTGGTCGAATCTGGGCTAGCCCCTTGCTTCTGAGTGATTCCCTGGTCGAATCTGGGCTAGCCCCTTGCTTCTGAATGATACCCTGGTCGAATCTGGGCTAGCCCCTTGCTTCTGAGTGATTCCCTGGTCGAATCTGGGCTAGCCCCTTGCTTCTTAGTGATTCCCTGGTCGAATCTGGGCTAGCCCCTTGCTTCTGAGTGATTCCCTGGTCGAATCTGGGCTAGCCCCTTGCTTCTGAGTGATTCCCTTGTCGAATCTGGGCTAGCCCCTTGCTTCTGAGTGATTCCCTGGTCGAATCTGGGCTAGCCCCTTGCTTCTGAGTGATTCCCTGGTCGAATCTGGGCTAGCCCCTTGCTTCTGAGTGATTCCCTGGTCGAATCTGGGCTAGCCCCTTGCTTCTGAGTGATACCCTGGTCGAATCTGGGCTAGCCCCTTGCTTCTGAGTGATTCCCTGGTCGAATCTGGGCTAGCCCCTTGCTTCTGAGTGATTCTCTGGTCGAATCTGGGCTAGCCCCTTGCTTCTGAGTGATACCCTGGTCGCATCTGGGCTAGCCCCTTGCTTCTGAGTGATTCCCTGGTCGAATCTGGGCTAGCCCCTTGCTTCTGAGTGATTCCCTGGTCGAATCTGGGCTAGCCCCTTGCTTCTGAGTGATTCCCTGGTCGAATCTGGGCTAGCCCCTTGCTTCTGAGTGATTCCCTGGTCGAATCTGGGCTAGCCCCTTGCTTCTGAGTGATACCCTGGTCGAATCTGGGCTAGATCCTTGCTTCTGAGTGATTCCCTGGTCGAATCTGGGCTAACCCCTTGCTTCTTAGTGATTCCCTGGTAGAATCTGGGCTAGCCCCTTGCTTCTGAGTGATTCCCTGGTCGAATCTGGGCTAGCCCCTTGCTTCTGAGTGATTCCCTGGTCGAATCTGGGCTAGCCCCTTGCTTCTGAGTGATACCCTGGTCGAATCTCCCCTTGCTTCTGAGTGATTCCCTGGTCGAATCTGGGCTAGCCCCTTGCTTCTGAGTGATTCCCTGGTCGAATCTGGGCTAGCCCCTTGCTTCTGAGTGATTCCCTGGTCGAATCTGGGCTAGCCCCTTGCTTCTGAGTGATTCCCTGGTCGAATCTGGGCTAGCCCCTTGCTTCTGAGTGATACCCTGGTCGAATCTCCCCTTGCTTCTGAGTGATTCCCTGGTCGAATCTGGGCTAGCCCCTTGCTTCTGAGTGATTCCCTGGTCGAATCTGGGCAACCCCCATGCTTCTGAGTGATTCCCTGGTCGAATCTGGGCTAGCCCCTTGCTTCTGAGTGATTCCCTGGTCGAATCTGGGCTAGCCCCTTGCTTCTGAGTGATTCCCTGGTCGAATCTGGGCTAGCCCCTTGCTTCTGAGTGATACCCTGGTCGAATCTCCCCTTGCTTCTGAGTGATTCCCTGGTCGAATCTGGGCTAGCCCCTTGCTTCTGAGTGATTCCCTGGTCGAATCTGGGCTAGCCCCTTGCTTCTGAGTGATTCCCTATTCGAATCTGGGCAAGCCCCTTGCTTCTGAGTGATTCCCTGGTCGAATCTGGGCTAGCCCCTTGCTTCTGAGTGATTCCCTGGTCGAATCTGGGCAAGCCCCTTGCTTCTGAGTGATTCCCTGGTCGAATCTGGGCTAGCCCCTTGCTTCTGAGTGATTCCCTGGTCGAATCTGGGCAAGCCCCTTGCTTCTGAGTGATTCCCTGGTCGAATCTGGGCTAGCCCCTTGCTTCTGAGTGATTCCCTGGTCGAATCTGGGCAACCCCCATGCTTCTGAGTGATTCCCTGGTCGAATCTGGGCTAGCCCCTTGCTTCTGAGTGATTCCCTGGTCGAATCTGGGCAAGCCCCTTGCTTCTGAGTGATTCCCTGGTCGAATCTGGGCTAGCCCCTTGCTTCTGAGTGATTCCCTATTCGAATCTGGGCTAGCCCCTTGCTTCTGAGTGATTCCCTGGTCGAATCTGGGCTAGCCCCTTGCTTCTGAGTGATTCCCTGGTCGAATCTGGGCTAGCCCCTTGCTTCTGAGTGATTCCCTGGTCGAATCTGGGCTAGCCCCTTGCTTCTGAGTGATTCCCTGGTCGAATCTGGGCTAGCCCCTTGCTTCTGAGTGATTCCCTGGTCGAATCTGGGCTAGCCCCTTGCTTCTGAGTGATTCCCTGGTCGAATCTGGGCTAGCCCCTTGCTTCTGAGTGATACCCTGGTCGAATCTCCCCTTGCTTCTGAGTGATTCCCTGGTCGAATCTGGGCTAGCCCCTTGCTTCTGAGTGATTCCCTGGTCGAATCTGGGCTAGCCCCTTGCTTCTGAGTGATTCCCTGGTCGAATCTGGGCAAGCCCCTTGCTTCTGAGTGATTCCCTGGTCGAATCTGGGCTAGCCCCTTGCTTCTGAGTGATTCCCTGGTCGAATCTGGGCTAGCCCCTTGCTTCTGAGTGATTCCCTGGTCGAATCTGGGCAACCCCCATGCTTCTGAGTGATTCCCTGGTCGAATCTAGGCTAGCCCCTTGCTTCTGAGTGATTCCCTGGTCGAATCTGGGCTAGCCCCTTGCTTCTGAGTGATTCCCTGGTCGAATCTGGGCTAGCCCCTTGCTTCTGAGTGATTCCCTGTTCGAATCTGGGCTAGCCCCTTGCTTCTGAGTGATACCCTGGTCGCATCTGGGCTAGCCCCTTGCTTCTGAGTGATTCCCTGGTCGAATCTGGGCTAGCCCCTTGCTTCTGAGTGATTCCCTGGTCGAATCTGGGCTAGCCTCTTGCTTCTGAATGATACCCTGGTCGAATCTGGGCTAGCCCCTTGCTTCTGAGTGATTCCCTGGTCGAATCTGGGCTAGCCCCTTGCTTCTTAGTGATTCCCTGGTCGAATCTGGGCTAGCCCCTTGCTTCTGAGTGATTCCCTGGTCGAATCTGGGCTAGCCCCTTGCTTCTGAGTGATTCCCTTGTCGAATCTGGGCTAGCCCCTTGCTTCTGAGTGATTCCCTGGTCGAATCTGGGCTAGCCCCTTGCTTCTGAGTGATTCCCTGGTCGAATCTGGGCTAGCCCCTTGCTTCTGAGTGATTCCCTGGTCGAATCTGGGCTAGCCCCTTGCTTCTGAGTGATTCCCTGGTCGAATCTGGGCTAGCCCCTTGCTTCTGAGTGATACCCTGGTCGAATCTCCCCTTGCTTCTGAGTGATTCCCTGGTCGAATCTGGGCTAGCCCCTTGCTTCTGAGTGATTCCCTGGTCGAATCTGGGCTAGCCCCTTGCTTCTAGTGATTCCCTTGTCGAATCTGGGCTAGCCCCTTGCTTCTGAGTGATTCCCTGGTCGAATCTGGGCTAGCCCCTTGCTTCTGAGTGATTCCCTGGTCGAATCTGGGCTAGCCCCTTGCTTCTGAGTGATTCCCTGGTCGAATCTGGGCTAGCCCCTTGCTTCTGAGTGATTCCCTGGTCGAATCTGGGCTAGCCCCTTGCTTCTGAGTGATACCCTGGTCGAATCTCCCCTTGCTTCTGAGTGATTCCCTGGTCGAATCTGGGCTAGCCCCTTGCTTCTGAGTGATTCCCTGGTCGAATCTGGGCTAGCCCCTTGCTTCTGAGTGATTCCCTGGTCGAATCTGGGCAAGCCCCTTGCTTCTGAGTGATTCCCTGGTCGAATCTGGGCTAGCCCCTTGCTTCTGAGTGATTCCCTGGTCGAATCTGGGCTAGCCCCTTGCTTCTGAGTGATTCCCTGGTCGAATCTGGGCAACCCCCATGCTTCTGAGTGATTCCCTGGTCGAATCTAGGCTAGCCCCTTGCTTCTGAGTGATTCCCTGGTCGAATCTGGGCTAGCCCCTTGCTTCTGAGTGATTCCCTGGTCGAATCTGGGCAAGCCCCTTGCTTCTGAGTGATTCCCTGGTCGAATCTGGGCTAGCCCCTTGCTTCTGAGTGATTCCCTGGTCGAATCTGGGCTAGCCCCTTGCTTCTGAGTGATTCCCTGGTCGAATCTGGGCAACCCCCATGCTTCTGAGTGATTCCCTGGTCGAATCTAGGCTAGCCCCTTGCTTCTGAGTGATTCCCTGGTCGAATCTGGGCTAGCCCCTTGCTTCTGAGTGATTCCCTGGTCGAATCTGGGCTAGCCCCTTGCTTCTGAGTGATTCCCTGTTCGAATCTGGGCTAGCCCCTTGCTTCTGAGTGATACCCTGGTCGCATCTGGGCTAGCCCCTTGCTTCTGAGTGATTCCCTGGTCGAATCTGGGCTAGCCCCTTGCTTCTGAGTATTTCCCTGGTCGAATCTGGGCTAGCCCCTTGCTTCTGAATGATACCCTGGTCGAATCTGGGCTAGCCCCTTGCTTCTGAGTGATTCCCTGGTCGAATCTGGGCTAGCCCCTTGCTTCTTAGTGATTCCCTGGTCGAATCTGGGCTATCCCCTTGCTTCTGAGTGATTCCCTGGTCGAATCTGGGCTAGCCCCTTGCTTCTGAGTGATTCCCTTGTCGAATCTGGGCTAGCCCCTTGCTTCTGAGTGATTCCCTGGTCGAATCTGGGCTAGCCCCTTGCTTCTGAGTGATTCCCTGGTCGAATCTGGGCTAGCCCCTTGCTTCTGAGTGATTCCCTGGTCGAATCTGGGCTAGCCCCTTGCTTCTGAGTGATACCCTGGTCGAATCTGGGCTAGCCCCTTGCTTCTGAGTGATTCCCTGGTCGAATCTGGGCTAGCCCCTTGCTTCTGAGTGATTCTCTGGTCGAATCTGGGCTAGCCCCTTGCTTCTGAGTGATACCCTGGTCGCATCTGGGCTAGCCCCTTGCTTCTGAGTGATTCCCTGGTCGAATCTGGGCTAGCCCCTTGCTTCTGAGTGATTCCCTGGTCGAATCTGGGCTAGCCCCTTGCTTCTGAGTGATTCCCTGGTCGAATCTGGGCTAGCCCCTTGCTTCTGAGTGATTCCCTGGTCGAATCTGGGCTAGCCCCTTGCTTCTGAGTGATACCCTGGTCGAATCTCCCCTTGCTTCTGAGTGATTCCCTGGTCGAATCTGGGCTAGCCCCTTGCTTCTGAGTGCTTCCCTGGTCGAATCTGGGCTAGCCCCTTGCTTCTGAGTGATTCCCTGGTCGAATCTGGGCTAGCCCCTTGCTTGTGAGTGATTCCCTGGTCGAATCTGGGCTAGCCCCTTGCTTCTGAGTGATTCCCTATTCGAATCTGGGCTAGCCCCTTGCTTCTGAGTGATTCCCTGGTCGAATCTGGGCTAGCCCCTTGCTTCTGAGTGATTCCCTGGTCGAATCTGGGCTAGCCCCTTGCTTCTGAGTGATTCCCTGGTCGAATCTGGGCTAGCCCCATGCTTCTGAGTGATTCTCTGGTCGAATCTGGGCTAGCCCCTTGCTTCTGAGTGATTCCCTGGTCGAATCTGGGCTAGCCCCTTGCTTCTGAGTGATTCCCTGGTCGAATCTGGGCTAGCCCCTTGCTTCTGAGTGATTCCCTGGTCGAATCTGGGCTAGCCCCTTGCTTCTGAGTGATTCCCTGGTCGAATCTGGGCTAGCCCCTTGCTTCTGAGTGATACCCTGGTCGAATCTCCCCTTGCTTCTGAGTGATTCCCTGGTCGAATCTGGGCTAGCCCCTTGCTTCTGAGTGATTCCCTGGTCGAATCTGGGCTAGCCCCTTGCTTCTGAGTGATTCCCTGGTCGAATCTGGGCTAGCCCCTTGCTTCTGATTGATTCCCTGGTCGAATCTGGGCAAGCCCCTTGCTTCTGAGTGATTCCCTGGTCGAATCTGGGCTAGCCCCTTGCTTCTGAGTGATTCCCTGGTCGAATCTGGGCTAGCCCCTTGCTTCTGAGTGATTCCCTGGTCGAATCTGGGCAACCCCCATGCTTCTGAGTGATTCCCTGGTCGAATCTAGGCTAGCCCCTTGCTTCTGAGTGATTCCCTGGTCGAATCTGGGCTAGCCCCTTGCTTCTGAGTGATTCCCTGGTCGAATCTGGGCTAGCCCCTTGCTTCTGAGTGATTCCCTGTTCGAATCTGGGCTAGCCCCTTGCTTCTGAGTGATACCCTGGTCGCATCTGGGCTAGCCCCTTGCTTCTGAGTGATTCCCTGGTCGAATCTGGGCTAGCCCCTTGCTTCTGAGTGATTCCCTGGTCGAATCTGGGCTAGCCCCTTGCTTCTGAGTGATTCCCTGGTCGAATCTGGGCTAGCCCCTTGCTTCTGAGTGATTCCCTGGTCGAATCTGGGCTAGCCCCATGCTTCTGAGTGATTCTCTGGTCGAATCTGGGCTAGCCCCTTGCTTCTGAGTGATTCCCTGGTCGAATCTGGGCTAGCCCCTTGCTTCTGAGTGATTCCCTGGTCGAATCTGGGCTAGCCCCTTGCTTCTGAGTGATTCCCTGGTCGAATCTGGGCTAGCCCCTTGCTTCTGAGTGATTCCCTGGTCGAATCTGGGCTAGCCCCTTGCTTCTGAGTGATACCCTGGTCGAATCTCCCCTTGCTTCTGAGTGATTCCCTGGTCGAATCTGGGCTAGCCCCTTGCTTCTGAGTGATTCCCTGGTCGAATCTGGGCTAGCCCCTTGCTTCTGAGTGATTCCCTGGTCGAATCTGGGCTAGCCCCTTGCTTCTGATTGATTCCCTGGTCGAATCTGGGCAAGCCCCTTGCTTCTGAGTGATTCCCTGGTCGAATCTGGGCTAGCCCCTTGCTTCTGAGTGATTCCCTGGTCGAATCTGGGCTAGCCCCTTGCTTCTGAGTGATTCCCTGGTCGAATCTGGGCAACCCCCATGCTTCTGAGTGATTCCCTGGTCGAATCTAGGCTAGCCCCTTGCTTCTGAGTGATTCCCTGGTCGAATCTGGGCTAGCCCCTTGCTTCTGAGTGATTCCCTGGTCGAATCTGGGCTAGCCCCTTGCTTCTGAGTGATTCCCTGTTCGAATCTGGGCTAGCCCCTTGCTTCTGAGTGATACCCTGGTCGCATCTGGGCTAGCCCCTTGCTTCTGAGTGATTCCCTGGTCGAATCTGGGCTAGCCCCTTGCTTCTGAGTGATTCCCTGGTCGAATCTGGGCTAGCCCCTTGCTTCTGAATGATACCCTGGTCGAATCTGGGCTAGCCCCTTGCTTCTGAGTGATTCCCTGGTCGACTCTGGGCTAGCCCCTTGCTTCTTAGTGATTCCCTGGTCGAATCTGGGCTAGCCCCTTGCTTCTGAGTGATTCCCTGGTCGAATCTGGGCTAGCCCCTTGCTTCTGAGTGATTCCCTTGTCGAATCTGGGCTAGCCCCTTGCTTCTGAGTGATTCCCTGGTCGCATCTGGGCTAGCCCCTTGCTTCTGAGTGATTCCCTGGTCGAATCTGGGCTAGCCCCTTGCTTCTGAGTGATTCCCTGGTCGAATCTGGGCTAGCCCCTTGCTTCTGAGTGATACCCTGGTCGAATCTGGGCTAGCCCCTTGCTTCTGAGTGATTCCCTGGTCGAATCTGGGCAAGCCCCTTGCTTCTGAGTGATTCCCTGGTCGAATCTGGGCTAGCCCCTTGCTTCTGAGTGATTCCCTGGTCGAATCTGGGCTAGCCCCTTGCTTCTGAGTGATTCCCTGGTCGAATCTGGGCAACCCCCATGCTTCTGAGTGATTCCCTGGTCGAATCTAGGCTAGCCCCTTGCTTCTGAATGATACCCTGGTCGAATCTGGGCTAGCCCCTTGCTTCTGAGTGATTCCCTGGTCGAATCTGGGCTAGCCCCTTGCTTCTTAGTGATTCCCTGTTCGAATCTGGGCTAGCCCCTTGCTTCTGAGTGATTCCCTGGTCGAATCTGGGCTAGCCCCTTGCTTCTGAGTGATTCCCTTGTCGAATCTGGGCTAGCCCCTTGCTTCTGAGTGATTCCCTGGTCGAATCTGGGCTAGCCCCTTGCTTCTGAGTGATTCCCTGGTCGAATCTGGGCTAGCCCCTTGCTTCTGAGTGATTCCCTGGTCGAATCTGGGCTAGCCCCTTGCTTCTGAGTGATACCCTGGTCGAATCTGGGCTAGCCCCTTGCTTCTGAGTGATTCCCTGGTCGAATCTGGGCTAGCCCCTTGCTTCTGAGTGATACCCTGGTCGAATCTGGGCTAGCCCCTTGCTTCTGAGTGATTCCCTGGTCGAATCTGGGCTAGCCCCTTGCTTCTGAGTGATTCCCTGGTCGAATCTGGGCTAGCCCCTTGCTTCTGAGTGATTCCCTGGTCGAATCTGGGCTAGCCCCTTGCTTCTGAGTGATTCCCTTGTCGAATCTGGGCTAGCCCCTTGCTTCTGAGTGATTCCCTGGTCGAATCTGGGCTAGCCCCTTGCTTCTGAGTGATACCCTGGTCGAATCTGGGCTAGCCCCTTGCTTCTGAGTGATTCCCTGGTCGAATCTGGGCTAGCCCCTTGCTTCTGAGTGATTCCCTTGTCGAATCTGGGCTAGCCCCTTGCTTCTGAGTGATTCCCTGGTCGAATCTGGGCTAGCCCCTTGCTTCTGAGTGATTCCCTGGTCGAATCTGGGCTAGCCCCTTGCTTCTGAATGATACCCTGGTCGAATCTGGGCTAGCCCCTTGCTTCTGAGTGATTCCCTGGTCGAATCTGGGCTAGCCCCTTGCTTCTGAATGATACCCTGGTCGAATCTGGGCTAGCCCCTTGCTTCTGAGTGATTCCCTGGTCGAATCTGGGCTAGCCCCTTGCTTCTTAGTGATTCCCTGTTCGAATCTGGGCTAGCCCCTTGCTTCTGAGTGATTCCCTGGTCGAATCTGGGCTAGCCCCTTGCTTCTGAGTGATTCCCTTGTCGAATCTGGGCTAGCCCCTTGCTTCTGAGTGATTCCCTGGTCGAATCTGGGCTAGCCCCTTGCTTCTGAGTGATTCCCTGGTCGAATCTGGGCTAGCCCCTTGCTTCTGAGTGATACCCTGGTCGAATCTGGGCTAGCCCCTTGCTTCTGAGTGATTCCCTGGTCGAATCTGGGCTAGCCCCTTGCTTCTGAGTGATACCCTGGTCGAATCTGGGCTAGCCCCTTGCTTCTGAATGATACCCTGGTCGAATCTGGGCTAGCCCCTTGCTTCTGAGTGATTCCCTGGTCGAATCTGGGCTAGCCCCTTGCTTCTGAATGATACCCTGGTCGAATCTGGGCTAGCCCCTTGCTTCTGAGTGATTCCCTGGTCGAATCTGGGCTAGCCCCTTGCTTCTTAGTGATTCCCTGTTCGAATCTGGGCTAGCCCCTTGCTTCTGAGTGATTCCCTGGTCGAATCTGGGCTAGCCCCTTGCTTCTGAGTGATTCCCTTGTCGAATCTGGGCTAGCCCCTTGCTTCTGAGTGATTCCCTGGTCGAATCTGGGCTAGCCCCTTGCTTCTGAGTGATTCCCTGGTCGAATCTGGGCTAGCCCCTTGCTTCTGAGTGATACCCTGGTCGAATCTGGGCTAGCCCCTTGCTTCTGAGTGATTCCCTGGTCGAATCTGGGCTAGCCCCTTGCTTCTGAGTGATACCCTGGTCGAATCTGGGCTAGCCCCTTGCTTCTGAGTGATTCCCTGGTCGAATCTGGGCTAGCCCCTTGCTTCTGAGTGATTCCCTGGTCGAATCTGGGCTAGCCCCTTGCTTCTGAGTGATTCCCTGGTCGAATCTGGGCTAGCCCCTTGCTTCTCAGTGATTCCCTGGTCGAATCTGGGCTAGCCCCTTGCTTCTGAGTGATTCCCTGGTCGAATCTGGGCTAGCCCCTTGCTTCTGAGTGATACCCTGGTCGAATCTGGGCTAGATCATTGCTTCTGAGTGATTCCCTGGTCGAATCTGGGCTAGCCCCTTGCTTCTTAGTGATTCCCTGGTCGAATCTGGGCTAGCCCCTTGCTTCTGAGTGATACCCTGGTCGCATCTGGGCTAGCCCCTTGCTTCTGAGTGATTCCCTGGTCGAATCTGGGCTAGCCCCTTGCTTCTGAGTGATTCCCTGGTCGAATCTGGGCTAGCCCCTTGCTTCTGAGTGATACCCTGGTCGCATCTGGGCTAGCCCCTTGCTTCTGAGTGATTCCCTGGTCGAATCTGGGGTAGCCCCTTGCTTCTGAGTGATTCCCTGGTCGAATCTGGGCTAGCCCCTTGCTTCTGAATGATACCCTGGTCGAATCTGGGCTAGCCCCTTGCTTCTGAGTGATTCCCTGGTCGAATCTGGGCTAGCCCCTTGCTTCTTAGTGATTCCCTGGTCGAATCTGGGCTAGCCCCTTGCTTCTGTGTGATTCCCTGGTCGAATCTGGGCTAGCCCCTTGCTTCTGAGTGATTCCCTTGTCGAATCTGGGCTAGCCCCTTGCTTCTGAGTGATTCCCTGGTCGAATCTGGGCTAGCCCCTTGCTTCTGAGTGATTCCCTGGTCGAATCTGGGCTAGCCCCTTGCTTCTGAGTGATTCCCTGGTCGAATCTGGGCTAGCCCCTTGCTTCTGAGTGATACCCTGGTCGAATCTGGGCTAGCCCCTTGCTTCTGAGTGATTCCCTGGTCGAATCTGGGCAAGCCCCTTGCTTCTGAGTGATTCCCTGGTCGAATCTGGGCTAGCCCCTTGCTTCTGAGTGATTCCCTGGTCGAATCTGGGCTAGCCCCTTGCTTCTGAGTGATTCCCTGGTCGAATCTGGGCAACCCCCATGCTTCTGAGTGATTCCCTGGTCGAATCTGGGCTAGCCCCTTGCTTCTGAGTGATACCCTGGTCGAATCTGGGCTAGCCCCTTGCTTCTGAGTGATTCCCTGGTCGAATCTGGGCTAGCCCCTTGCTTCTGAGTGATACCCTGGTCGAATCTGGGCTAGCCCCTTGCTTCTGAGTGATTCCCTGGTCGAATCTGGGCTAGCCCCTTGCTTCTGAGTGATTCCCTGGTCGAATCTGGGCTAGCCCCTTGCTTCTGAGTGATTCCCTGGTCGAATCTGGGCTAGCCCCTTGCTTCTGAGTGATTCCCTTGTCGAATCTGGGCTAGCCCCTTGCTTCTGAGTGATTCCCTGGTCGAATCTGGGCTAGACCCTTGCTTCTGAGTGATACCCTGGTCGAATCTGGGCTAGCCCCTTGCTTCTGAGTGATTCCCTGGTCGAATCTGGGCTAGCCCCTTGCTTCTGAGTGATTCCCTTGTCGAATCTGGGCTAGCCCCTTGCTTCTGAGTGATTCCCTGGTCGAATCTGGGCTAGCCCCTTGCTTCTGAGTGATTCCCTGGTCGAATCTGGGCTAGCCCCTTGCTTCTGAATGATACCCTGGTCGAATCTGGGCAAGCCCCTTGCTTCTGAGTGATTCCCTGGTCGAATCTGGGCTAGCCCCTTGCTTCTGAGTGATTCCCTGGTCGAATCTGGGCTAGCCCCTTGCTTCTGAGTGATTCCCTGGTCGAATCTGGGCAACCCCCATGCTTCTGAGTGATTCCCTGGTCGAATCTGGGCTAGCCCCTTGCTTCTGAGTGATACCCTGGTCGAATCTGGGCTAGCCCCTTGCTTCTGAGTGATTCCCTGGTCGAATCTGGGCTAGCCCCTTGCTTCTGAGTGATACCCTGGTCGAATCTGGGCTAGCCCCTTGCTTCTGAGTGATTCCCTGGTCGAATCTGGGCTAGCCCCTTGCTTCTGAGTGATTCCCTGGTCGAATCTGGGCTAGCCCCTTGCTTCTGAGTGATTCCCTGGTCGAATCTGGGCTAGCCCCTTGCTTCTGAGTGATTCCCTTGTCGAATCTGGGCTAGCCCCTTGCTTCTGAGTGATTCCCTGGTCGAATCTGGGCTAGACCCTTGCTTCTGAGTGATACCCTGGTCGAATCTGGGCTAGCCCCTTGCTTCTGAGTGATTCCCTGGTCGAATCTGGGCTAGCCCCTTGCTTCTGAGTGATTCCCTTGTCGAATCTGGGCTAGCCCCTTGCTTCTGAGTGATTCCCTGGTCGAATCTGGGCTAGCCCCTTGCTTCTGAGTGATTCCCTGGTCGAATCTGGGCTAGCCCCTTGCTTCTGAATGATACCCTGGTCGAATCTGGGCTAGCCCCTTGCTTCTGAGTGATTCCCTGGTCGAATCTGGGCTAGCCCCTTGCTTCTGAATGATACCCTGGTCGAATCTGGGCTAGCCCCTTGCTTCTGAGTGATTCCCTGGTCGAATCTGGGCTAGCCCCTTGCTTCTTAGTGATTCCCTGTTCGAATCTGGGCTAGCCCCTTGCTTCTGAGTGATTCCCTGGTCGAATCTGGGCTAGCCCCTTGCTTCTGAGTGATTCCCTTGTCGAATCTGGGCTAGCCCCTTGCTTCTGAGTGATTCCCTGGTCGAATCTGGGCTAGCCCCTTGCTTCTGAGTGATTCCCTGGTCGAATCTGGGCTAGCCCCTTGCTTCTGAGTGATACCCTGGTAGAATCTGGGCTAGCCCCTTGCTTCTGAGTGATTCCCTGGTCGAATCTGGGCTAGCCCCTTGCTTCTGAGTGATACCCTGGTCGAATCTGGGCTAGCCCCTTGCTTCTGAGTGATTCCCTGGTCGAATCTGGGCTAGCCCCTTGCTTCTGAGTGATTCCCTGGTCGAATCTGGGCTAGCCCCTTGCTTCTGAGTGATTCCCTGGTCGAATCTGGGCTAGCCCCTTGCTTCTCAGTGATTCCCTGGTCGAATCTGGGCTAGCCCCTTGCTTCTGAGTGATTCCCTGGTCGAATCTGGGCTAGCCCCTTGCTTCTGAGTGATACCCTGGTCGAATCTGGGCTAGATCATTGCTTCTGAGTGATTCCCTGGTCGAATCTGGGCTAGCCCCTTGCTTCTTAGTGATTCCCTGGTCGAATCTGGGCTAGCCCCTTGCTTCTGAGTGATACCCTGGTCGCATCTGGGCTAGCCCCTTGCTTCTGAGTGATTCCCTGGTCGAATCTGGGCTAGCCCCTTGCTTCTGAGTGATTCCCTGGTCGAATCTGGGCTAGCCCCTTGCTTCTGAGTGATACCCTGGTCGCATCTGGGCTAGCCCCTTGCTTCTGAGTGATTCCCTGGTCGAATCTGGGCTAGCCCCTTGCTTCTGAATGATACCCTGGTCGAATCTGGGCTAGCCCCTTGCTTCTGAGTGATTCCCTGGTCGAATCTGGGCTAGCCCCTTGCTTCTTAGTGATTCCCTGGTCGAATCTGGGCTAGCCCCTTGCTTCTGAGTGATTCCCTGGTCGAATCTGGGCTAGCCCCTTGCTTCTGAGTGATTCCCTTGTCGAATCTGGGCTAGCCCCTTGCTTCTGAGTGATTCCCTGGTCGAATCTGGGCTAGCCCCTTGCTTCTGAGTGATTCCCTGGTCGAATCTGGGCTAGCCCCTTGCTTCTGAGTGATTCCCTGGTCGAATCTGGGCTAGCCCCTTGCTTCTGAGTGATACCCTGGTCGAATCTGGGCTAGCCCCTTGCTTCTGAGTGATTCCCTGGTCGAATCTGGGCAAGCCCCTTGCTTCTGAGTGATTCCCTGGTCGAATCTGGGCTAGCCCCTTGCTTCTGAGTGATTCCCTGGTCGAATCTGGGCTAGCCCCTTGCTTCTGAGTGATTCCCTGGTCGAATCTGGGCAACCCCCATGCTTCTGAGTGATTCCCTGGTCGAATCTAGGCTAGCCCCTTGCTTCTGAGTGATTCCCTGGTCGAATCTGGGCTAGCCCCTTGCTTCTGAGTGATTCCCTGGTCGAATCTGGGCTAGCCCCTTGCTTCTGAGTGATTCCCTGTTCGAATCTGGGCTAGCCCCTTGCTTCTGAGTGATACCCTGGTCGCATCTGGGCTAGCCCCTTGCTTCTGAGTGATTCCCTGGTCGAATCTGGGCTAGCCCCTTGCTTCTGAGTGATTCCCTGGTCGAATCTGGGCTAGCCCCTTGCTTCTGAATGATACCCTGGTCGAATCTGGGCTAGCCCCTTGCTTCTGAGTGATTCCCTGGTCGAATCTGGGCTAGCCCCTTGCTTCTGAATGATACCCTGGTCGAATCTGGGCTAGCCCCTTGCTTCTGAGTGATTCCCTGGTCGAATCTGGGCTAGCCCCTTGCTTCTTAGTGATTCCCTGTTCGAATCTGGGCTAGCCCCTTGCTTCTGAGTGATTCCCTGGTCGAATCTGGGCTAGCCCCTTGCTTCTGAGTGATTCCCTTGTCGAATCTGGGCTAGCCCCTTGCTTCTGAGTGATTCCCTGGTCGAATCTGGGCTAGCCCCTTGCTTCTGAGTGATTCCCTGGTCGAATCTGGGCTAGCCCCTTGCTTCTGAGTGATTCCCTGGTCGAATCTGGGCTAGCCCCTTGCTTCTGAGTGATACCCTGGTCGAATCTGGGCTAGCCCCTTGCTTCTGAGTGATTCCCTGGTCGAATCTGGGCTAGCCCCTTGCTTCTGAGTGATACCCTGGTCGAATCTCCCCTTGCTTCTGAGTGATTCCCTGGTCGAATCTGGGCTAGCCCCTTGCTTCTGAGTGATTCCCTGGTCGAATCTGGGCTAGCCCCTTGCTTCTGAGTGATACCCTGGTCGAATCTCCCCTTGCTTCTGAGTGATTCCCTGGTCGAATCTGGGCTAGCCCCTTGCTTCTGAGTGATACCCTGGTCGAATCTCCCCTTGCTTCTGAGTGATTCCCTGGTCGAATCTGGGCTAGCCCCTTGCTTCTGAGTGATTCCCTATTCGAATCTGGGCAAGCCCCTTGCTTCTGAGTGATTCCCTGGTCGAATCTGGGCTAGCCCCTTGCTTCTGAGTGATTCCCTGGTCGAATCTGGGCAAGCCCCTTGCTTCTGAGTGATTCCCTGGTCGAATCTGGGCTAGCCCCTTGCTTCTGAGTGATTCCCTGGTCGAATCTGGGCAAGCCCCTTGCTTCTGAGTGATTCCCTGGTCGAATCTGGGCTAGCCCCTTGCTTCTGAGTGATTCCCTGGTCGAATCTGGGCTAGCCCCTTGCTTCTGAGTGATTCCCTGGTCGAATCTGGGCTAGCCCCTTGCTTCTGAGTGATACCCTGGTCAAATCTCCCCTTGCTTCTGAGTGATTCCCTGGTCGAATCTGGGCTAGCCCCTTGCTTCTGAGTGCTTCCCTGGTCGAATCTGGGCTAGCCCCTTGCTTCTGAGTGATACCCTGGTCGAATCTGGGCTAGCCCCTTGCTTCTGAGTGATTCCGTGGTCGAATCTGGGCTAGCCCCTTGCTTGTGAGTGATTCCCTGGTCGAATCTGGGCTAGCCCCTTGCTTCTGAGTGATTCCCTATTCGAATCTGGGCTAGCCCCTTGCTTCTGAGTGATTCCCTGGTCGAATCTGGGCTACCCCCTTGCTTCTGAGTGATTCCCTGGTCGAATCTGGGCTAGCCCCTTGCTTCTGAGTGATTCCCTGGTCGAATCTGGGCTAGCCCCTTGCTTCTGAGTGATTCCCTGGTCGAATCTGGGCTAGCCCCTTGCTTCTGAGTGATACCCTGGTCGAATCTGGGCTAGCCCCTTGCTTCTGAGTGATTCCCTGGTCGAATCTGGGCTAGCCCCTTGCTTCTGAGTGATACCCTGGTCGAATCTCCCCTTGCTTCTGAGTGATTCCCTGGTCGAATCTGGGCTAGCCCCTTGCTTCTGAGTGATTCCCTGGTCGAATCTCCCCTTGCTTCTGAGTGATTCCCTGGTCGAATCTGGGCTAGCCCCTTGCTTCTGAGTGATTCCCTGGTCGAATCTGGGCTAGCCCCTTGCTTCTGAGTGATTCCCTGGTCGAATCTAGGCTAGCCCCTTGCTTCTGAGTGATTCCGTGGTAGAATCTGGGCTAGCCCCTTGCTTCTGAGTGATTCCCTGGTCGAATCTGGGCTAGCTCCTTGCTTCTGAGTGATTCCCTGGTCGAATCTGGGCTAGCCCCTTGCTTCTGAGTGATTCCCTGGTCGAATCTGGGCTAGCCCCTTGCTTCTGAGTGATTCCCTGGTCGAATCTGGGCTAGCCCCTTGCTTCTGAGTGATTCCCTGGTCGAATCTGGGCTAGCCCCTTGCTTCTGAGTGATTCCCTGTTCGAATCTGGGCTAGCCCCTTGCTTCTGAGTGATACCCTGGTCGCATCTGGGCTAGCCCCTTGCTTCTGAGTGATTCCCTGGTCGAATCTGGGCTAGCCCCTTGCTTCTGAGTGATTCCCTGGTCGAATCTGGGCTAGCCCCTTGCTTCTGAATGATACCCTGGTCGAATCTGGGCTAGCCCCTTGCTTCTGAGTGATTCCCTGGTCGAATCTGGGCTAGCCCCTTGCTTCTTAGTGATTCCCTGGTCGAATCTGGGCTAGCCCCTTGCTTCTGAGTGATTCCCTGGTCGAATCTGGGCTAGCCCCTTGCTTCTGAGTGATACCCTGGTCAAATCTCCCCTTGCTTCTGAGTGATTCCCTGGTCGAATCTGGGCTAGCCCCTTGCTTCTGAGTGCTTCCCTGGTCGAATCTGGGCTAGCCCCTTGCTTCTGAGTGATACCCTGGTCGAATCTGGGCTAGCCCCTTGCTTCTGAGTGATTCCCTGGTCGAATCTGGGCTAGCCCCTTGCTTGTGAGTGATTCCCTGGTCGAATCTGGGCTAGCCCCTTGCTTCTGAGTGATTCCCTATTCGAATCTGGGCTAGCCCCTTGCTTCTGAGTGATTCCCTGGTCGAATCTGGGCTAGCCCCTTGCTTCTGAGTGATTCCCTGGTCGAATCTGGGCTAGCCCCTTGCTTCTGAGTGATTCCCTGGTCGAATCTGGGCTAGCCCCTTGCTTCTGAGTGATTCCCTGGTCGAATCTGGGCTAGCCCCTTGCTTCTGAGTGATTCCCTGGTCGAATCTGGGCTAGCCCCTTGCTTCTGAGTGATACCCTGGTCGAATCTCCCCTTGCTTCTGAGTGATTCCCTGGTCGAATCTGGGCTAGCCCCTTGCTTCTGAGTGATACCCTGGTCGAATCTCCCCTTGCTTCTGAGTGATTCCCTGGTCGAATCTGGGCTAGCCCCTTGCTTGTGAGTGATTCCCTGGTCGAATCTGGGCTAGCCCCTTGCTTCTGAGTGATTCCCTATTCGAATCTGGGCTAGCCCCTTGCTTCTGAGTGATTCCCTGGTCGAATCTGGGCTAGCCCCTTGCTTCTGAGTGATTCCCTGGTCGAATCTGGGCTAGCCCCTTGCTTCTGAGTGATTCCCTGGTCGAATCTGGGCTAGCCCCTTGCTTCTGAGTGATTCCCTGGTCGAATCTGGGCTAGCCCCTTGCTTCTGAGTGATTCCCTGGTCGAATCTGGGCTAGCCCCTTGCTTCTGAGTGATACCCTGGTCGAATCTCCCCTTGCTTCTGAGTGATTCCCTGGTCGAATCTGGGCTAGCCCCTTGCTTCTGAGTGATTCCCTGGTCGAATCTGGGCTAGCCCCTTGCTTCTGAGTGATTCCCTGGTCGAATCTGGGCTAGCCCCTTGCTTCTGAGTGATTCCCTGGTCGAATCTGGGCTAGCCCCTTGCTTCTGAGTGATTCCCTGGTCGAATCTGGGCTAGCCCCTTGCTTCTGAGTGATTCCCTGGTCGAATCTGGGCAACCCCCATGCTTCTGAGTGATTCCCTGGTCGAATCTAGGCTAGCCCCTTGCTTCTGAGTGATTCCCTGGTCGAATCTGGGCTAGCCCCTTGCTTCTGAGTGATTCCCTGGTCGAATCTGGGCTAGCCCCTTGCTTCTGAGTGATTCCCTGTTCGAATCTGGGCTAGCCCCTTGCTTCTGAGTGATACCCTGGTCGCATCTGGGCTAGCCCCTTGCTTCTGAGTGATTTCCTGGTCGAATCTGGGCTAGCCCCTTGCTTCTGAGTGATTCCCTGTTCGAATCTGGGCTAGCCCCTTGCTTCTGAGTGATACCCTGGTCGCATCTGGGCTAGCCCCTTGCTTCTGAGTGATTCCCTGGTCGAATCTGGGCTAGCCCCTTGCTTCTGAGTGATTCCCTGGTCGAATCTGGGCTAGCCCCTTGCTTCTGAGTGATACCCTGGTCGAATCTCCCCTTGCTTCTGAGTGATTCCCTGGTCGAATCTGGGCTAGCCCCTTGCTTCTGAGTGATTCCCTATTCGAATCTGGGCTAGCCCCTTGCTTCTGAGTGATTCCCTGGTCGAATCTGGGCTAGCCCCTTGCTTCTGAGTGATTCCCTGGTCGAATCTGGGCTAGCCCCTTGCTTCTGAGTGATTCCCTGGTCGAATCTGGGCTAGCCCCTTGCTTCTGAGTGATTCCCTGGTCGAATCTGGGCTAGCCCCTTGCTTCTGAGTGATTCCCTGGTCGAATCTGGGCTAGCCCCTTGCTTCTGAGTGATACCCTGGTCGAATCTCCCCTTGCTTCTGAGTGATTCCCTGGTCGAATCTGGGCTAGCCCCTTGCTTCTGAGTGATACCCTGGTCGAATCTCCCCTTGCTTCTGAGTGATTCCCTGGTCGAATCTGGGCTAGCCCCTTGCTTGTGAGTGATTCCCTGGTCGAATCTGGGCTAGCCCCTTGCTTCTGAGTGATTCCCTATTCGAATCTGGGCTAGCCCCTTGCTTCTGAGTGATTCCCTGGTCGAATCTGGGCTAGCCCCTTGCTTCTGAGTGATTCCCTGGTCGAATCTGGGCTAGCCCCTTGCTTCTGAGTGATTCCCTGGTCGAATCTGGGCTAGCCCCTTGCTTCTGAGTGATTCCCTGGTCGAATCTGGGCTAGCCCCTTGCTTCTGAGTGATTCCCTGGTCGAATCTGGGCTAGCCCCTTGCTTCTGAGTGATACCCTGGTCGAATCTCCCCTTGCTTCTGAGTGATTCCCTGGTCGAATCTGGGCTAGCCCCTTGCTTCTGAGTGATTCCCTGGTCGAATCTGGGCTAGCCCCTTGCTTCTGAGTGATTCCCTGGTCGAATCTGGGCTAGCCCCTTGCTTCTGAGTGATTCCCTGGTCGAATCTGGGCTAGCCCCTTGCTTCTGAGTGATTCCCTGGTCGAATCTGGGCTAGCCCCTTGCTTCTGAGTGATTCCCTGGTCGAATCTGGGCAACCCCCATGCTTCTGAGTGATTCCCTGGTCGAATCTAGGCTAGCCCCTTGCTTCTGAGTGATTCCCTGGTCGAATCTGGGCTAGCCCCTTGCTTCTGAGTGATTCCCTGGTCGAATCTGGGCTAGCCCCTTGCTTCTGAGTGATTCCCTGTTCGAATCTGGGCTAGCCCCTTGCTTCTGAGTGATACCCTGGTCGCATCTGGGCTAGCCCCTTGCTTCTGAGTGATTTCCTGGTCGAATCTGGGCTAGCCCCTTGCTTCTGAGTGATTCCCTGTTCGAATCTGGGCTAGCCCCTTGCTTCTGAGTGATACCCTGGTCGCATCTGGGCTAGCCCCTTGCTTCTGAGTGATTCCCTGGTCGAATCTGGGCTAGCCCCTTGCTTCTGAGTGATACCCTGGTCGCATCTGGGCTAGCCCCTTGCTTCTGAGTGATTCCCTGGTCGAATCTGGGCAACCCCCATGCTTCTGAGTGATTCCCTGGTCGAATCTAGGCTAGCCCCTTGCTTCTTAGTGATTCCCTGGTCGAATCTGGGCTAGCCCCTTGCTTCTGAGTGATTCCCTGGTCGAATCTGGGCTAGCCCCTTGCTTCTGAATGATACCCTGGTCGAATCTGGGCTAGCCCCTTGCTTCTGAGTGATTCCCTGGTCGAATCTGGGCTAGTCCCTTGCTTCTTACTGATTCCCTGGTCGAATCTGGGCTAGCCCCTTGCTTCTGAGTGATTCCCTGGTCGAATCTGGGCTAGCCCCTTGCTTCTGAGTGATTCCCTTGTCGAATCTGGGCTAGCCCCTTGCTTCTGAGTGATTCCCTGGTCGAATCTGGGCTAGCCCCTTGCTTCTGAGTGATTCCCTGGTCGAATCTGGGCTAGCCCCTTGCTTCTGAGTGATTCCCTGGTCGAATCTGGGCTAGCCCCTTGCTTCTGAGTGATACCCTGGTCGAATCTGGGCTAGCCCCTTGCTTCTGAGTGATTCCCTGGTCGAATCTGGGCTAGCCCCTTGCTTCTGAGTGATTCTCTGGTCGAATCTGGGCTAGCCCCTTGCTTCTGAGTGATACCCTGGTCGCATCTGGGCTAGCCCCTTGCTTCTGAGTGATTCCCTGGTCGAATCTGGGCTAGCCCCTTGCTTCTGAGTGATTCCCTGGTCGAATCTGGGCTAGCCCCTTGCTTCTGAGTGATTCCCTGGTCGAATCTGGGCTAGCCCCTTGCTTCTGAGTGATTCCCTGGTCGAATCTGGGCTAGCCCCTTGCTTCTGAGTGATACCCTGGTCGAATCTGGGCTAGATCCTTGCTTCTGAGTGATTCCCTGGTCGAATCTGGGCTAGCCCCTTGCTTCTTAGTGATTCCCTGGTCGAATCTGGGCTAGCCCCTTGCTTCTGAGTGATACCCTGGTCGCATCTGGGCTAGCCCCTTGCTTCTGAGTGATTCCCTGGTCGAATCTGGGCTAGCCCCTTGCTTCTGAGTGATCCCTGGTCGAATCTGGGCTAGCCCCTTGCTTCTGAGTGATTCCCTGGTCGAATCTGGGCTAGCCCCTTGCTTCTGAGTGATTCCCTGGTCGAATCTGGGCTAGCCCCTTGCTTCTGAGTGATTCCCTGGTCGAATCTGGGCAACCCCCATGCTTCTGAGTGATTCCCTGGTCGAATCTGGGCTAGCCCCTTGCTTCTGAGTGATTCCCTGGTCGAATCTGGGCTAGCCCCTTGCTTCTGAGTGATTCCCTGGTCGAATCTGGGCTAGCCCCTTGCTTCTGAGTGATTCCCTGGTCGAATCTGGGCTAGCCCCTTGCTTCTGAGTGATACCCTGGTCGAATCTCCCCTTGCTTCTGAGTGATTCCCTGGTCGAATCTGGGCTAGCCCCTTGCTTCTGAGTGATTCCCTGGTCGAATCTGGGCTAGCCCCTTGCTTCTGAGTGATTCCCTGGTCGAATCTGGGCTAGCCCCTTGCTTCTGAGTGATTCCCTGGTCGAATCTGGGCTAGCCCCTTGCTTCTGAGTGATTCCCTGGTCGAATCTGGGCTAGCCCCTTGCTTCTGAGTGATTCCCTGGTCGAATCTGGGCAACCCCCATGCTTCTGAGTGATTCCCTGGTCGAATCTGGGCTAGCCCCTTGCTTCTGAGTGATTCCCTGGTCGAATCTGGGCTAGCCCCTTGCTTCTGAGTGATTCCCTGGTCGAATCTGGGCTAGCCCCTTGCTTCTGAGTGATTCCCTGGTCGAATCTGGGCTAGCCCCTTGCTTCTGAGTGATACCCTGGTCGAATCTCCCCTTGCTTCTGAGTGATTCCCTGGTCGAATCTGGGCAACCCCCATGCTTCTGAGTGATTCCCTGGTCGAATCTGGGCTAGCCCCTTGCTTCTGAGTGATTCCCTGGTCGAATCTGGGCTAGCCCCTTGCTTCTGAGTTATTCCCTGGTCGAATCTGGGCTAGCCCCTTGCTTCTGAGTGATTCCCTGGTCGAATCTGGGCTAGCCCCTTGCTTCTGAGTGATACCCTGGTCGAATTTATATAATCGTTCTCAATATGTTGTTATCGACAATAATCTATCCCCTCCCTCTGCTGTCACTTCTGGTGTCCCTCAGGGAAGTTGTATTGGCCCTCTTCTATTCATCCTTTATATTAATGATATTTCCTCATCTTTCCCTTCTACTGTTAGATATGGCATTTATGCTGATGATCTTAAGATTTTTGCTGAAGTACCTAAGTATGCTAATGACCTACAGCTTGCGATTGACTCGGTATCTGAATGGTCTCGGCAATGGAATATGTCTTTAAATGAGGCTAAATGCTCGGTGATGAACTTTGGCCCGCTCAAACAACGTACTCAATATATTCTTAATGATAGTGTTCTCAATGCTGTTTCCTCTGTTAAAGATCTAGGAGTTTTATTCTCGCCCAACCTCAACTTTAATGATCATATCAAGAAGTTAGTTACTCTCAGAAGCAAGGGGCTAGCCCAGATTCGACCAGGGAATCACTCAGAAGCAAAGGGCTAGCCCAGATTCGACCAGGGAATCACTCAGAAGCAAGGGGCTAGCCCAGATTCGACCAGGGAATCACTCAGAAGCAAGGGGCTAGCCCAGATTCGACCAGGGAATCACTCAGAAGCAAGGGGCTAGCCCAGATTCGACCAGGGAATCACTCAGAAGCAAGGGGCTAGTCCAGATTCGACCAGGGAATCACTCAGAAGCAAGGGGCTAGCCCAGATTCGACCAGGGAATCACTCAGAAGCAAGGAGCTAGCCCAGATTCGACCAGGGAATCACTCAGAAGCAAGGGGCTAGCCCAGATTCTACCACGGAATCACTCAGAAGCAAGGGGCTAGCCCAGATTCGACCAGGGAATCACTGAGAAGCAAGGGGCTAGCCCTGATTCGACCTGGGAATCACTGAGAAGCAAGGGGCTAGCCCAGATTCGACCTCGCATTTTAAATTGATTTTTTTATCGTGAAAATAGAAAAAAAGGCCAAAATTGCCAGTGTGATTAGTTCAGCGTTGCGTGCGCTCTATAAAACTGTGTTCACTAAATTCGTCATACCAAATTACATATTTATGGCTGAAAAAAGTATGCGATTTGATCCAGGCTCAAGCAAGTTACGGTCTAGACTATCTATGCATGGGGATAGGGAAAGGGAGGGGGAACGAGAGTGAGGCGTACTCTATCCATTGCGTCTCTGTACGACCAGAGCGAGTCGGTGTATCTTTATTCGTACGTTTACAATTTAATTTGACACCTGATAATTAGCTCAAGACAAGCTGAACTCATATAAAGTCACAACCGCTCATTTGTAACGCGAAATCGACAGATAACGCCGCAATCGTTACAATTCGCACTTAAATCACCACAACTTGCTTCAAACTTATCCGTTCGAGCTGCGGAAGCGCGCGATCGACGCCTCGCAACGTCCGCTATGCGGTACAGGTAAAAGTGCGAATTTTCAGGAGCTAATTCGAGCGGGAAATGTCCATACCTGTGGCCGTTTCTCACTTTTTCGTGACTGTGGTTGCTGGTGAGACTGGACATGCTCTACTATTTGATATAGCTCAATTTTTTTCATAAATATTTTTATTGTAAATCCGAGATATGGTTATAGTGAGAGATGGATATAGAGAGAGAGAGAGAGAGAGAGAGAGAGAGAGAGAGAGAGAGAGAGAAGAGGAGGAGGAGGGGGGAATCGCTCTTCACTCACATACACAAAAGACAAATACACACCTCCCCTACCGCCGCGACGGCGACCAACGCCACCTAACCCGTCTAGCCTACGCCGAATACTGAATTTATACTTCAAAATTTCCCTGATCGCATTTTAAATTGATTTTTTTATCGTGAAAATAGAAAAAAAGGCCAAAATTGCCAGTGTGACTAGTTCAGCGTTGCGTGCGCTCTATAAAACTGTGTTCACTAAATTCGTCATACCAAATTACATATTTGTGGCTGAAAAAAGTATGCGATTTGATCCAGGCTCAAGCAAATTACGGTCTAGACTATCTATGCATGGGGATAGGGAAAGGGAGGGGGAACGAGAGGGAGGCGTACTCTATCCATTGCGTCTCTGTACGACCAGAGCGAGTCGGTGTATCTTTATTCGTACGTTTACAATTTAATTTGACACCTGATAATTAGCTCAAGACAAGCTGAACTCATATAAAGTCACAACCGCTCATTTGTAACGCGAAATCGACAGATAACGCCGCAATCGTTACAATTCGCACTTAAATCACCACAACTTGCTTCAAACTTATCCGTTCGAGCTGCGGAAGCGCGCGATCGACGCCTCGCAACGTCCGCTATGCTGTACAGGTAAAAGTGCGAATTTTCAGGAGCTAATTCGAGCGGGAAATGTCCATACCTGTGGCCGTTTCTCACTTTTTCGTGACTGTGGTTGCTGGTGAGACTGGACATGCTCTACTATTTGATATAGCTCAATTTTTTTCATAAATATTTTTATTGTAAATCCGAGATATGGTTATAGTGAGAGATGGATATAGAGAGAGAGAGAGAGAGAGAGAGAGAGAGAAGAGGAGGAGGAGGGGGGAATCGCTCTTCACTCACATACACAAAAGACACATACACACCTCCCCTACCGCCGCGTGATAACCTTAACATTATCTTAAACGACTCTTATGATATTCCGTAACAGATGCATGTCCGTCATCTCCCTATGCGGTAGTCTTCATGAAGAGAAGGACGAGACCAACGTCATGGAGGATATCCTCACCCATGGGTAAGTTGCTGATTAATCATACCCATCATACATTTTCATCACCCTCGCCGGATTTTTAAAATATTGTGGGTCTATTAAGAAAAATCGTTATTTTTCGCTGATATTGTAAATTTTCGAATAAAAAAAGCGTTATATAGTGGGTCAATCGTGAAAATGAGCCATATGTAGTGGGTCCATCCTCACATTGTGACGGTATGAAAATGTATGATGCCCATAGGTCCAATAGCTAGGTTATCGGTTTACAAAATCCGGTCAGGTTTTTCGACTTTTGTGAAATTTTGGCTCAAAATCCGGTCATTGAATATATTAGATTGTGAATAGATATACTGTAGTTTGAATATTGATTGTTTTTGTTGAATATATCAGGATAGCTAGTAGTTATTTCCACTCAAATATGCATAGAAACACAGTTACGTGAAACAATTTGTCAAAATTGAATACTCTTTTCAAGTGGTTGGGTGGTAATGAAAGTCTATGTGGAATCCTTTGAAAACTAGACTAAACAATCGTTTATGCTGTAGTTAGTGATTATCTATTGATTATGTTTCGCTGTAGATAGACGAGGGGGTACTGTAGTCATTCCGACGGGGTACTGTAGATAGACGAGGGGGTACTGTAGATAGACGAGGGGATACTGTAGATAGACGATGGGAACTGTAGTCGTTCCAAGGGTACTGTAGGTATACGATGGGGTACTGTAGTCGTTCCAGGGGGTACTGTAGATAGAATGTAGATAGAATCTTTAATCTTTGAATAGTTTTCGTCTGTAGATTGATCTTTAATGAACCCCCTAAAAGTATATCTCTTGCAGAGGCAACCGTGCTCATTCCATGTGCCGCAATATAAGAGGAACGTGTGACTGTCGTGGCCGATGATAGGTATACTGTGCATTTATTGATTGGCTTCTTTTGAATATTGATTGATTTGTTCATTGGAAACGTTGACACCCTTGTAGTTTCATATTTCCTGCAAGTGAAATTTTTACCAATCTCAATATCTTATTCTGGTTTCCGATTTGATTTCATTCCAATGATTAATTTTCAACTCTGTTTCGTATTAGAAAGTAAACGCATTACTTTTTTTGGTGTTATGACACGACTTCCTATCTGACAAAAGGGACTCATTGTGACCACTTGCAGTTTGGATAATCTTTGATCTCTATTCTTTGATCTTTGATCTTTGATCTTTATTACAGGTTGGCGAGGATCAATCACTGATCATGACGAATCCTTAATCGGTCGACTCTTCCAAGTTCACGTTCATTGAGAAGACTAAGCTGGATCAGATGGAGAAATCGATCAAGGTATCGATTAGAGGTATTGATTCAATATTATTTATTCTATTGTTTGATTCACTTTTGGTCAGGTGTGATCTTAAACTGATCTTTGATCCCTATACCCTAAGATTTGCATTTTTATATATCATAATTATTCTAATCGATTGAATAGTTTTAGTTGAACAAGAAGACCAGAATCAACCCTCGCCATCTCCAGCTTGCCGTCCGCAACGACGAGGAGCTGAACAAGCTCATGGCTGGAGTCACCATCGCTCAAGGAGGTGTTCTTCCCAACATCAACGACGTTCTTCTCCCCAAGAAGACCGCCGGAGAGAAGGAATAAACATCTCGCTTAGCACTCATGGCTAAACCCAGAACCCAACGGCCCTCTATAGGGCCACAATCGTGTACCTGAACAAGTTTGATCTCAAATATGTCTATGAATAAAGCTCTTGCATTTTAATTATTGACTGTATATCTAATCGATTTGCGAAATTTTCACAGATATTACGGTAGAGTCGGGTCGACTACCGAAGTTTGGAAGTAAAACGTGTACCTCTCCATAGCCCGTTTCTATTTTGCGAGAGATAAGCGGATCTAAGTGAGAATAGGGTTCTATGTGAGAGCATGAATTCAGATGTTATGCTAGTCAAGGTAGATTGTGATAATCTAGATATGCGTTTGTCCGCTTTCTCCAACAATCCGCATTTGACGTAATTTTTCAGTTGAAATCAATGAAAGTCATTCATGGCGAACAACATATCGAGAATACAATTTTAAAAGTTTCTTTAGTCGATATGTTGATGTAGATGTGTACTCTCAATGCCCATCTATGTAGACCTATACATGTGCGTTGATGAGATGGAAATACCACAGATTATGAATGTGGGAGAGACGTTTCCGTAACTCTCCGCTCTGACAACACTCTCTCACTTTTTTGTCTATGAGAGAGTATTGCCAATGCGGAGAGTAAAATTAGCGTGGGATTTTCCTTTAAAAGTCGTGCGCTCTCTCTTCTCTCTCAATCTTCTCTCTCTTCTCCATCTCCTATCTCCCATTCCTCTCTCTCTTCCTCTATTCTCTCCGAGTTATGATCATTTTCAGGGTAGATCACAAAAAATCGATATTTTGCAATTTTGTTCAAATCAAGTGGCTAGGCCTTCTCAAGACCCCCAGCCACACTCACTGAACGAATTTCTTCGAAATCGGAGACAAAACCTTTTTTCTAGTGGCAGAATCGGCCACAATCTAGATATGCGTTTGTTAGCCTCTCCAACAATCCGCTTTTTGACGTACCGATACTCGTGGACCCGGACTCGCGTTATTTTCATTCCAAATCTATTTCGTATCTCATATCTGTTCATTTTCATGCAAATTCGTCATAAATGTACACAAGCTCTCGACGAGTTCTACCAAAATTACTTAGTGCTACAAGTCATGAAATTTAACAGTTTTCATACTTCTCGAAAGACTCGATCTGAAACAATAACTATAAAATTATATCCATTATTTTCGTCTTCAGCACAAATACAGTATCATTATACGATACAGTACTGAGAGGAGATCAAAGATTAAAAACACAACAACAGGTAAACATCTTTATCAATATGGTGCGTGAAGGGGTCATACTTCTCGAAAGACTCGATCTTCGCGGGAGCGAAGAAAGGTGCGGGAATTCAAATTCTTACCTTCTAAATGCGATTTTCTGCGGTTTTAAGAAGGATGTTAAGTAGGAATTCGAGTTCCAATACTTCTAAAGGCGGAAAAATGAAATTTGAGCTCAGAATTTGAATTGCCGCACCTTTTTCGCACCCGCGAATTCAAATTAGGAGTTTCCATTTTCGGTTTTCCAGTGTACATTATTAGACCCTGGAAAGTCGCCATTTTCCGTTTTCCACTATTTTTAGTGCGCCATTAGAGGTCACTTTTTGAGCACCCTAGGTCACTTTTCGAGCACCCTAGGTCGCTCAAAAAGGGTCACCTCCATTTTTGGTCACAAAAGGTGACATTTCGCATTAACTAGATATTTAATGCTATTAATCAGCATATCAGGTACATTTGAGACCGTTAGAACCCAAAAAATCCATTTTTGTACAAACGTGAAATTTAAATTTTATAGGTTTCCGGGTGTCAATAATTCGGAAATGATCTATGTAACGGGAGATTTATTAGATAAAAGTTGTTCTATGGATAGCAGAGAAATAATTACCAGTGAATAGCAAGAATCCATCTTGATTGAACCGAATTATAAGAGCCTACATATTGCATTTTCGTGTAAAAATGAGCGAGCAAAAATTTACCAGAAATGTGAGGGAAAAAATTGATTTAAGATTGTTGTGGGATGATTGTAAATGATATAAAACTCATGTAGAAATAGTTTGGATATATCTTTTTTTGTCGAAGTTATTATGTCATCTGTGTACTGAAAAAATCCAACGAAAAGCTAAAGTTGAACTGCGGTATCTCTAGATAGTGGACTATAAATGAAAGGGGTCTCTGGTAATAAGAAGGTCATATCAGTGTTTGTCTTTTCTGGGAATTGTAGAGGATATGGATGAATACGTATCACATTAGAGCAGGTCAAAGATGTGAACATCATAAGTTGAAGGTGCTCCTTTAGTGACACCTTGGACACTTTAAGTGACCATGCCACCAAAGGAGCACTTTAATTACCGGGAAATAAGTTAGGCGCGCGCCAAGTTAGGGAAATCGTTGGTAATTGTGAGTTGGAATTTGAAAATCGAAGTGAAAAGTGAGATATCGTTAGAAGGAATATTGTGAAAGATGAAGATGAAGGCATAGGGATGTTAATGATTGAGAAGAATATCCCCTGGGGGCAAGTTTAGCGATAAAATGAAAATAGTCCTATTTGTATGAAAATTTGTGAGTACACTAATTCGACGATGGAGAACTCGAATTTGGAAGAGAAAACTGTGTGTCGTGTGAGTTTGTTCGTTTTTTCGTGTTTTCATGTGAAAAAATGAAATTATTGGAATATCTTTGAACATTTGAGGGAATACTAATTCGACGATGGCGATAACGAATTTGAAAAGAAAACTTGTGTAAATTCAAATTTAGCTCGTCTCAGAGTATTTTCGTTTGCAAAAATGAAAACGGTAGAATTGTTGGGAAGATTGTAGGGTATACTGATTCATCGTTGGCGAAATCGAATTTAAAATCGAAAATATTGTGAAGAATGAGTTGGTTCTTCTATGGGTGTTTCGTATGTCATTATCGATTGTCAAAACGCTCATGAATGTTGTGGCTAGTAGGTTAGCTTTTCCAATATCGTCCGTAAATGCCATCCGATCCTCCTCCCTCCCGACTCCTTTCTCCTTTACTTCCACTGCTGAGGTTATCTATGATTTCCTTCACAATTAGCTTGTCAAAAGATAGAAGGAGAGATAAGGGAGGGAGCGAGCGAGAGAAGTAGAGGGAAGGGGGAGGAGGTTTCAGAAAAAAAGGGTAAACAAAATACTGAATGCATATATTAGGGATAAAATACAATACCACAACGAATTAACCATAGTGTACTGATTTTTCATATGAGATTTGTGAGAGGCGGTGTTGTGGTAAAAGCGGCAGTAGGTCGAACGAGAACCGATGAATAATATCCGATTGGATTATAAACATTTGCATATGAGAGACAACCGCTAATGAATAGACAAAGTATGCAAATGGCTATAATCCAGTCGGTTATTATTCATCGATTCTCATCCGAACTAGTGCCGGTAAAAGCGTATACGGTTGCAGTGCATACCATTACATTTACACTTGAATAACTGCATAGGCTTGTTTAGTGTTGCTATCTCATTGTCTACACTCCTTTTTATCTAATCTCCTTTTTATCTAATCGTACTCAACGTGTAATCGTAGGTGATTCTGAATCTAACCCATTTAAAGCCATATCTGGAGTACCCCAGGGTAGTTGTCTTGGCCCTCTCCTTTTTAGCATTTATATATCTGATCTTCCTCTCTTACTTCCCTCTACTGTTCGATGTACATGTACGCTGATGACGTCAAGCTCTATTCTTTCTCTGACCCCTCCTCTCTTCAATCTGCTCTCAATATATTGTTTAAATGATCCACTGATTGGGGTTTGTCTATCTCGACATCTAAGACTGTCGTTATTGGTTTTGAGTATTGGTTCTAAAGATCCTAATATTGATTTTCTTATCAACAATACTCCTCTCCCTCATGTTAAAGAATTTACCGATCTAGGAATTACCTACACCAACTCTCTATCCTTCGCCCCTCACATCCAATCTATCGTATCTAAAGCCAAAAACAGATGCGCTTATATTTACCGTATCTTCTCCTCTCGCAGTCTTAAACTATACGCACGTTTATTCTCTATCTACGTAGGGCCTATTCTTGAATATGCCTCTGAACTTTGGTCTCCGCACGAACAATATCTTATTGATCTTATTGAGAAAGTACAACAAGACTATACCCGTCGCATCTATGCTAAATGTCTCCAACCTCGCATATCATATTCTGACCGTTTGTTAGCTCTAAATCTCGAACCACTTGAACGTAGACGCGCACTTATTGATTTATGTTTCACTTATAAGGCACTTAATAGATTCATAGAATTTGACAATTCATCTATCTTCCGATTATCATTTATAAAAAAAAATATAATTGTCAAATATAATTGTAAATCCAAACGTTTTTTGAACTTTATCTCAAACAGAGTTGTCAATTCTTGGAATTTACTGCCTAATTCTACCATAATTTGTCCTACTGTCAAAATCTTTCGTAATTGTATTTCTACCTATGCTTTATAACTAAAGTTTTATCGTCATTATGTATTTATTCAACCTTACTACCTCGTTGTGGTATTGTATTTATGTGTCCCTAATGCATTTCTCTATGTATCTCATTATCATTCTTACCTGAAACGCACATAAAGATATTATTACACGGTTGCTTGTTCTTTTCTATACTAACTCGTTAATTCATGAGCTACAGTAGTTATTCTTTCCAAATAATCAATCAATACTCGACAGATATCTGACATAATTCGTAGGTTAAAGGGCTACTTCCTCCCGATATATGGGGCCCGTTGCTTGAAAACCAGGGACTGGATATATAATATACTAGCCGTGAGCAATGTTCTGAGAGTTTCTCGAACTTTCTGAAACGTTCTTGATTTTGAAACTATTGTTTGGTACTGTAGTCAGGGTTATGGAAGAGGGTTCTGTAGAGAGAAAAGAGAGAAGAGAAAAGAGACAGAGAGGAATGGGAGATAGAATGAGGGAGAAGAGAGAGAGAAGATGGAGAGAGAAAAGAAAGAGACAGCGAGGTAGAGAGTAATTTTATTACGGGGAAATCGCGTCCATTTCTCAATTACAACATTTGCATAAATTACGGGGTAATCGCGCTAATTACATCTTTCGTCTTGCTCAAATCTTTCTCACAATGCCTATAATGCTAAACTCAGCTGACAGCTAAGTTCGCACATCGATTATCTAATACAGTCAATAATTGAAATGCATGAGCTTTATACATAGACATATTTGAGATCAAACTTGATTTGGTATAGGATTGTGGCCCTAAAGAGGGCCGTTGGGTTCTGGGTTTAGCCGTGAGTGCTAAGCGAGGCGTTTATTCCTTTTCTCCGGCGGTCTTCTTGGGGAGAAGAACAGCGTTGATGTTGGGAAGAACACCTCCTTGAGCGATGGTGACTCCAGCCATGAGCTTGTTTAGCTCCTCGTCGTTGCGGACGGTAAGTTGAAGATGGCGAGGATTGATTCTGGTCTTCTTGTTCAACTAAAACTATTCAATCGATTAGAATAAAAAATAATATATAAAAAATGCAAATCCTAGGATACAGAGATCAAAGATCAGTTTAAAATGACACCTGACCAAAACTGAATCCATAAATAGAATACATAATAATGAATGAATACCTCTAATCGATATCTCCATCTGATCCAGCTTAGTCTTCCCAATGAATGTGTACTTGGAAAGGTCGACCGATTAAGGAACCGTCATGATCAGTGAGTCATCCTCGCCAACCTGTAATAAAGATCAAAGATCAAAGATAGAGATCAAAGATTATCCAAACTGCAATTGGTCACAATGAGTATTTTGTCAGATAGGAAGTCGTGTCATAACACCAAAAAAGCAATGTGTTTACTTTCTAATACGACAAACAGTTGAAAATTAACCATTGGAATCATTGATGGGCGCCGATTGGGGTGCCCTACAGTAACCCATGACCTACCGTATGATATTTGATGGCACCTTCATCTACACTCTCATCAGGATATGATTACTGACATCTCATCCTCTCGTCTCATCCTCAACGTCGAAGTGGAATCGATCGAGGGAACGATCTCCACCTCCACCAAGTGATCGACTATGGCAAGCAAAGGGAAGGGCTACGGTAGCCACCCGTATATGGTAAGAACAGGGAAGGGGTACGGTAGTAATGGGGTACGGTAGCCACCAATTTGCCACCTCCACCATGTGATCGAATATGGTACTAGTAATCAATAGTGATTCGTGAAGAGAGTGATCTCGTCTCTTCCACGCCCCTCCTATCTCTCGTCTATTCCTCTATCCCTTCTTGCACTCTCCTCATTTGACACACTCTCTAGTCTCTTGCACTCTCCTCATTTCACACACTCTCTAGTCTCTTGCACTCTCCTCATTTGACACACTCTCTAGTCTCTTGCACTCTCCTCATTTCATACACTCTCTAGTCTCTTGCACTCTCCTCATTTGACACACTCTCTAGTCTCTATCGTATCATCGTCGTTGATGTTCAGTTTTTCTTTGATCTTTGATCTTTAAACGACTGAATCTCTCACATATCTTTAATGCTTCATTGGATGTATTTCTGGTTTAATCTGTTTCATAGGTGGGCGCGTGAAAACGAATTCTTTTTGCACGCAGTCTTGCATTCCCCTGCGGGGCCTTGCGCATGCCTCGCAAAAAATGTTAAATTTTCAGTCAAATCTGCAAAAAATGGCCATGCGCATAGCCTTGCCTTACAATTTCCGGTCCTTGGATCTGTTTCCCTCTGAAACCGGAGAACGAATGTCATTTTGTTTGTTTTGATTGTATCGACGGTTCCAAACAGAATCAGAACCAGATCGATGTGAGCTACAACTTTGCTGTTGACTGCTCAGCTCTCAGATGAGAGGGGAGTTAGATTTGTCTTCAAACCTCCCTCAATAGGGGTGCCTCAATGTGAGGCGGTTGGAGTGAAGAGAGAGCATGGATAGGGGAAGGGAGAGGCGAGAAAGAGTGCGTAGTCCCCGCAAAGGTGCGGGGACTACGCACTCTCTGGCAGTGGTAAGGCAAACTACGAAGTTAGGAAGGGAGAGAGTGACTCTCACGGGCGATTGCTAGAGAGAAGGGAAGGGATGGCAATAGGGTGCGTAGAATTCGCCCCCGTTCCTGCAACCTAGTATACGGTAGCCGATATAGCTAGCTTTGCCTCGCAAAAAATGTTAAATTTTCAGTCAAATCTGCAAAAAATGGCCATGCGCATAGCCTTGCCTTACAATTTCCGGTCCTTGGATCTGTTTCCCTCTGAAACCGGAGAACGAATGTGATTTTGCTTGTTTTGATCGCATCGACTCTTCCAATAGTATTGTTGTGTAATAAACTAATTATGAATGAAAGTAGTGACAAGTCACTTCATTATCTAGGGGTGCCTCAATGTGAGGCGGTTGGAGTGAAGAGAGAGCATGGATAGGGGAAGGGAGAGGCGAGAAAGAGTGCGTAGTCCCCGCAAAGGTGCGGGGACTACGCACTCTCTGGCAGTGGTGAGGCAAAGTACGAAGTTAGGAAGGGAGAGAGTGACTCTCACGGGCGATTGCTAGAGAGAAGGGAAGGGATGGCAATAGGGTGCGTAGAATTCGCCCCCGTTCCTGCAACCTAGTATACGGTAGCCGATATCGATTGATTGGTGGCTATGTTTCAGGAAACAACACTGGCAGAATACCTGGCCAACGGAGCGGAAGTTGGAGTCGATGCGAACCTTCTTCTACGATCGATACCGATTGGTGGCTGCTGAGTGGTTACGGTAGGTGGTGTTGTGTGTATGTGGTGTGACTAGGAAACCTCGCCATCGTAATCCGCACACACACACACGCATGCAATCTTGTTCTCATTCAGACGCGCCTTTCCCGATCCGTATTCGTGGCATGCGGCGCACCAGCTCTACTCGCGGTCCTGCAGCGTCATGAGTATGATTGGGTACGGTAATCTTTGATCTTTGATCTTTGATCTTTATTCCATCTTGATAGCTAGTATACAGTATCAGTATCAGTAGTATCAAGCAATAACATGCATTATTGATTGATTAAGGGTGGATACCGTAATCTTGCAGATTCGTGCTGAGACTGGGCGATCGTCACGCGGAGAATATTCTGATCGATCATACCGAGGGATGCGTGATACATGCCGACTTCAATCTGCTATTCAACAAGGGCGAGTATCTCAACGTTCCCGAGGTGAGTTGATTTTTGATCTTTGATGTGATTGATCTTTTATCTTTTAAAGTGACTGATCTTTGATCTTTTAAAGTGATTGATCTTTGATCTTTTAAAGTGATTGATCTTTGATCTTTTAAAGTGATTGATCTTTGATCTTTTAAAGTGATTGATCTTTGATCTTTTAAAGTGATTGATTTATCTTCGATATCTGAATCCTCGTTGCAGGTAGTTCTATTCCGTCTCACTCGCAAAATTGTCAATGGGTTTGGTCCGACCGGAGTGGAGGGAACGTTCAGAAGAGCCGCCGAGATTACTCTTGAGGTATACTGTAGATTTAGAGATCAAAGATCAAAGATCACTCGGCACAGGTGATGCGATCCAATCAAGAGACACTGCTGACAGTGCTGCAAGCGTTTGTGCACGACCCACTGGTCGAGTTTGGCAAGGAACGCGCCCAGCAGAACAAAGTGGTACGGTAGTTGATTATTGATTTTTGCATCCCCACGTACTGATCTTTGATCTTTGATCTCTGTATACATAGGTACAGCGAGCTCCCCATGAGAAGGCGATGGACAAATCGGTGGAGAACGCTCAGGAGAAGCTGGAAATGATTAAGTACGATCTTATCATATTAAAAAAAATCATTTTGTATGTTAAAATAACCAAGTTTGTGATATTAAATTCAACTGATGATGGTGAATTGGTTAGAATATACGAGTATAAGTTTGCATGAACATTAAATTTAAAATTGCAAAATTTTAATTTTATTTGTGATTTCGGTCCCTACCTCTGTTGAACAAGATAGACTTAGTTCATCAAAACGTTTCGGGGTGGTGAATATCACCCCGAAACGTTTTGATGAACTAAGTCTATCTTGTCCAACAACTATTGCTACACGAAGAATCTATCGATATCAAAGCAATAATCGATAATCGATAATCAATATTTACATGATTAAGATTGCGCCTGAAGGGACATATCTTTACGCCGAAGACGCTGAAGAAGCACACGCTGAATGCGCCTCCGATGAGTGTCAAGGGACAGGTACGGTGGTTGTTTTGATCTTTGATCTTTGATCTTTGGACTGTGACCTTACAAGTCACCATACTTGTGAATTTGTTGATCTTTGGCCTTTGATCTTTGATCTCTAGGTGTTTATATTGTTTTATTGATATTTCTCTACCTGTGAATATATTGATCTTTGATCTCTCCATTGTTTTAATAGCTACCTGTTCTAATACGTGTACTTGACTGTTTCACTATCCCTTTATGAATTTCATTCCAATCTCATTCTTTGTAAACATCCATTCCTTGCTTTGGTATTTCAAAATTTAAAGTCTACTAAAACGTCACTACTCGAAGTTTACTATAAATCTACTTCAAGTGAAGGGACGTTTGACGAAATGCTTTACAGTATATACACCAATTGAAGTATACTTCAAGAGAAAATGATAAGTAGACGTTAAGTTTTGAAATACCAGAGTAGGCACACTGTGCTATTATTGATTGTCCCGAGTATGTCTTACCAGCTTTAATTTTCGTTAGCTAACTTTAAATTCTGATGTGTTTGATTTTTTAAAACTTTAGCTGTCATTTGTCGGATATTGTACAGGGTTGCTGTGGCAACATTGTGTGATTTTGGTCAATAATATTGATTAATTTCTGATTTATTATATCGATTGAGCTGCTAACTTCGGTGTGATAAATCTATTACATTATGTGTATCAAAGCAGGTTTAAACGGACAATGAAAAGGTGCAACATAGACAGCTTTTTTTGCTCATTTCCAATTTTATCGAGGATTGAACAATACAATTTTCTCTGATCAAACCAAATGAAAGGTAATAAAATTTTAATTTCCGCTTCATCTTTGATCTTTTCTGAGGTACGGTAGTTGATCCGTGATCTTAGCTGAGGTACGGTAGATGATCTTTGATCTTTGCTGAGGTACGGTAGATGATCTTTGATCTTAGCTGAGTTACGGTAGATGATCTTTGATCTTTTCTGAGGTACGGTAGTTGATCTTTGATCTATGCTGCATAACGATAATTTTATGATGCGTTTTAGAATTTGTTTTCATCATGCCACTGAGAGTAGTATAGCTAGCTCGGTTTCTGTCGTAATTGTTGATAATGGGAAGCTTATCTTTTTGCTATTCAGGAATCGTGTTTTCTGTCTGTCGGTCTCTGGTCCGCTCTTGTGCCAACAGGCCGTCATTTACTGTACACCACTGTAGCACGTATTCCAGACTGAGGCGATGTCAGTATTTGGTATAGTGATCTTTGATCTTTGATCTGATGGACAGATTTGATCGTTGATCTTTCAGATCTCGTCTTCCTGACCACTCTGTCATCAACCGTGTTCATCTTCAACGAAGGACGCAAATTGTATGAGCGCCCACACCCACCGTCCATGTATACTGTATAGAATAACTAATTTGTTTTCATTGTATTTATTTATATTCATTGATGATGATTTTTTCGCACCGATTACCGTCTCTCTTCAATGTTCATAAACAATACCGGTTACTGTACTTTTGGGCAATCATGATTTATCGATTGATTACTCGACTTTTGATCATCCCCGTTTCTCTCTACTGGTTTCGCTCCGTTGTTGATGATTGAGTGTCGTTGATGAATCATAGCAAAAACTCGATCGATAATTCCAGTCAATCAATCAATATAGATTTTATTGATTGATTACTCCATTTTAGAATGAGCATATCTTTCTCTTTTTGCACTCATTTTCCGATGTTTCAGTTAGATTTTGATTTTTCTCCTACAGATCATCGGTTGTACTCAGATTATTATGAAAGATAGATATATTTATTTATTTGTGGATTGTAAAAAAAAGAAAAAAATAACCGTTTTATTGCCCTTCTTTCTGATAAAACGTTCTGTATGTACATATAATGCAATATTCGTGCACAACATGACCATGATTAATGACGAAATGAATTCATTTACGGCTCCGAAACAAGGTGCCTCAGTAAGCATGAAAAGCAAAGGCTGTCAGTTGCCCAGCGTAGACTCGAACGTAAAACTCTCGGGGGGGGGGGGGGGGGGGGGGGGGTTTCAATACTAGACCGAAAGTAAAAATGCAAATAAAAATGCAAATTTCAAGGATGTTGTTAGGGAAGCGGAGAGACGGGGAGGTGGATGTGGGTGGAGAGGCTCTCGAGATTGCGTTACTATCGATGGACGTTGAATGTGCTCAATTTGGATCCCCAGTTGGAAGAGGAAACAAGGTCCCCAGTTAAGAGACAGAGAGATGATTTCGTGAAGGCAGCTGGTCCACAGTTTTTACATATGGCGAGACACAATCTTTCGGAATGTATAGAAGTTTTTGTTCAGAACTTTACTATGTCTGTTCGCATATCACAGATATTTGGCTCTGGAATTTTAAATAAAGGAGTTTTAGCGAATTTTTTTATGCAATCTTTTTTTTTATTTTGGTGCAGACACTATTTTCGCAGACCAAATTTTAAATTCTATTTTTGACACATATACAATATAATGAATTAGCTCTTCGCAATTATTAAAAAAGTCAGTTCATGATAATGCACAATCTACCATATGAATTCGAAACTTCTCTTGAAGTCGCCCTTTGAATTGAAATTCATGAAGTCCCCGGGCAGTTTTCCGCGCGTTTTCTATTATTTATTTTGATTTATTGTAATTCTTTTTGTTGAAGGCGATGACAAGACGCCCACGCATCATATTCTGATTACAGGAACACAGACGGAGAGGTATGACGAGTATTTTCAACTTTATATTTTATTTATTCGGCTGTTTGCTGTATGTTCCCTTGCTTTTAATGGCTGCCGATTCCTGTACTAATTATGCTGTTCAGGGAGATGGCCGCAGTCGTAACCTAATGAGGACGTCCACTGGAGAATAGGCATCAGTGAATATTTATCTCTTTCGTTTCTTTTTTGCATTAAAATAATTAACTTTTTGTAGCTTCGATCTTCTGAGCGCCGTAGCAGATACGTCGCTTCCTCTGATTGGTCGACTACAACTGATACACGGATGGATGCAAAGGTATCCCAATCCCTCTCATTGTTTCAAGATCTGAATGTCACTTGAATATCATCTCCCCATGTGACCCGAAGACAGAAGGATAGCAAGCTAGTTTGGTTATCGTATAGTATTTCTGTGTTGCTGAATTTGAGTATTGATTGATAGAAACGTGAGTGGATCAGCTGTCACAGTATAGACCGTGGCGCGCTTTTTGTTAATTAGGAAGTTCGGCAACGGGATTCTAACAGCGATAGTCAGGAGTTTTACCATTACGCTAAAGGATTGATCATAGCTTGCAGTAAACTACTGCGTATTACGCGCCCTTCGAATAAGAGAAAGATTAGAGATTTGCCATCCCCTCTGGCAGTCTGGTGCGGGTATTCACGATAGATACATTTATGATCTTTTTGTCATTTATGCTTTATGATCCCCATATCTTGGTGGTTAGTGCTGCCACAATGGAATATTCGAGAAAAAAAGCGGGTCACAAGAGAGAGAGGCAAACTGCCAAGGGGGATGAATAACCGCGCGACCTGCGAGTTGCTCATTTGAGGCCACAGAAATGGATAATCATGAGTCATTTTCGCTACCCTAATTTGGATGGATTCCATCAATATGTTGACGTGCACAGCAAACCTTTACTTATCGCAAATTTTAAATATACGTTGTTTTTTCTTGCTTCTTTTCCACGTTCTTTTTTTAAAATTATCAAGGAAAAGTTTAAAGAGGAAAAGAATGTTATATTATACCACTTGTGCCATATTACTCATCCTGTGTCAATATGCTTGAGAGAATGATGAGTTGTGTGACTAGAGTTGTCTCCTATTTTAATGCATATCAATTTCAGAAGCAGTTCAATACAAAGAAATGGCGGCTGCAACGATTGATTGTTGTATGATCAAGATTCGTTCTTTACCCTATGGATCTTCACTTTGATTAACGTTCTTGTTCAATTCTTTCCGTATTCTTTTCATCGTTTCTCTTCATTTCGATGTTCATTGTATTTTGATCCTTGAATATAGATAAACCCTCTCGTCTTAGATGTACCGACTCATTTTCCTTTCATTATGTTTTGAAATACCGATAAAGTGTTCTGATGGAAGTATCATATCGTATGAATCGATAGATAATGTTTAACCACGTACTGTAATAATACAGTTATCTGGATAAGCGAAGACTATAATGAAGATCATTATAAGTGTTATTTCCTCAATCAGTATGAGTAAGTTTGATCATATCGGTGAAGATGTTTGTAGCCGTATACGTGCCGCCGAGGATATGGAAACTGTTCGAGTCATCCTTGCTGTGGTAGATGATTTTCTGTACTGTTATTGGTTGATATTGATTGATTCAGGGTCGAGCTCGAATGGTGCGTGAAGGCATGGAATCGGATGAGTTGGCTGAAGTTGATAAGGTCTACGAGGATATGATTACAGGAAGTCCGTTGCTTATATGCTACGTTAATATGAAACATGTCTAGATGCAGTGCCTGCTTGTTTAAGAAGATCTTACATTAGCTTGCCATATGTTGGCGTGGATTCTTTGAATTGACAGTGCTAAGCCCAATCACTGTGGACATTATAGTGTCGTATAATCTATCACGGAACAAAAATTTCGGAAAGAATGATTGCACTTAAATTATATCTTTGTTTCAGTGGAGAAGAACTTGCGTAGAGACGCACGCCGCCGTGAAGCAGAGATAGTCCAGACAAGTGAGTGACATACTTTATCCTTCTTGATTATGCATTGTCATTATTGATTGATTTGAAGAATTGCGCAAGCTGATTGAGGAGGTGCGAGCACGTTGGGACGCACAGGAGAAGATTCTGATAAAGCTGCGTGCAACGAGAGACGCGAAGAAGGCGAAACTCGCTACGTTACTCAAGGATAATGAACGGTGGGTGAAACGGGATATCAACTGGTTGGAAGGAAACATCGTGGATATGCTATTGGGGGATAGGCCGTGATCGTTCTTCCGATAATTACATCACACAATTCCTCTATTTCTTGCTCATTCCAATACTTTTGACTATTTATTTCACAATGAAGGTCGATGCCGTTATCGGAAGAAGAACCAATTCTTGTATTTATATAAAATGTATCAATAATTGAATGTTATTGAACAAATTTCGTTTCAATTTTGCTCAAAATTCATTTTTTTAAAATCTATATTGCAGTCTTCGTGGTGAAATCAAGGACATGAAAGAACGTCATGTTCTCAATCAGGAGAGAATTCGACTCGATATGATCGCGGTACGGTATTTATTTTGCTGCTGAAAATCAATAATTTTAATTTTAGCTGGAATCTCGTAGAGCAGATATCGAAAAGACAAAGGCAAAGGTGAACTTTGAATAAAAAATGCTCCTTGGCGGAAGGAGATGGAACAGGTAGACTACGATATCATGAATCAATAATGATTGTTGTAATTGAAAGTACTACGGTATTATTGTTTAGTAAGCGGCTGAGCGTCGAGAGATCGAGGCAGATATTGCACAACTACAGGCTGATATCAAAGCTTTCGATGATGAAGAGGAACGAGAACGAATTGCAGGTATCGACTGATTACAGTTACATCATACAGTAGTCGCATTGATTACTGTAGTCTCAGTTCTCAGTAATCTTGAAGATTCAATCGATAATTTCAGCTGAGAGCGAGGAGAAGTTGCCCCGTAACGATTTCTGTGTACAGTTTGTGAAGCTTCAGGTGAAGAACGCAGAGATGCAAGCGAAGTTGGCTGCTGAAACTGTCATCCTGAATGAATTGAAGGTATTTGGAGGGGTACTGTAGTTGATGTCAGGGTAATACTGTAATTGATGTCAGGGGGTATAGCTAGGTTATGGGTTTTCAAAATCCGGTCAGGTTTTTCGTTTTTTTTTCAAATCAAAAGAGTACTCGTCTGCCCCCCGAGAATTCGACTCGATACGATCGCGGTACGGGATTTATTTTGCTGCTGAAATCAATAATTTTAATTTCAGCTCGAATCTCGTAGAGCAGATATTGAACAGACAACCGCAAAGGTGAGCTTTCAATAAATCAATAGTTAGGAAGTTACAATGGTATTTGTTTGAGGCGCTCGAAATAGTTGCCGATTTCGACCAGAAGATGGCAAATGCTCCTTGGCGGAAAGAAATGGAACAGGTATATCATACACAGGTATAACAGGTATAGGTATACAGGTATAACATATCATTGATCGATAATGATTGTTGAAATTGAAAGTACTCCGGTATTATTGTTTAGCAAGCGGCTGAGCGTCGAGAGATCGAGGCAGAGATTGCACGATATCAAAGCTTTCGATGATGAAGAGGACCGAGAACGAATTGCAGGTATTGATTGATTACAGTTACATCATACAGTAGTTGCATTGATTACTGTAGTCTCAGTTCTCAGTAATCTTGAAGATTCAATCGATAATTTCAGCTGAGAGCGAGGAGAAGTTGCCTCGTAACGATTTCTGTGTACAGTTTACGAAGTTTCAGGTGAAGAACGCAGAGATGCAAGCGAAGTTGGCTGCTGAAACTGTCATCCTGAATGAATTGAAGGTATTTGGAGGGGTACTGTAGTTGATGTCAGGGGGTACTGTAGTTAATGTCAGGAGGGATACTGTAGTTGATGTCAGGGGTACTGTAGTTGATGTCAGGGGGTACTGTAGTTGATGTCAGGAGGGATACTGTAGTTGATGTCAGGGGTACTGTAGTTGATGTCAGGGGGTACTGTAGTTGATGTCAGGAGGAATACTGTAGTTCATGTCAGGGGGTACTGTAGCTGATGTCCGGGGTGATACTGTAATTGATGTCAGGGGGTATAGCTAGGTTATCAGTTTTCAAAATCCGGTCAGGTTTTTCGTTTTTTTTCAAATTCGGCTCAAAATCCGGTCAGGTTTTTCGATTTTTGTGAAATTTTGACACAAAATCCGGTCAGGCTTGGTACTTTGCAACGTTACTTTTCGACCCATGTTGTAGGAAAAGGAGAAGCAGCGTCGTTTGCTCGAGGACGACACCTTCCCGTCCCAGATGGATTGCACTCAGGTAATAATAATAATAATAACTTTATTATGCTGGTACGTAATGAACAATATATAGGGCACAAACAAAAAAAAATGGTTGGATACATAATTTACTATGCCACAACGGGGTAGCATAAGTATAGTAGTGGACATCGAAAAGTTAGTTACTTTTTGAAAAAAGTAAGTTACTTTTTGCGCGCTACTTTGATATTACCTTAGAAAACCGGAGCAATCTATCATCGAATACTTTCCCTCAATGTGCATTTATGTTATGGTGGATGAGTTATGATCTGAACTATTGAGGTTTCATTTCATTTCGTCATCTTTCATATCATTTTGCACAATCATCTACAGTTGTTATTGCCTCCTCTCCCTCTGATTAATTATTGATTGATCATCGATTGATCATTGATTGATTATTGATCGAATAATCAACGACACAATTGCAATTAGGCCAATAGGTGATCAATCGATAATCAATAATCAATGGACGATAAATACTAGATGATTTCTTACGTCTCATCCACTTGTCTCATCAACGTTGAAGTGGAATCGATCGAGGGAACAATGGCCGTTAATCTGCCTCCTCCATCAAGTGATCGAATATGGTAAGCACAGGGGAAGGGTTACGGTAGTAGTGAGATACGGTAACACAGAGAAGAGTTACGGTAGTAGTGGAGTATGGTAGCATACGAAAAAGCTACGGTAGTAGTGAGGCACGGTAGTAGTGGGATACGGTAACACAGAGAAGGGTTACGGTAGTAACCATCCATCCTTCATCCTTGCTATGGTTTCATCTAGACAGGATGAATTGCAACGATTTCACTAATCAATGATCATTCGTGAAGAGAGTGATCTCGTCTCTTTCACGCCCTTCCTATCTCTCGTCTATTCCTCTATCTCTCTTGTACTCTCCTCATTTCACACACTCTCTAGTCTGTCTCGATCCATCCCCTTCCCCCACTCGCACTTCATTCTCCTATTACCATTCATTCATTCATCCATTTCTATCGTCTCATCGTCGTACATATCCACTTTATCTTTGATCTTTGATCTTTAACCGACTGAATCTCTCACATATCTTTTATGCTTCATTGGATGTATTTCTTATTCAATCTGTCTTATTTGCCTTTGTTACAGTCATTATATTCCACTGCTCATCAATCACAAATTGCTATTTTCTCCATAACCCGAAATGATCTCTGCGAAAGCGATTTGTGATTGATTCGCAGTGAAGATAATAGATACTTTTTACTTCAACAATATTTGTTTAGCAAAATATAATATGATTATAGTCCCTCTCCATGTGATCGCCGTTGACGTCATCGACGATAAACGAGGATACGGTAGGATACGGCACGGTGATGAACGAGGATACGGCAGCTGGTAGATGATTTTCGATAGATGTGAGGGTGGAGAGGATCAATGACAGGTTAGGAGAGTTATTGATTGATTGAATGGATCTTTGCTAATATTGCTGCTTGATCTTTGAACTCAGCTTGTTTTATATTTTTTCAATGCTTTGTCCACTCCTTACTGTTTACTGTTTACTTTACTTGATTATGCTGTAATTACACGAAATAACTTAACAGAAACAAAAAAATAAGTTACTTTTTGCGCGCTACTTTGATATTACCCTAGAAAACCGGAGCAATCTATCATCGAATACTTTCCCTCAATGTGCCTTTATGTTATGGTGGATGAGTTATGATCTGAACTATTGAGGTTTCATTTCATTTCGTCATCTTTCATATCATTTTGCACAATCATCTACAGTTGTTATTGCCTCCTCTCCCTCTGATTAATTATTGATTGATCATCGATTGATCATTGATTGATTATTGATCGAATAATCAACGACACAATTGCAATTAGGTCAATAGGTGATCAATCGATAATCAATAATCAATGGACGATAAATACTAGATGATTTCTTACGTCTCATCCACTTGTCTCATCAACGTTGAAGTGGAATCGATCGAGGGAACAATGGCCGTTAATCTGCCTCCTCCATCAAGTGATCGAATATGGTAAGCACAGGGGAAGGGCTACGGTAGTTGGGGTAAGGTAGCCCTTCCCCTGTGCTTACCATATTCGATCATTTGGTGGAGGTGGTAAGAGAGACTGTAAGAGAGTGATATCTTCTCTTCCACGTCCTTCCTATCTCTCGCCTATTCCTCTATCTCTCTTGCACTCTCCTCATAGCACACACTCTCTCGTCTGTCTGAGTCCAGCCCCTCCCCCCCCACACCCACACTCTCAATTCATTCCTCTATTACCATTCATTCCTGAATTAGAGAAATTGTCTCGTACTAAGAAACTTGTTATCAATGTTGATGGAGTAGGAGAAGCAGATAAACGAATCATTATTCAAATGTATTCAATGATCTATTCAATCATAATGTATACTTTGATAAGACACAATCATTCCAAGTTGGATTCGGTGATAATGGAGTGTATACTGGAAATGTTCAATGGGCTGAAGATACGAAGGATGCGACGGATTCCTTTTTCCACGCGGAGTCCATTCGAGCACTTTTAGACTCCATCGATCACAGCACGATTTCGCGATTTTTTTATCAAGGCAGTGGATTTGTAATACATTCAAAAAAGTACATTGAGAGTATAGAGATCAGATATCACGATAAAGATAGGGAAATATGCAGCAGTATGGGTTGAGGGAGAGGTAGAGTGACCGCGCAAAAGGAAGAGGTAGAGGGAGAGACATAGGAAGCTAGAGGGAGAGAGTAAGAGTTAGAAGGAGTGGCGGGTGGCATCACGATCCTTTGGACAAATTTGGCACCGATGCGACTATCCCTGGCACTATATCAACTCTGTGGTTTCAAAAATTGCTGATGGGACCTATCAATCGATATTTTCAATCTATATTTTCAACACATGCGCGGCTAAAATGCCATAACTGTGTGTTTAATGAGGCTGCAGGTTTCAAACTTGGCAGAGACAATACCCCATGAGTGATACAAAACCTGGTCTAGTATGAGCCCGATCAGCTGAATTCTGGGAAATTTTGAAAATTTATTTTTTCTTATTTTTAGAGATACAAGCAGTACCTTCTCAGTTTAACTTCGATTCTATTTAAAAGCCAGATGTCTTCTATATATAGTAGACGACAATTTGCTGGTGTTTCATGACATTTCGCGTTCTTAGGGAAATGTTATAATTGGAGAAAGATGGTAGAAATCAGTTTCACGATTTTTTCGAAATTGTCTGAATTTTTTCGAAATCGTCTCAACCCAAGCGACCCATATGGGTCTCATTCAGAATCTTTTCCGTAGCCTGAGGTGCTTCCCTTGTAAGCATAAGACTAAAATTCGACAAAAGACGATTGCTCTTGCCGGAGGTCGAACCATCGACGCGCGTTACCAGTACGCCACAAGGCTCGATGGCAGAGAGGATCGCGCTCTTGCTATGGGGTGAGGGGCGGGTAGAGTAGAGGAAGAAGGAGGGGAGGGATTGGTAGAGGAGAGGTAGAGCGAGAGTGAAGGGGTAGAGGGAGAGAATGGGAGGGAAGAGGGAGAGATACGTCTTTCGGTTCAACCCGAACAATCTTGTTACAAAGAAATCTTTTTATCGATTATACTAATTTTTTTCAAGGCAGAAATGATTGTCAGAGGTATTAGATTAGAGAAAATCCATTTATATCAAGAAGAAACATATTACAATAAAATAAAAAAGCTAAATATGAATGTGGCTAAATGTTGAACTTGATCTATCATGTCTAACATAGTATATGACATTTATTTTATTGCATTTATTCCCCCGCACATTTATTTGAATCTGTTTCTGCGAACTTCATTCACAATTGTGAATGATTTGTTGTAAATATATTTGTTGTAAGTGAGAGTGAAATTGAAATTGAATATATATAATCACTTCTTGTCAGATGACTACGACACCATGAGTAAACGTATAGATTGAGAAATTGAAAAATGAATTTTGATCTTTAACATATAAGACGTAAAAAAACTTTATAACTCTAATACAGTACTTTATCTATTCTTTTACAGTACTTTATCTATTCTTTTGTTGTAAGTGACAGTGAAATTGAAATTGAATATATATAATCACTTCTTGTCAGATAACTAAGAAACAGTTCTATGAATTATAAAACTAATTCTTAGAAATGTTTCTTAGATTTTCTTTTTTTCCAATTTATTATCCCGCTCTTTCGAGGGGATTCCAAAAAATGAGTAATACTCATTGTTTGATCCTCTGCACGGAAATCTTTAGTAAAAGGCGAAAGATTTTCTCGGATAATTGCAGAGGATCCAGAGATAGTAAAGTGATGATGGTGTGTACACGTATTGATAGATCAAGATACTAATTACTGTAGCAACAAACACCCAAATGAAAGTACTGTGTTTGAGTTATAAATCTCAGAAAATGCTATAAAAAGGTGTCTAACTCTGTTATTTGTCCATCATGCCCTAGATATTTTTAGTTTCGCTTCAAAAGTAGCACAAACAGCAGCAGGTTATATGGATATGGCTTGGAAATTCGGAAAAAATGTCAAAAATATTTTTCATTTGGGTGTTTGTTGCTACAGTAATTAGTATCTTGATCTATCAATACATGTACACACCATCATCACTTTACTATCTCTGGATCCTCTGCAATTATCCGAGAAAATCTTTCGCCTTTTACTAAAGATTTCCGTGCAGAGGATCAAACAATGAGTATTACTCATTTTTTGGAATCCCCTCGAAAGAGCGGGATAATAAATTGGAAAAAAAGAAAATCTAAGAAACATTTCTAAGAATTAGTTTTATAATTCATAGAACTAATATGTTTCTTCTTGATATAAATGGATTTTCTCTAATCTAATACCTCTGACAATCATTTCTGCCTTGAAAAAAATTAGTATAATCGATAAAAAGATTTCTTTGTAACAAGATTGTTCGGGTTGAACCGAAAGACGTATCTCTCCCTCTTCCCTCCCATTCTCTCCCTCTACCCCTTCACTCTCGCTCTACCTCTCCTCTACCAATCCCTCCCCTCCTTCTTCCTCTACTCTACCCGCCCCTCACCCCATAGCAAGAGCGCGATCCTCTCTGCCATCGAGCCTTGTGGCGTACTGGTAACGCGCGTCGATGGTTCGACCTCCGGCAAGAGCAATCGTCTTTTGTCGAATTTTAGTCTTATGCTTACAAGGGAAGCACCTCAGGCTACGGAAAAGATTCTGAATGAGACCCATATGGGTCGCTTGGGTTGAGACGATTTCGAAAAAATTCAGACAATTTCGAAAAAATCGTGAAACTGATTTCTACCATCTTTCTCCAATTATAACATTTCCCTAAGAACGCGAAATGTCATGAAACACCAGCAAATTGTCGTCTACTATATATAGAAGACATCTGGCTTTTAAATAGAATCGAAGTTAAACTGAGAAGGTACTGCTTGTATCTCTAAAAATAAGAAAAAATAAATTTTCAAAATTTCCCAGAATTCAGCTGATCGGGCTCATACTAGACCAGGTTTTGTATCACTCATGGGGTATTGTCTCTGCCAAGTTTGAAACCTGCAGCCTCATTAAACACACAGTTATGGCATTTTAGCCGCGCATGTGTTGAAAATATAGATTGAAAATATCGATTGATAGGTCCCATCAGCAATTTTTGAAACCACAGAGTTGATATAGTGCCAGGGATAGTCGCATCGGTGCCAAATTTGTCCAAAGGATCGTGATGCCACCCGCCACTCCTTCTAACTCTTACTCTCTCCCTCTAGCTTCCTATGTCTCTCCCTCTACCTCTTCCTTTTGCGCGGTCACTCTACCTCTCCCTCAACCCATACTGCTGCATATTTCCCTATCTTTATCGTGATATCTGATCTCTATACTCTCAATGTACTTTTTTTGAATGTATTACAAATCCACTGCCTTGATAAAAAAATCGCGAAATCGTGCTGTGATCGATGGAGTCTAAAAGTGCTCGAATGGACTCCGCGTGGAAAAAGGAATCCGTCGCATCCTTCGTATCTTCAGCCCATTGAACATTTCCAGTATACACTCCATTATCACCGAATCCAACTTGGAATGATTGTGTCTTATCAAAGTATACATTATGATTGAATAGATCATTGAATACATTTGAATAATGATTCGTTTATCTGCTTCTCCTACTCCATCAACATTGATAACAAGTTTCTTAGTACGAGACAATTTCTCTAATTCAGGAATGAATGGTAATAGAGGAATGAATTGAGAGTGTGGGTGTGGGGGGGGAGGGGCTGGACTCAGACAGACGAGAGAGTGTGTGCTATGAGGAGAGTGCAAGAGAGATAGAGGAATAGGCGAGAGATAGGAAGGACGTGGAAGAGAAGATATCACTCTCTTACAGTCTCTCTTACCACCTCCACCAAATGATCGAATATGGTAAGCACAGGGGAAGGGCTACCTTACCCCAACTACCGTAGCCCTTCCCCTGTGCTTACCATATTCGATCACTTGATGGAGGAGGCAGATTAACGGCCATTGTTCCCTCGATCGATTCCACTTCAACGTTGATGAGACAAGTGGATGAGACGTAAGAAATCATCTAGTATTTATCGTCCATTGATTATTGATTATCGATTGATCACCTATTGATACATTGATATTTATTCTATACAGTATACATGGACGGTGGGTGTGGGCGCTCATACAATTTGCGTCCTTCGTTGAAGATGAACACGGTTGATGACAGCGTGGTCAGGAAGACGAGATCTGAAAGATCAACGATCAAATCTGTCCATCAGATCAAAGATCAAAGATCACTATACCAAATACTGACATCGCCTCAGTCTGGAATACGTGCTACAGTGGTGTACAGTAAATGACGGCCTGTTGGCACAAGAGCGGACCAGAGACCGACAGACAGAAAACACGATTCCTGAATAGCAAAAAGAAAAGCTTCCCATTATCAACAATTACGACAGAAACCGAGCTAGCTATACTACTCTCAGTGGCATGATGAAAACAAATTCTAAAACGCATCATAAAATTATCGTTATGCAGCATAGATCAAAGATCAACTACCGTACCTCAGAAAAGATCAAAGATCATCTACCGTACCTCAGCTAAGATCAAAGATCATCTACCGTACCTCAGCAAAGACCAAAGATCATCTACCGTACCTCAGCTAAGATCACGGATCAACTACCGTACCTCAGAAAAGATCAAAGATGAAGCGGAAATTAAAATTTTATTACCTTTCATTTGGTTTGATCAGAGAAAATTGTATTGTTCAATCCTCGATAAAATTGGAAATGAGCAAAAAAAGCTGTCTATGTTGCACCTTTTCATTGTCCGTTTAAACCTGCTTTGATACACATAATGTAATAGATTTATCACACCGAAGTTAGCAGCTCAATCGATATAATAAATCAGAAATTAATCAATATTATTGACCAAAATCACACAATGTTGCCACAGCAACCCTGTACAATATCCGACAAGTGACAGCTAAAGTTTAAAAAAATCAAACACATCAGAATTTAAAGTTAGCTAACGAAAATTAAAGCTGGTAAGACATACTCGGGACAATCAATAATAGCACAGTGTGCCTACTCTGGTATTTCAAAACTTAACGTCTACTTATCATTTTCTCTTGAAGTATACTTCAATTGGTGTATATACTGTAAAGCATTTCGTCAAACGTCCCTTCACTTGAAGTAGATTTATAGTAAACTTCGAGTAGTGACGTTTTAGTAGACTTTAAGTTTTGAAATACCAAAGCAAGGAATGGATGTTTACAAAGAATGAGATTGGAATGAAATTCATAAAGGGATAGTGAAACAGTCAAGTACACGTATTAGAACAGGTAGCTATTAAAACAATGGAGAGATCAAAGATCAATATATTCACAGGTAGAGAAATATCAATAAAACAATATAAACACCTAGAGATCAAAGATCAAAGACCAAATATCAACAAATTCACATGTATGGTGACTTGTAAGGTCACAGTCCAAAGATCAAAGATCAAAGATCAAAACAACCACCGTACCTGTCCCTTGACACTCATCGGAGGCGCATTCAGCGTGTGCTTCTTCAGTCTTCGGCGTAATGATATGTCCCTTCAGGCGCAATCTTAATCATGTAAATATTGATTATCGATTATCGATTATTGCTTTGATATCGATAGATTCTTCGTGTAGCAATAGTTGTTGGACAAGATAGACTTAGTTCATCAAAACGTTTCGGGGTGATATTCACCACCCCGAAACGTTTTGATGAACTAAGTCTATCTTGTTCAACAGAGGTAGGGACCGAAATCACAAATAAAATTAAAATTTTGCAATTTAAAATTTAATGTTCATGCAAACTTATACTCGTATATTCTAACCAATTCACCATCATCAGTTGAATTTAATATCACAAACTTGGTTATTTTAACATACAAAATGATTTTTTTTAAATATGATAAGATCGTACTTAATCATTTCCAGCTTCTCCTGAGCGTTCTCCACCGATTTGTCCATCGCCTTCTCATGGGGAGCTCGCTGTACCTATGTATACAGAGATCAAAGATCAAAGATCAGTACTTGGGGATGCAAAAATCAATAATCAACTACCGTACCACTTTGTTCTGCTGGGCGCGTTCCTTGCCAAACTCGACCAGAACGCTTGCAGCACTGTCAGCAGTGTCTCTTGATTGGATCGCATCACCTGTGCTCGCCTCTCCCTTCCCCTATCCATGCTCTCTCTTCACTCCAACCGCCTCACATTGAGGCACCCCTATTGAGGGAGGTTTGAAGACAAATCTAACTCCCCTCTCATCTGAGAGCTGAGCAGTCAACAGCAAAGTTGTAGCTCACATCGATCTGGTTCTGATTCTGTTTGGAAGCGTCGATACAATCAAAACAAACAAAATGACATTCGTTCTCCGGTTTCAGAGGGAAACAGATCCAAGGACCGGAAATTGTAAGGCAAGGCTATGCGCATGGCCATTTTTTGCAGATTTGACTGAAAATTTAACATTTTTTGCGAGGCAAAGCTATGCGCAAGGCCCCGCAGGGGAATGCAAGACTGCGTGCAAAAAGAATTCGTTTTCACGCGCCCACCTATGAAACAGATTAAACCAGAAATACATCCAATGAAGCATTAAAGATATGTGAGAGATTCAGTCGTTTAAAGATCAAAGATCAAAGATAAACTGAACATCAACGACGATGATACGATAGAGACTAGAGAGTGTGTCAAATGAGGAGAGTGCAAGAGACTAGAGAGTGTATGAAATGAGGAGAGTGCAAGAGACTAGAGAGTGTGTGAAATGAGGAGAGTGCAAGAGACTAGAGAGTGTGTCAAATGAGGGGAGTGCAAGAAGGGATAGAGGAATAGACGAGAGATAGGAGGGGCGTGGAAGAGACGAGATCACTCTCTTCACGAATCACTATTGATTACTAGTACCATATTCGATCACATGGTGGAGGTGGCAAATTGGTGGCTACCGTACCCCATTACTACCGTACCCCTTCCCTGTTCTTACCATATACGGGTGGCTACCGTAGCCCTTCCCTTTGCTTGCCATAGTCGATCACTTGGTGGAGGTGGAGATCGTTCCCTCGATCGATTCCACTTCAACGTTGAGGATGAGACGAGAGGATGAGATGTCAGTAATCATATCCTGATGAGAGTGTAGATGAAGGTGCCATCAAATATCATACGGTAGGTCATGGGTTACTGTAGGGCACCCCAATCGGCGCCCATCAATGATTCCAATGGTTAATTTTCAACTGTTTGTCGTATTAGAAAGTAAACACATTGCTTTTTTGGTGTTATGACACGACTTCCTATCTGACAAAATACTCATTGTGACCAATTGCAGTTTGGATAATCTTTGATCTCTATCTTTGATCTTTGATCTTTATTACAGGTTGGCGAGGATGACTCACTGATCATGACGGTTCCTTAATCGGTCGACCTTTCCAAGTACACATTCATTGGGAAGACTAAGCTGGATCAGATGGAGATATCGATTAGAGGTATTCATTCATTATTATGTATTCTATTTATGGATTCAGTTTTGGTCAGGTGTCATTTTAAACTGATCTTTGATCTCTGTATCCTAGGATTTGCATTTTTTATATATTATTTTTTATTCTAATCGATTGAATAGTTTTAGTTGAACAAGAAGACCAGAATCAATCCTCGCCATCTTCAACTTACCGTCCGCAACGACGAGGAGCTAAACAAGCTCATGGCTGGAGTCACCATCGCTCAAGGAGGTGTTCTTCCCAACATCAACGCTGTTCTTCTCCCCAAGAAGACCGCCGGAGAAAAGGAATAAACGCCTCGCTTAGCACTCACGGCTAAACCCAGAACCCAACGGCCCTCTTTAGGGCCACAATCCTATACCAAATCAAGTTTGATCTCAAATATGTCTATGTATAAAGCTCATGCATTTCAATTATTGACTGTATTAGATAATCGATGTGCGAACTTAGCTGTCAGCTGAGTTTAGCATTATAGGCATTGTGAGAAAGATTTGAGCAAGACGAAAGATGTAATTAGCGCGATTACCCCGTAATTTATGCAAATGTTGTAATTGAGAAATGGACGCGATTTCCCCGTAATAAAATTACTCTCTACCTCGCTGTCTCTTTCTTTTCTCTCTCCATCTCTCTCTCTCTCTTCTCCCTCATTCTATCTCCCATTCCTCTCTGTCTCTTTTCTCTTCTCTCTTTTCTCTCTACAGAACCCTCTTCCATAACCCTGACTACAGTACCAAACAATAGTTTCAAAATCAAGAACGTTTCAGAAAGTTCGAGAAACTCTCAGAACATTGCTCACGGCTAGTATATTATATATCCAGTCCCTGGTTTTCAAGCAACGGGCCCCATATATCGGGAGGAAGTAGCCCTTTAACCTACGAATTATGTCAGATATCTGTCGAGTATTGATTGATTATTTGGAAAGAATAACTACTGTAGCTCATGAATTAACGAGTTAGTATAGAAAAGAACAAGCAACCGTGTAATAATATCTTTATGTGCGTTTCAGGTAAGAATGATAATGAGATACATAGAGAAATGCATTAGGGACACATAAATACAATACCACAACGAGGTAGTAAGGTTGAATAAATACATAATGACGATAAAACTTTAGTTATAAAGCATAGGTAGAAATACAATTACGAAAGATTTTGACAGTAGGACAAATTATGGTAGAATTAGGCAGTAAATTCCAAGAATTGACAACTCTGTTTGAGATAAAGTTCAAAAAACGTTTGGATTTACAATTATATTTGACAATTATATTTTTTTTATAAATGATAATCGGAAGATAGATGAATTGTCAAATTCTATGAATCTATTAAGTGCCTTATAAGTGAAACATAAATCAATAAGTGCGCGTCTACGTTCAAGTGGTTCGAGATTTAGAGCTAACAAACGGTCAGAATATGATATGCGAGGTTGGAGACATTTAGCATAGATGCGACGGGTATAGTCTTGTTGTACTTTCTCAATAAGATCAATAAGATATTGTTCGTGCGGAGACCAAAGTTCAGAGGCATATTCAAGAATAGGCCTAACGTAGATAGAGAATAAACGTGCGTATAGTTTAAGACTGCGAGAGGAGAAGATACGGTAAATATAAGCGCATCTGTTTTTGGCATTAGATACGATAGATTGGATGTGAGGGGCGAAGGATAGAGAGTTGGTGTAGGTAATTCCTAGATCGGTAAATTCTTTAACATGAGGGAGAGGAGTATTGTTGATAAGAAAATCAATATTAGGATCTTTAGAACCAATACTCAAAACCAATAACGACAGTCTTAGATGTCGAGATAGACAAACCCCAATCAGTGGACCATTTAAACAATATATTGAGAGCAGATTGAAGAGAGGAGGGGTCAGAGAAAGAATAGAGCTTGACGTCATCAGCGATGTACATGTACATCGAACAGTAGAGGGAAGTAAGAGAGGAAGATCAGATATATAAATGCTAAAAAGGAGAGGGCCAAGACAACTACCCTGGGGTACTCCAGATATGGCTTTAAATGGGTTAGATTCAGAATCACCTACGATTACACGTTGAGTACGATTAGATAAAAAAGGAGATTAGATAAAAAGGAGTGTAGACAATGAGATAGCAACACTAAACAAGCCTATGCAGTTATTCAAGTGTAAATGTAATGGTATGCACTGCAACCGTATACGCTTTTACCGGCACTAGTTCGGATGAGAATCGATGAATAATAACCGACTGGATTATAGCCATTTGCATACTTTGTCTATTCATTAGCGGTTGTCTCTCATATGCAAATGTTTATAATCCAATCGGATATTATTCATCGGTTCTCGTTCGACCTACTGCCGCTTTTACCACAACACCGCCTCTCACAAATCTCATATGAAAAATCAGTACACTATGGTTAATTCGTTGTGGTATTGTATTTTATCCCTAATATATGCATTCAGTATTTTGTTTACCCTTTTTTTCTGAAACCTCCTCTCCCCTTCCCTCTACTTCTCTCGCTCGCTCCCTCCCTTATCTCTCCTTCTATCTTTCCTTCTCCACTCTCTCCCTCACCCCATCCCCTGATAAATATATAGGGTAAAGCTTAATCCTATTATTCAGCGTGAGATCACTGCTGATTTTGCGTGAGATTTTGTAGCATTGTTTCATGTTTTGAAAAATAAATGAGAATCTACTCTGATCAATGAATTTCTTCGATAAATATACAGAATAAAGGAGGTACGCATACCTATCATGCATCATTATAAAGCTCCCACTTGCAACTTATCATTCTTTTCATTTTCGATATACGTCAGATTCTTGAATGATCAACTGAAATTCCACGAAATCACAAAAAAAGACCCTTTTAATTACAAATATTTATACAGAGTCCTAAAGTCATGAGATGAAAATAAATGAAACAAAAAAGTGGCGAAGTGGTGTGTAAATTTTCTCTGCTTTTCCGTAACTTTTGAATAAATAGTAGAAATTAAAAACGGCTACGTTCACCTCATATAACCATAGAACATATTTTTTAAACGTTGTCTGGACCCTTTTGAATGAATTGTGATTACATTGTGTGCACTTACATTAACTATACCCATGCAATAGATTGGCCACTTTCACAACCCAAAAAAAGTACTAGCCGAAACCAACCTGAATCCGGGATAAAACACTAAAATTCAGTTGTTGTTATGTTACTTGAACCTCTTTCCATGCGGTGAGAGAGCTTGCTAAGTGGTAAAATCTAAACATATTTTTTTTCTTTATTAATAAACTGTCGGATTATGAATCCGAACCATCGATGGAATGACCAGGAATGTGTCTATAAAACGAATCTTCTTTAAAAACGTAGGAAAATCAGTAACGCGGCACTCGATACCGATACTCATGGGCCCGGACTCGCGTTATTTTCATTCAAAATATATTTCGTATCTCATTTCTGTTCATTTTCATGCAAATGCGCGCCATAAATGTATACAAATCGAAAGCTCTCGACGAGATCTACCAAAATGACTTAGTGCTACAAGTCATGAAATTTAACCGTTTTCAAGTTAGGCTAAAAATTACATATTTTGACAAGCTAATTGTGAAGGAAATCATAGATAACCTCAGCAGTGGAAGTAAAGGAGAAAGGAGTCGGGAGGGAGGAGGATCGGATGGCATTTACGGACGATATTGGAAAAGCTAACCTACTAGCCACAACATTCATGAGCGTTTTGACAATCGATAATGACATACGAAACACCCATAGAAGAACCAACTCATTCTTCACAATATTTTCGATTTTAAATTCGATTTCGCCAACGTTGAATCAGTATACCCTACAATCTTCCCAACAATTCTACCGTTTTCATTTTTGCAAACGAAAATACTCTGAGACGAGCTAAATTTGAATTTACACAAGTTTTCTTTTCAAATTCGTTATCGCCATCGTCGAATTAGTATTCCCTCAAATGTTCAAAGATATTCCAATAATTTCATTTTTTCACATGAAAACACGAAAAAACGAACAAACTCACACGACACTCAGTTTTCTCTTCCAAATTCGAGTTCTCCATCGTCGAATTAGTGTACTCACAAATTTTCATACAAATAGGACTATTTTCATTTTATCGCTAAACTTGCCCCCAGGGGATATTCTTCTCAATCATTAACATCCCTATGCCTTCATCTTCATCTTTCACAATATTCCTTCTAACGATATCTCACTTTTCACTTCGATTTTCAAATTCCAACTCACAATTACCAACGATTTCCCTAACTTGGCGCGCGCCTAACTTATTTCCCGGTAATTAAAGTGCTCCTTTGGTGGCATGGTCACTTAAAGTGTCCAAGGTGTCACTAAAGGAGCACCTTCAACTTATGATGTTCACATCTTTGACCTGCTCTAATGTGATACGTATTCATCCATATCCTCTACAATTCCCAGAAAAGACAAACACTGATATGACCTTCTTATTACCAGAGACCCCTTTCATTTATAGTCCACTATCTAGAGATACCGCAGTTCAACTTTAGCTTTTCGTTGGATTTTTTCAGTACACAGATGACATAATAACTTCGACAAAAAAAGATATATCCAAACTATTTCTACATGAGTTTTATATCATTTACAATCATCCCACAACAATCTTAAATCAATTTTTTCCCTCACATTTCTGGTAAATTTTTGCTCGCTCATTTTTACACGAAAATGCAATATGTAGGCTCTTATAATTCGGTTCAATCAAGATGGATTCTTGCTATTCACTGGTAATTAGTTCTCTGCTATCCATAGAACAACTTTTATCTAATAAATCTCCCGTTACATAGATCATTTCCGAATTATTGACACCCGGAAACCTATAAAATTTAAATTTCACGTTTGTACAAAAATGGATTTTTTGGGTTCTAACGGTCTCAAATGTACCTGATATGCTGATTAATAGCATTAAATATCTAGTTAATGCGAAATGTCACCTTTTGTGACCAAAAATGGAGGTGACCCTTTTTGAGCGACCTAGGGTGCTCGAAAAGTGACCTAGGGTGCTCAAAAAGTGACCTCTAATGGCGCACTAAAAATAGTGGAAAACGGAAAATGGCGACTTTCCAGGGTCTAATAATGTACACTGGAAAACCGAAAATGGAAACTCCTAATTTGAATTCGCGGGTGCGAAAAAGGTGCGGCAATTCAAATTCTGAGCTCAAATTTCATTTTTCCGCCTTTAGAAGTATTGGAACTCGAATTCCTACTTAACATCCTTCTTAAAACCGCAGAAAATCGCATTTAGAAGGTAAGAATTTGAATTCCCGCACCTTTCTTCGCTCCCGCGAAGATCGAGTCTTTCGAGAAGTATGACCCCTTCACGCACCATATTGATAGGTCTACAGCGATGTAAACTCCACAAGGTAAGACAGTGAATTATTGATTGACAGATATCGAATAAAGATGTTTACCTGTTGTTGTGTTTTTAATCTTTGATCTTCTCTCAGTACTGTATCGTATAATGATACTGTATTTGTGCTGAAGACGAAAATAATGGATATAATTTTATAGTTATTGTTTCAGATCGAGTCTTTCGAGAAGTATGAAAACTGTTAAATTTCATGACTTGTAGCACTAAGTAATTTTGGTAGAACTCGTCGAGAGCTTGTGTACATTTATGACGAATTTGCATGAAAATGAACAGATATGAGATACGAAATAGATTTGGAATGAAAATAACGCGAGTCCGGGTCCACGAGTATCGGTACGTCAAAAAGCGGATTGTTGGAGAGGCTAACAAACGCATATCTAGATTGTGGCCGATTCTGCCACTAGAAAAAAGGTTTTGTCTCCGATTTCGAAGAAATTCGTTCAGTGAGTGTGGCTGGGGGTCTTGAGAAGGCCTAGCCACTTGATTTGAACAAAATTGCAAAATATCGATTTTTTGTGATCTACCCTGAAAATGATCATAACTCGGAGAGAATAGAGGAAGAGAGAGAGGAATGGGAGATAGGAGATGGAGAAGAGAGAGAAGATTGAGAGAGAAGAGAGAGCGCACGACTTTTAAAGGAAAATCCCACGCTAATTTTACTCTCCGCATTGGCAATACTCTCTCATAGACAAAAAAGTGAGAGAGTGTTGTCAGAGCGGAGAGTTACGGAAACGTCTCTCCCACATTCATAATCTGTGGTATTTCCATCTCATCAACGCACATGTATAGGTCTACATAGATGGGCATTGAGAGTACACATCTACATCAACATATCGACTAAAGAAACTTTTAAAATTGTATTCTCGATATGTTGTTCGCCATGAATGATCACCTAACTTTCATTGATTTCAACTGAAATATTACGTCAAATGCGGATTGTTGGAGAAAGCGGACAAACGCATATCTAGATTATCACAATCTACCTTGACTAGCGTAACATCTGAATTCATGCTCTCACATAGAACCCTATTCTCACTTAGATCCGCTTATCTCTCGCAAAATAGAAACGGGCTATGGAGAGGTACACGTTTTACTTCCAAACTTCGGTAGTCGACCCGACTCTACCGTAATATCTGTGCTAATTTCGCAAATCGATTAGATATACAGTCAATAATTGAAATGCAAGAGCTTTATTCATAGACATATTTGAGATCAAACTTGTTCAGGTACACGATTGTGGCCCTAAAGAGGGCCGTTGGGTTCTGGGTTTAGCCATGAGTGCTAAGCGAGATGTTTATTCCTTGTCTCCGGCGGTCTTCTTGGGGAGAAGAACGGCGTTGATGTTGGGAAGAACACCTCCTTGAGCGATGGTGACTCCAGCCATGAGCTTGTTCAGCTCCTCGTCGTTGCGGACGGCAAGCTGGAGATGGCGAGGGTTGATTCTGGTCTTCTTGTTCAACTAAAACTATTCAATCGATTAGAATAATTATGATATATAAAAATGCAAATCTTAGGGTATAGGGATCAAAGATCAGTTTAAGATCACACCTGACCAAAAGTGAATCAAACAATAGAATAAATAATATTGAATCAATACCTCTAATCGATACCTTGATCGATTTCTCCATCTGATCCAGCTTAGTCTTCTCAATGAACGTGAACTTGGAAGAGTCGACCGATTAAGGATTCGTCATGATCAGTGATTGATCCTCGCCAACCTGTAATAAAGATCAAAGATCAAAGATCAAAGAATAGAGATCAAAGATTATCCAAACTGCAAGTGGTCACAATGAGTCCCTTTTGTCAGATAGGAAGTCGTGTCATAACACCAAAAAAAGTAATGCGTTTACTTTCTAATACGAAACAGAGTTGAAAATTAATCATTGGAATGAAATCAAATCGGAAACCAGAATAAGATATTGAGATTGGTAAAAATTTCACTTGCAGGAAATATGAAACTACAAGGGTGTCAACGTTTCCAATGAACAAATCAATAAATATTCAAAAGAAGCCAATCAATAAATGCACAGTATACCTATCATCGGCCACGACAGTCACACGTTCCTCTTATATTGCGGCACACGGAATGAGCACGGTTGCCTCTGCAAGAGATATACTTTTAGGGGGTTCATTAAAGATCAATCTACAGACGAAAACTATTCAAAGATTAAAGATTCTATCTACATTCTATCTACAGTACCCCCTGGAACGACTACAGTACCCCATCGTCTACCTACAGTACCCTTGGAACGACTACAGTTCCCCTCGTCTATCTACAGTACCCCCTCGTCTATCTACAGTACCCCGTCGGAATGACTACAGTACCCCCTCGTCTATCTACAGCGAAACATAATCAATAGATAATCACTAACTACAGCATAAACGATTGTTTAGTCTAGTTTTCAAAGGATTCCACATAGACTTTCATTACCACCCAACCACTTGAAAAGAGTATTCAATTTTGACAAATTGTTTCACGTAACTGTGTTTCTATGCATATTTGAGTGGAAATAACTACTAGCTATCCTGATATATTCAACAAAAACAATCAATATTCAAACTACAGTATATCTATTCACAATCTAATATATTCAATGACCGGATTTTGAGCCAAAATTTCACAAAAGTCGAAAAACCTGACCGGATTTTGTAAACCGACAACCTAGCTATTGGACCTATGGGTATCATACATTTTCATACCGTCACAATGTGAGGATGGACCCACTACATATGGCTCATTTTCACGATTGACCTACTATATAACGCTTTTTTATTCGAAAATTTACAATATCAGCGAAAAATAACGATTTTTCTTAATAGACCCACAATATTTTAAAAATCCGGGTCAACCCCGTGTTCGATGGCGAGATGAGTCCAAGTGGATCAATGTGCAGTGGTGGTCAATACCATTGGAGGAACTGAAGAACGGCCCTCCCTTCATCTAGTATATTACTTGATATGAATAAATTGAATTGAATTGAATTGAGGGTGATGAAATTGTATGATGGGTATGGTTAATCAGCAACTTACCCATGGGTGAGGATATCCTCCATGACATTGGTCTCGTCGTTCTCTTCATGAAGAGTACCGCATAGGGAGATGACGGACAGGCATCTGTTACGGAATATCATAAGAGTCGTTTAAGATAATGTTAAGGTTATCACTTAATCTTTCACCCTCGCTAAGGTCATAAGTCAAAGTAGTTAAGGTAGCTTAAGGTATTTAATTGTAGCTAGCCAAAAAGATAAGGTTATGATTTTTACTTAAGCTTTAACGGTCACTAAGTTCATAAGTTAAGGTAAGCTTACAAGGATAGGTTAAGCGTTACCATACATTTTCGGTACGCTCGCCGTTTATTTTTATATAGTGGGTCAATTCTCGAAATAAGGTGGGTTTTTCGATTTTTCGGGAATTTTACGCTCAAATGCGGTCAGGATTCGTAGTTTATAACGTACTTTACGGCCTATGGTTTTCTTAATTGATTAATTTAATTTAAATGACAAATCCGATACCAGCATGATCTTATCTCTTCCTCCCTTCTCCGTCACCTTGCACTCCTCTTCTCCCTTCTCCATGAGCTCGATCGCGCGCAGAGACCATTCCTTAAATATTATTTTCAAATATATTTTACATGTGAGAAATTCAATTTTGCACATGTCCTCAAGAAAAATCAGTATCGATCCGTTTCAAACAACACCTTGCATGGTTTTTTTCTGAAACCTCCTCTCCCCTTCCCTCTACTTCTCTCGCTCGCTCCCTCCCTTATCTCTCCTTCTATCTTTCCTTCTCCACTCTCTCCCTCACCCCATCCCCTGATAAATATATAGGGTAAAGCTTAATCCTATTATTCAGCGTGAGATCACTGCTGATTTTGCGTGAGATTTTGTAGCATTGTTTCATGTTTTGAAAAATAAATGAGAATCTACTCTGATCAATGAATTTCTTCGATAAATATACAGAATAAAGGAGGTACGCATACCTATCATGCATCATTATAAAGCTCCCACTTGCAACTTATCATTCTTTTCATTTTCGATATACGTCAGATTCTTGAATGATCAACTGAAATTCCACGAAATCACAAAAAAAGACCCTTTTAATTACAAATATTTATACAGAGTCCTAAAGTCATGAGATGAAAATAAATGAAACAAAAAAGTGGCGAAGTGGTGTGTAAATTTTCTCTGCTTTTCCGTAACTTTTGAATAAATAGTAGAAATTAAAAACGGCTACGTTCACCTCATATAACCATAGAACATATTTTTTAAACGTTGTCTGGACCCTTTTGAATGAATTGTGATTACATTGTGTGCACTTACATTAACTATACCCATGCAATAGATTGGCCACTTTCACAACCCAAAAAAAGTACTAGCCGAAACCAACCTGAATCCGGGATAAAACACTAAAATTCAGTTGTTGTTATGTTACTTGAACCTCTTTCCATGCGGTGAGAGAGCTTGCTAAGTGGTAAAATCTAAACATATTTTTTTTCTTTATTAATAAACTGTCGGATTATGAATCCGAACCATCGATGGAATGACCAGGAATGTGTCTATAAAACGAATCTTCTTTAAAAACGTAGGAAAATCAGTAACGCGGCACTCGATACCGATACTCATGGGCCCGGACTCGCGTTATTTTCATTCAAAATATATTTCGTATCTCATTTCTGTTCATTTTCATGCAAATGCGCGCCATAAATGTATACAAATCGAAAGCTCTCGACGAGATCTACCAAAATGACTTAGTGCTACAAGTCATGAAATTTAACCGTTTTCAAGTTAGGCTAAAAATTACATATTTTGACAAGCTAATTGTGAAGGAAATCATAGATAACCTCAGCAGTGGAAGTAAAGGAGAAAGGAGTCGGGAGGGAGGAGGATCGGATGGCATTTACGGACGATATTGGAAAAGCTAACCTACTAGCCACAACATTCATGAGCGTTTTGACAATCGATAATGACATACGAAACACCCATAGAAGAACCAACTCATTCTTCACAATATTTTCGATTTTAAATTCGATTTCGCCAACGTTGAATCAGTATACCCTACAATCTTCCCAACAATTCTACCGTTTTCATTTTTGCAAACGAAAATACTCTGAGACGAGCTAAATTTGAATTTACACAAGTTTTCTTTTCAAATTCGTTATCGCCATCGTCGAATTAGTATTCCCTCAAATGTTCAAAGATATTCCAATAATTTCATTTTTTCACATGAAAACACGAAAAAACGAACAAACTCACACGACACTCAGTTTTCTCTTCCAAATTCGAGTTCTCCATCGTCGAATTAGTGTACTCACAAATTTTCATACAAATAGGACTATTTTAATTTTATCGCTAAACTTGCCCCCAGGGGATATTCTTCTCAATCATTAACATCCCTATGCCTTCATCTTCATCTTTCACAATATTCCTTCTAACGATATCTCACTTTTCACTTCGATTTTCAAATTCCAACTCACAATTACCAACGATTTCCCTAACTTGGCGCGCGCCTAACTTATTTCCCGGTAATTAAAGTGCTCCTTTGGTGGCATGGTCACTTAAAGTGTCCAAGGTGTCACTAAAGGAGCACCTTCAACTTATGATGTTCACATCTTTGACCTGCTCTAATGTGATACGTATTCATCCATATCCTCTACAATTCCCAGAAAAGACAAACACTGATATGACCTTCTTATTACCAGAGACCCCTTTCATTTATAGTCCACTATCTAGAGATACCGCAGTTCAACTTTAGCTTTTCGTTGGATTTTTTCAGTACACAGATGACATAATAACTTCGACAAAAAAAGATATATCCAAACTATTTCTACATGAGTTTTATATCATTTACAATCATCCCACAACAATCTTAAATCAATTTTTTCCCTCACATTTCTGGTAAATTTTTGCTCGCTCATTTTTACACGAAAATGCAATATGTAGGCTCTTATAATTCGGTTCAATCAAGATGGATTCTTGCTATTCACTGGTAATTAGTTCTCTGCTATCCATAGAACAACTTTTATCTAATAAATCTCCCGTTACATAGATCATTTCCGAATTATTGACACCCGGAAACCTATAAAATTTAAATTTCACGTTTGTACAAAAATGGATTTTTTGGGTTCTAACGGTCTCAAATGTACCTGATATGCTGATTAATAGCATTAAATATCTAGTTAATGCGAAATGTCACCTTTTGTGACCAAAAATGGAGGTGACCCTTTTTGAGCGACCTAGGGTGCTCGAAAAGTGACCTAGGGTGCTCAAAAAGTGACCTCTAATGGCGCACTAAAAATAGTGGAAAACGGAAAATGGCGACTTTCCAGGGTCTAATAATGTACACTGGAAAACCGAAAATGGAAACTCCTAATTTGAATTCGCGGGTGCGAAAAAGGTGCGGCAATTCAAATTCTGAGCTCAAATTTCATTTTTCCGCCTTTAGAAGTATTGGAACTCGAATTCCTACTTAACATCCTTCTTAAAACCGCAGAAAATCGCATTTAGAAGGTAAGAATTTGAATTCCCGCACCTTTCTTCGCTCCCGCGAAGATCGAGTCTTTCGAGAAGTATGACCCCTTCACGCACCATATTGATAGGTCTACAGCGATGTAAACTCCACAAGGTAAGACAGTGAATTATTGATTGACAGATATCGAATAAAGATGTTTACCTGTTGTTGTGTTTTTAATCTTTGATCTTCTCTCAGTACTGTATCGTATAATGATACTGTATTTGTGCTGAAGACGAAAATAATGGATATAATTTTATAGTTATTGTTTCAGATCGAGTCTTTCGAGAAGTATGAAAACTGTTAAATTTCATGACTTGTAGCACTAAGTAATTTTGGTAGAACTCGTCGAGAGCTTGTGTACATTTATGACGAATTTGCATGAAAATGAACAGATATGAGATACGAAATAGATTTGGAATGAAAATAACGCGAGTCCGGGTCCACGAGTATCGGTACGTCAAAAAGCGGATTGTTGGAGAGGCTAACAAACGCATATCTAGATTGTGGCCGATTCTGCCACTAGAAAAAAGGTTTTGTCTCCGATTTCGAAGAAATTCGTTCAGTGAGTGTGGCTGGGGGTCTTGAGAAGGCCTAGCCACTTGATTTGAACAAAATTGCAAAATATCGATTTTTTGTGATCTACCCTGAAAATGATCATAACTCGGAGAGAATAGAGGAAGAGAGAGAGGAATGGGAGATAGGAGATGGAGAAGAGAGAGAAGATTGAGAGAGAAGAGAGAGCGCACGACTTTTAAAGGAAAATCCCACGCTAATTTTACTCTCCGCATTGGCAATACTCTCTCATAGACAAAAAAGTGAGAGAGTGTTGTCAGAGCGGAGAGTTACGGAAACGTCTCTCCCACATTCATAATCTGTGGTATTTCCATCTCATCAACGCACATGTATAGGTCTACATAGATGGGCATTGAGAGTACACATCTACATCAACATATCGACTAAAGAAACTTTTAAAATTGTATTCTCGATATGTTGTTCGCCATGAATGATCACCTAACTTTCATTGATTTCAACTGAAATATTACGTCAAATGCGGATTGTTGGAGAAAGCGGACAAACGCATATCTAGATTATCACAATCTACCTTGACTAGCGTAACATCTGAATTCATGCTCTCACATAGAACCCTATTCTCACTTAGATCCGCTTATCTCTCGCAAAATAGAAACGGGCTATGGAGAGGTACACGTTTTACTTCCAAACTTCGGTAGTCGACCCGACTCTACCGTAATATCTGTGCTAATTTCGCAAATCGATTAGATATACAGTCAATAATTGAAATGCAAGAGCTTTATTCATAGACATATTTGAGATCAAACTTGTTCAGGTACACGATTGTGGCCCTAAAGAGGGCCGTTGGGTTCTGGGTTTAGCCATGAGTGCTAAGCGAGATGTTTATTCCTTGTCTCCGGCGGTCTTCTTGGGGAGAAGAACGGCGTTGATGTTGGGAAGAACACCTCCTTGAGCGATGGTGACTCCAGCCATGAGCTTGTTCAGCTCCTCGTCGTTGCGGACGGCAAGCTGGAGATGGCGAGGGTTGATTCTGGTCTTCTTGTTCAACTAAAACTATTCAATCGATTAGAATAATTATGATATATAAAAATGCAAATCTTAGGGTATAGGGATCAAAGATCAGTTTAAGATCACACCTGACCAAAAGTGAATCAAACAATAGAATAAATAATATTGAATCAATACCTCTAATCGATACCTTGATCGATTTCTCCATCTGATCCAGCTTAGTCTTCTCAATGAACGTGAACTTGGAAGAGTCGACCGATTAAGGATTCGTCATGATCAGTGATTGATCCTCGCCAACCTGTAATAAAGATCAAAGATCAAAGATCAAAGAATAGAGATCAAAGATTATCCAAACTGCAAGTGGTCACAATGAGTCCCTTTTGTCAGATAGGAAGTCGTGTCATAACACCAAAAAAAGTAATGCGTTTACTTTCTAATACGAAACAGAGTTGAAAATTAATCATTGGAATGAAATCAAATCGGAAACCAGAATAAGATATTGAGATTGGTAAAAATTTCACTTGCAGGAAATATGAAACTACAAGGGTGTCAACGTTTCCAATGAACAAATCAATAAATATTCAAAAGAAGCCAATCAATAAATGCACAGTATACCTATCATCGGCCACGACAGTCACACGTTCCTCTTATATTGCGGCACACGGAATGAGCACGGTTGCCTCTGCAAGAGATATACTTTTAGGGGGTTCATTAAAGATCAATCTACAGACGAAAACTATTCAAAGATTAAAGATTCTATCTACATTCTATCTACAGTACCCCCTGGAACGACTACAGTACCCCATCGTATACCTACAGTACCCTTGGAACGACTACAGTTCCCATCGTCTATCTACAGTATCCCCTCGTCTATCTACAGTATCCCCTCGTCTATCTACAGTACCCCCTCGTCTATCTACAGTACCCCGTCGGAATGACTACAGTACCCCCTCGTCTATCTACAGCGAAACATAATCAATAGATAATCACTAACTACAGCATAAACGATTGTTTAGTCTAGTTTTCAAAGGATTCCACATAGACTTTCATTACCACCCAACCACTTGAAAAGAGTATTCAATTTTGACAAATTGTTTCACGTAACTGTGTTTCTATGCATATTTGAGTGGAAATAACTACTAGCTATCCTGATATATTCAACAAAAACAATCAATATTCAAACTACAGTATATCTATTCACAATCTAATATATTCAATGACCGGATTTTGAGCCAAAATTTCACAAAAGTCGAAAAACCTGACCGGATTTTGTAAACCGATAACCTAGCTATTGGACCTATGGGCATCATACATTTTCATACCGTCACAATGTGAGGATGGACCCACTACATATGGCTCATTTTCACGATTGACCCACTATATAACGCTTTTTTTATTCGAAAATTTACAATATCAGCGAAAAATAACGATTTTTCTTAATAGACCCACAATATTTTAAAAATCCGGCGAGGGTGATGAAAATGTATGATGGGTATGATTAATCAGCAACTTACCCATGGGTGAGGATATCCTCCATGACGTTGGTCTCGTCCTTCTCTTCATGAAGACTACCGCATAGGGAGATGACGGACATGCATCTGTTACGGAATATCATAAGAGTCGTTTAAGATAATGTTAAGGTTATCACTTAATCTTTCACCCTCGCTAAGGTCATAAGTCAAAGTAGTTAAGGTAGCTTAAGGTATTTAATTGTAGCTAGCCAAAAAGATAAGGTTATGATTTTTACTTAAGCTTTAACGGTCACTAAGTTCATAAGTTAAGGTAAGCCTACAAGGATAGGTTAAGCGTTACCATACATTTTCGGTACGCTCGCCGTTTATTTTTATATAGTGGGTCAATTCTCGAAATAGGGTGGGTTTTTCGATTTTTCGGGAATTTTACGCTCAAATGCGGTCAGGATTCGTAGTTTATAACGTACTTTACGGCCTATGGTTTTCTTAATTGATTAATTTAATTTAAATGACAAATCCGATACCAGCATGATCTTATCTCTTCCTCCCTTCTCCGTCACCTTGCACTCCTCTTCTCCCTTCTCCATGAGCTCGATCGCGCGCAGAGACCATTCCTTAAATATTATTTTCAAATATATTTTACATGTGAGAAATTAAATTTTGCACATGTCCTCAAGAAAAATCAGTATCGATCCGTTTCAAACAACACCTTGCATGGTCTCGATGCAATTGCTACAACAGAAAAATCAATAGTCTCACCGTTTTCTCATCTCGAGACAGCTCTTCAAACTTGTCGAGAGCCTTCTGGAGATCGTGTTGGATGAAGGAACGAAGCACGTGTGCCGCGCCACATTCTCTGAATGAAGCAATCGATAATTTATAACGTCAACCAATCGATAATTGTTAGTCAAGTAATATCAGCGTAGCTAATAAATATCAAAAAAACCACTCAGGCGCTCTATACAAACGTCTCTCCAATCAGTTATACAGTTATACACATTCATTCAGTCACCGAAAACATTAAACCAATCGATAATCGATAATGCCCCCAAACTCAACCACATACTACAGCGTTGTTACAAATAGTCAGAAACGACCAGACGATCCAGCATTAATACAAAAACTCCAATCAATAATACAAAAATCAGAATAAATCGATAAACATACTCAATTATCGTAACAATCTTCGCGAAGAGACCGATGCTCTTGCACTCTCGCAACCATTTGCCGAGAAGGCTCACGGCTAGCTGAGGTCCGTTCTGATTCTGCAAAATCAATCAATAATCAGTAATTCAATCGATTATTGCAAATCAATCGATAGTCGCCAAGCAATCATACATTTAAATACCCTCGCAATGTGAGGATTGACCCACTATATCTAATTAACAAAAAGCGCGCCACGGCCTAAACTGTGACAGCTGATTCGCTCACGTTTCTATCAATCAATACTCAAATTCAGCAACACAGAAATACTATACTATAACCAAAATAGCTTGCTATCCTTCTGTCTTCGGGTCTTCGGTAGACCACAAGGGTGTTTCAACATATTATCAATCAATACTACAAGAGTACCGTATTCCAATGCCACACTCTACAGTATACAATGTTCATTCACCACACAATGCACACAATTCTGGTATTTCAAAACTTAAAGTGGTCCATATCATTTTCACTTGCAATACACATGTAAGTCTATTTCAAGTGAAAGTCTACTTCTACTTAGTGGGGAATATACTGTAATGCATTTCATCAAATGTCCATGAACTTGAAGTAGACTTCAAGTCAGTGATATTAAGTAGACCTTAAGTTTTGAAACACAAAAGAACGTCCAATAATAATGATAATACAATAGACAATAAATAAATAAATAATACCTTGCGAGCTGACACTCATATCAAGTAGAACATCAGGATCAATTCCTTCTCTTTCTCCTACATTTCCTGCAGCAATGGAATCATTCTCTCCAATATCGTCATCGACCATATTCATCACGTTCTGCAATCAATCGATAATTAGGATTATTCTATTGGATTTTCATTATTCAGATAAAGATTACATTAGATTACATTTCTCTTATTCGCCTTCTTCTGTTGAAAAAGGCGAATAAGAGCAAAACATATCCACATATCCACCCCATCTCCCTTATCTTGGCTGGTAAAGCCTTGGAAGTGGAATAGAATTAAGAACAATAATAATATTATTAATATTACTAATAATAATAACCACGACAAAACAACTAACATGGCCAAATGGAGCTTCCTCATCAACTTCATCTCCATTATTGGTCACTGCTTCACTCTCCTGGGAGTTTGGTGCATCAACCTCTGTAAGTAAACTTTAGTCAACCTTTTACAACGAAATAAAGCAACTCCTAACTAAAGTTGCTATTGCACCAAACCTATTACATTGTTTTTTTTCTTTTTTCGCGCAATATAACTAATAAAAAGTCTAAAGAATCACTGCACCATGGGTGACCCCATATGTCGAATAGCTAGGTTATCGGTTTTCAAAATGCGGTCAGGTTTCTCGATTTTTCGTAAAATTTTAATTGCTCAAAATGCGGTCAGGCTTGGTACTTTGTAGCATACTTTTCGACCTATGGGTAGCATAAGTCATACTATGAGACATACCTTCTTGACCTTCTTCTTCCTCCTCTTGTCCTCTTCCTTCATAATCATCTTCATCTCCCCGTTGTTCCACTTCCTTATCTTCATTACAAACACTATCACCTCCATCCTCTTCCATCTCAACCAGCTGACTATTCTACAAATCCTCAGAGTTCAAAGATTAAAGAACAAACTACAAACTACACTCTCACCTCATTAGCAACATTCAACTCCACCGGCTCATCTTCCTGTTCTACTCCGTCAGTGTGGTTCTACAATAGATACTGTAACATTGTTTTTTCGTCCTACAGTAACCCATGACCTACCGTATGATATTCGATGGCACCTTCATCTACACTCTCATCAGGATTCTGTTGATGATTAGGATGAGGAACAGTGGAGATGACCTCATCATCGTTATCTCTCATTGAATCATCACAATTCTCGTTAGAGGCTGAACTTGTAGTGGAATGAGCAGGAGACTGTAATGGACACAATCATAGATTTTCATACCCTCACACTGTGAGGATTGACCCACTATAATTTTCAGGGTCAACCCACTATAAACAGCTTATTTTTCTGTGAAAGATTACAATTTAAGCGAAAAATAACAATTTTTCTAAATTGGCCCACTATATAAAAATAAACGGCGAGGGTACCGAAAATGCATGGTAATGAACACAATTATATACAAACTTGAGGAGGTACGGGTTCACCCTCGCTAAGGTCATAAGTCAAAGTAGTTAAGGTAGCTTAAGGTATACAATTGTAGCTAGCCAAAAAGGTAAGGTTATGATTTTCACTTAAGCTTTAACGCTCACTAAGTTCATAAAAACACTGCTGAGCAGAAAAAAAAACAGTTCTTTTTTTATCCACTTGGGTTTTCTCCGCTCTAACTGGTCGAAATGTGCAAATGTGAATGTTTTTAGAATCTATATGACAATGGCTATTCAACAAGCATAAAATCGACTGTAAAAGTACACTTTTAAATTTCGTTGATTTTTCGTATAATACAATTCGGATCATACTATGATAACAAAGTGAACTTTGACAGTCGATTTTATACTTGTTGAATAGCCATTGTCATGTAGATTCTAAAAACATTCACACTGGTAAAATGGTAAAACTCCAGATTATCGCTGTTCGAATCCCGTTGCCGAACTTCCTAATTAACAAAAAGCGCGCCGCGGTATAAACTGTGACAGCTGATTCACTCACGTTTCTATCAATCATTACTCAAATTCAGCAACACAGAAATACTATACGATAACCAAAATAGCTTGCCATCCTTCTGTCTTCGGGTCGCATGGGGAGATATTCAAGTGACATTCAGATCTTGATACAATGAGAAGGATTAGGATACCTTTGCATCCATCCGTGTATCAGTGGTAGTCGATCAATCAGAGGAAGCGACGTCTCTGCTACGGTGCTCAGAAGATGGAAGCTACAAAAAGTCGATTATTTCAATGCAAAAAAAGAAACGAAACAGATAAATACTCACTGATTTCTATTCTCCAGTGGACGTCCTCATTAGGTTACGATTGTGGCCATCTCCCTGAACAACATAATTACTGCAGGAACCGGCTGCTATTCAAAGCAATCGAACATACAGCGAAAAGCCAACTAAATAAAACACAAAGTTGGAAATACTCGTCATACCTCTTCGCCCGTGTTACTCTAATCAGCATATGAAGCGACGTGGGCGTCTTGTCATCGCCTTCAACAAAAATAATTACAATCAAAATAAATAATAGAACAGGCGCGGAAAACTGCTTGGGGGCTTCATGAATTTCCATTCAAAGGGCGACTTCAAAGAAGTTTCGAATTCATACGGTAGATTGTGCACTATCATGAACTGACTTTTTAATAATTGTGAAGAACTAATTCATTTTATTGTAAATATATGAATCAAAAATATAATTTAAAAGTTTGTCTGCGAATATAGTATTTAAGCTCTGCTAAAATTCATAAGCAAATTTCATCAAAACACCTTAATTTAAAATTTCAGAGCCAAATATCTGTGATATACGAACAGACAGAGTAAAGTTGCGAACATGAAACTTGTTCCAGTCATAAAGAGCTGCAATGTGAAGAAAACAACGAGTTGATTCATTTTCTCTCTAGTTTTGAGCAAAATGTATTCTTTAAACTGTCCCAAGGACTCCCGCGAATACCAAACTTTCTGCAATAACGCTCGCGGTACTCGGGTACGTGACCGACAGACGGCAGGGCGCCAGAATGTCGGCGCCGGCGCCCAAATACCAAATTGTATAAAAAGTTGTCAAATTGATCGGACATTGATAAAACAAGTGCGAAATTGTCGCCAGGGCGCCGGCGCCTAAATAAAAAAATATACAAAAGTTGTCAAATCGATCGTGCATTGATTAAACAAGTGCCAAATGGTCAACCGGGATCGTTGTCTGATGATGGTTGCACCATGTACGCCATTAGCCACTAATTTTTTTTTTTGTTTGGGTCTTTCTTTAATAGGGACAATTGGTCAGTAGATAAGAGGACCCACCAGAACAACACAGGTTTTACGGTTGAAAGTAAGGTTCAATCACAGCAGAAAATCAATAATAGATCAGCTATTTGACACTCGATTGTAGAAAAATCTATAAACATGACACTAAACTACCTGTTTCATCATTCCTGGCATCACAAAGCTTCCCTATATTATTCTACCGATTACAGTAGTTTGTACCCTAAAATATGCATTCGACTACTGTAGTTTGATCTGCCATTCCATGACTACGGTATTCTAAAATAAATCGGGATAATCGTGATGCCACCTGCCACTCCTTCTATCTCTTACTATTGCTCTCTCCCTCTAGCTTCCTATATCTCTCCCTCTACCTTTTCCTTTTGCTCGGTCACTCTACCTCTCCCTCAACCCATACTGCTGCATATTTCCCGATTTTTATCGTGATATCTGATCTCTATACTCTCAATGTACTTCTTTTGGATGTATTACAAATCCACTGCCTTACTCGTGTAATTCGTCGCTTTACATAAACAGCTAATGTGCATTGAATATCCAATACGACACACAGTTTTCTATTCCAAATTCGAGTTCTCCATCGTCGAATTAGTATACTCACAAATTTTCATACAAATACGACTATTTTCATTTTATCACTAAACTTGCCCCCAGGGTACATATATTCTTTTCAATCATTTACATCCTTATGCATTAATCTTTCACAATATTCCTTCTAACGATATCTCACTTCTCACTTCGATTTTCAAATTCCAACTCACTAGCCACGGCATTCATGAGCGTTTTGACAATCGATAATAACATACCTAAACACCCGTAGAAGAACCAACTCATTCTTCACAATATTTTCGATTTTAAATTCGATTTCGCCATCGTTGAATCAGTATACCCTACAATCTTCCCAACAATTCTACCATTTTCATTTTTGCATACGAAAATACTCTGAGACGAGCTAAATTTCAATTTACACAAGTTTTCTTTTCAAATTCGTTTTCGCGATCGTCGAATTATTATTCCCTCAAAATTTCAAAGATATTCCAATATTTTTCTTTTTTTTCACATGAAAACACGAAAAAAACGAACAAACTCACGCGACACACAGTTTTCTATTCCAAATTCGAGTTCTCCATCGTCGAATTAGTATACTCACAAATTTTCATACAAATACGACTATTTTCATTTTATCACTAAACTTGCCCCTAGGGTACATATATTCTTTATATCTCACTTCTCACTTCGATTTTCAATTTCCAACTCACAATTACCAACGATTTACCTAACTTGGCGCGCGCCTAACTTATTTCCCGGTAGTTAACCGTACATCCCAAATTTAAACCTCCAATTTTGGACAAACCGCGTCACTTTCATTCGCAAAAAAAAGTTACTGACCCCATATGACCCCAAAGCATCCGGAACCGTGCAAACTCGCCCCTCTAACTTCCCCGAGAGCCCGGAATCGAGTCCTGAAATTTGTACTTTAACTACCGAACGAGTAATGAAAGTGCTCCTTTGGTGGCATGCTGGTCACTTAAAGTGTCCAAGGTGTCACTAAAGGAGCGCCTTCAACTTATGATGTTCACATCTTTGACCTGCTCTAATGTGATACGTAGTCAGCCATATCGTCTACAATTTCCAGACAAGACAAACACTTATATGACCTTCTTATTACCAGAGACCCCTTTCATTTATAGTCCACTATCTAGAGATACCGCAGTTCAACTTTAGCTTTTCGTTGGATTTTTTCAGTACACAGATGACATAATAACTTCGACAAAAAAAGATATATCCAAACTATTTCTACATGAGTTTTATATCATTTACAATCATCCCACAACAATCTTAAATCAATTTTTTCCCTCACATTTCTGGTAAATTTTTGCTCGCTCATTTTTACACGAAAATGCAATATGTAGGCTCTTATAATTCGGTTCAATCAAGATGGATTCTTGCTATTCACTGGTAATTAGTTCTCTGCTATCCATAGAACAACTTTTATCTAATAAATCTCCCATTACATAGATCATTTCCGAATTATTGACACCCGGAAACCTATAAAATTTAAATTTCACGTTTGTACAAAAATGGATTTTTTGGGTTCTAACGGTCTCAAATGTACCTGATATGCTGATTAATAGCATTAAATATCTAGTTAATGCGAAATGTCACCTTTTGTGACCAAAAATGGAGGTGACCCTTTTTGAGCGACCTAGGGTGCTCGAAAAGTGACCTAGGGTGCTCAAAAAGTGACCTCTAATGGCGCACTAAAAATAGTGGAAAACGGAAAATGGCGACTTTCCAGGGTCTAATAATGTACACTGGAAAACCGAAAATGGAAACTCCTAATTTGAATTCGCGGGTGCGAAAAAGGTGCGGCAATTCAAATTCTGAGCTCAAATTTCATTTTTCCGCCTTTAGAAGTATTGGAACTCGAATTCCTACTTAACATCCTTCTTAAAACCGCAGAAAATCGCATTTAGAAGGTAAGAATTTGAATTCCCGCACCTTTCTTCGCTCCCGCGAAGATCGAGTCTTTCGAGAAGTATGACCCCTTCACGCACCATATTGATAGGTCTACAGCGATGTAAACTCCACAAGGTAAGACAGTGAATTATTGATTGACAGATATCGAATAAAGATGTTTACCTGTTGTTGTGTTTTTAATCTTTGATCTTCTCTCAGTACTGTATCGTATAATGATACTGTATTTGTGCTGAAGACGAAAATAATGGATATAATTTTATAGTTATTGTTTCAGATCGAGTCTTTCGAGAAGTATGAAAACTGTTAAATTTCATGACTTGTAGCACTAAGTAATTTTGGTAGAACTCGTCGAGAGCTTGTGTACATTTATGACGAATTTGCATGAAAATGAACAGATATGAGATACGAAATAGATTTGGAATGAAAATAACGCGAGTCCGGGTCCACGAGTATCGGTACGTCAAAAAGCGGATTGTTGGAGAGGCTAACAAACGCATATCTAGATTGTGGCCGATTCTGCCACTAGAAAAAAGGTTTTGTCTCCGATTTCGAAGAAATTCGTTCAGTGAGTGTGGCTGGGGGTCTTGAGAAGGCCTAGCCACTTGATTTGAACAAAATTGCAAAATATCGATTTTTTGTGATCTACCCTGAAAATGATCATAACTCGGAGAGAATAGAGGAAGAGAGAGAGGAATGGGAGATAGGAGATGGAGAAGAGAGAGAAGATTGAGAGAGAAGAGAGAGCGCACGACTTTTAAAGGAAAATCCCACGCTAATTTTACTCTCCGCATTGGCAATACTCTCTCATAGACAAAAAAGTGAGAGAGTGTTGTCAGAGCGGAGAGTTACGGAAACGTCTCTCCCACATTCATAATCTGTGGTATTTCCATCTCATCAACGCACATGTATAGGTCTACATAGATGGGCATTGAGAGTACACATCTACATCAACATATCGACTAAAGAAACTTTTAAAATTGTATTCTCGATATGTTGTTCGCCATGAATGATCACCTAACTTTCATTGATTTCAACTGAAATATTACGTCAAATGCGGATTGTTGGAGAAAGCGGACAAACGCATATCTAGATTATCACAATCTACCTTGACTAGCGTAACATCTGAATTCATGCTCTCACATAGAACCCTATTCTCACTTAGATCCGCTTATCTCTCGCAAAATAGAAACGGGCTATGGAGAGGTACACGTTTTACTTCCAAACTTCGGTAGTCGACCCGACTCTACCGTAATATCTGTGCTAATTTCGCAAATCGATTAGATATACAGTCAATAATTGAAATGCAAGAGCTTTATTCATAGACATATTTGAGATCAAACTTGTTCAGGTACACGATTGTGGCCCTAAAGAGGGCCGTTGGGTTCTGGGTTTAGCCATGAGTGCTAAGCGAGATGTTTATTCCTTGTCTCCGGCGGTCTTCTTGGGGAGAAGAACGGCGTTGATGTTGGGAAGAACACCTCCTTGAGCGATGGTGACTCCAGCCATGAGCTTGTTCAGCTCCTCGTCGTTGCGGACGGCAAGCTGGAGATGGCGAGGGTTGATTCTGGTCTTCTTGTTCAACTAAAACTATTCAATCGATTAGAATAATTATGATATATAAAAATGCAAATCTTAGGGTATAGGGATCAAAGATCAGTTTAAGATCACACCTGACCAAAAGTGAATCAAACAATAGAATAAATAATATTGAATCAATACCTCTAATCGATACCTTGATCGATTTCTCCATCTGATCCAGCTTAGTCTTCTCAATGAACGTGAACTTGGAAGAGTCGACCGATTAAGGATTCGTCATGATCAGTGATTGATCCTCGCCAACCTGTAATAAAGATCAAAGATCAAAGATCAAAGAATAGAGATCAAAGATTATCCAAACTGCAAGTGGTCACAATGAGTCCCTTTTGTCAGATAGGAAGTCGTGTCATAACACCAAAAAAAGTAATGCGTTTACTTTCTAATACGAAACAGAGTTGAAAATTAATCATTGGAATGAAATCAAATCGGAAACCAGAATAAGATATTGAGATTGGTAAAAATTTCACTTGCAGGAAATATGAAACTACAAGGGTGTCAACGTTTCCAATGAACAAATCAATCAATATTCAAAAGAAGCCAATCAATAAATGCACAGTATACCTATCATCGGCCACGACAGTCACACGTTCCTCTTATATTGCGGCACACGGAATGAGCACGGTTGCCTCTGCAAGGGATATACTTTTAGGGGGTTCATTAAAGATCAATCTACAGACGAAAACTATTCAAAGATTAAAGATTCTATCTACATTCTATCTACAGTACCCCCTGGAACGACTACAGTACCCCATCGTATACCTACAGTACCCTTGGAACGACTACAGTTCCCATCGTCTATCTACAGTATCCCCTCGTCTATCTACAGTACCCCCTCGTCTATCTACAGTACCCCGTCGGAATGACTACAGTACCCCCTCGTCTATCTACAGCGAAACATAATCAATAGATAATCACTAACTACAGCATAAACGATTGTTTAGTCTAGTTTTCAAAGGATTCCACATAGACTTTCATTACCACCCAACCACTTGAAAAGAGTATTCAATTTTGACAAATTGTTTCACGTAACTGTGTTTCTATGCATATTTGAGTGGAAATAACTACTAGCTATCCTGATATATTCAACAAAAACAATCAATATTCAAACTACAGTATATCTATTCACAATCTAATATATTCAATGACCGGATTTTGAGCCAAAATTTCACAAAAGTCGAAAAACCTGACCGGATTTTGTAAACCGATAACCTAGCTATTGGACCTATGGGCATCATACATTTTCATACCGTCACAATGTGAGGATGGACCCACTACATATGGCTCATTTTCACGATTGACCCACTATATAACGCTTTTTTTATTCGAAAATTTACAATATCAGCGAAAAATAACGATTTTTCTTAATAGACCCACAATATTTTAAAAATCCGGCGAGGGTGATGAAAATGTATGATGGGTATGATTAATCAGCAACTTACCCATGGGTGAGGATATCCTCCATGACGTTGGTCTCGTCCTTCTCTTCATGAAGACTACCGCATAGGGAGATGACGGACATGCATCTGTTACGGAATATCATAAGAGTCGTTTAAGATAATGTTAAGGTTATCACTTAATCTTTCACCCTCGCTAAGGTCATAAGTCAAAGTAGTTAAGGTAGCTTAAGGTATTTAATTGTAGCTAGCCAAAAAGATAAGGTTATGATTTTTACTTAAGCTGTTAAAGGTCACTAAGTTCATAAGTTAAGGTAAGCCTACAAGGATAGGTTAAGCGTTACCATACATTTTCGGTACGCTCGCTGTTTATTTTTATATAGTGGGTCAATTCTCGAAATAGGGTGGGTTTTTCGATTTTTCGGGAATTTTACGCTCAAATGCGGTCAGGATTCGTAGTTTATAACGTACTTTACGGCCTATGGTTTTCTTAATTGATTAATTTAATTTAAATGACAAATCCGATACCAGCATGATCTTATCTCTTCCTCCCTTCTCCGTCACCTTGCACTCCTCTTCTCCCTTCTCCATGAGCTCGATCGCGCGCAGAGACCATTCCTTAAATATTATTTTCAAATATATTTTACATGTGAGAAATTAAATTTTGCACATGTCCTCAAGAAAAATCAGTATCGATCCGTTTCAAACAACACCTTGCATGGTCTCGATGCAATTGCTACAACAGAAAAATCAATAGTCTCACCGTTTTCTCATCTCGAGACAGCTCTTCAAACTTGTCGAGAGCCTTCTGGAGATCGTGTTGGATGAAGGAACGAAGCACGTGTGCCGCGCCACATTCTCTGAATGAAGCAATCGATAATTTATAACGTCAACCAATCGATAATTGTTAGTCAAGTAATATCAGCGTAGCTAATAAATATCAAAAAAACCACTCAGGCGCTCTATACAAACGTCTCTCCAATCAGTTATACAGTTATACACATTCATTCAGTCACCGAAAACATTAAACCAATCGATAATCGATAATGCCCCCAAACTCAACCACATACTACAGCGTTGTTACAAATAGTCAGAAACGACCAGACGATCCAGCATTAATACAAAAACTCCAATCAATAATACAAAAATCAGAATAAATCGATAAACATACTCAATTATCGTAACATTCTTCGCGAAGAGACCGATGCTCTTGCACTCTCGCAACCATTTGCCGAGAAGGCTCACGGCTAGCTGAGGTCCGTTCTGATTCTGCAAAATCAATCAATAATCAGTAATTCAATCGATTATTGCAAATCAATCGATAGTCGCCAAGCAATCATACATTTAAATACCCTCGCAATGTGAGGATTGACCCACTATATCTAATTAACAAAAAGCGCGCCACGGCCTAAACTGTGACAGCTGATTCGCTCACGTTTCTATCAATCAATACTCAAATTCAGCAACACAGAAATACTATACTATAACCAAAATAGCTTGCTATCCTTCTGTCTTCGGGTCTTCGGTAGACCACAAGGGTGTTTCAACATATTATCAATCAATACTACAAGAGTACCGTATTCCAATGCCACACTCTACAGTATACAATGTTCATTCACCACACAATGCACACAATTCTGGTATTTCAAAACTTAAAGTGGTCCTTATCATTTTCACTTGCAATACACATGTAAGTCTATTTCAAGTGAAAGTCTACTTCTACTTAGTGGGGAATATACTGTAATGCATTTCATCAAATGTCCATGAACTTGAAGTAGACTTCAAGTCAGTGATATTAAGTAGACCTTAAGTTTTGAAACACAAAAGAACGTCCAATAATAATGATAATACAATAGACAATAAATAAATAAATAATACCTTGCGAGCTGACACTCATATCAAGTAGAACATCAGGATCAATTCCTTCTCTTTCTCCTACATTTCCTGCAGCAATGGAATCATTCTCTCCAATATCGTCATCGACCATATTCATCACGTTCTGCAATCAATCGATAATTAGGATTATTCTATTGGATTTTCATTATTCAGATAAAGATTACATTAGATTACATTTCTCTTATTCGCCTTCTTCTGTTGAAAAAGGCGAATAAGAGCAAAACATATCCACATATCCACCCCATCTCCCTTATCTTGGCTGGTAAAGCCATGGAAGTGGAATAGAATTAAGAACAATAATAATATTATTAATATTACTAATAATAATAACCACGACAAAACAACTAACATGGCCAAATGGAGCTTCCTCATCAACTTCATCTCCATTATTGGTCACTGCTTCACTCTCCTGGGAGTTTGGTGCATCAACCTCTGTAAGTAAACTTTAGTCAACCTTTTACAACGAAATAAAGCAACTCCTAACTAAAGTTGCTATTGCACCAAACCTATTACATTGTTTTTTTTTCTTTTTTCGCGCAATATAACTAATAAAAAGTCTAAAGAATCACTGCACCATGGGTGACCCCATATGTCGAATAGCTAGGTTATCGGTTTTCAAAATGCGGTCAGGTTTCTCGATTTTTCGTAAAATTTTAATTGCTCAAAATGCGGTCAGGCTTGGTACTTTGTAGCATACTTTTCGACCTATGGGTAGCATAAGTCATACTATGAGACATACCTTCTTGACCTTCTTCTTCCTCCTCTTGTCCTCTTCCTTCATAATCATCTTCATCTCCCCGTTGTTCCACTTCCTTATCTTCATTACAAACACTATCACCTCCATCCTCTTCCATCTCAACCAGCTGACTATTCTACAAATCCTCAGAGTTCAAAGATTAAAGAACAAACTACAAACTACACTCTCACCTCATTAGCAACATTCAACTCCACCGGCTCATCTTCCTGTTCTACTCCGTCAGTGTGGTTCTACAATAGATACTGTAACATTGTTTTTTCGTCCTACAGTAACCCATGACCTACCGTATGATATTCGATGGCACCTTCATCTACACTCTCATCAGGATTCTGTTGATGATTAGGATGAGGAACAGTGGAGATGACCTCATCATCGTTATCTCTCATTGAATCATCACAATTCTCGTTAGAGGCTGAACTTGTAGTGGAATGAGCAGGAGACTGTAATGGACACAATCATAGATTTTCATACCCTCACACTGTGAGGATTGACCCACTATAATTTTCAGGGTCAACCCACTATAAACAGCTTATTTTTCTGTGAAAGATTACAATTTAAGCGAAAAATAACAATTTTTCTAAATTGGCCCACTATATAAAAATAAACGGCGAGGGTACCGAAAATGCATGGTAATGAACACAATTATATACAAACTTGAGGAGGTACGGGTTCACCCTCGCTAAGGTCATAAGTCAAAGTAGTTAAGGTAGCTTAAGGTATACAATTGTAGCTAGCCAAAAAGGTAAGGTTATGATTTTCACTTAAGCTTTAACGCTCACTAAGTTCATAAAAACACTGCTGAGCAGAAAAAAAAACAGTTCTTTTTTTTATCCACTTGGGTTTTCTCCGCTCTAACTGGTCGAAATGTGCAAATGTGAATGTTTTTAGAATCTATATGACAATGGCTATTCAACAAGCATAAAATCGACTGTAAAAGTACACTTTTAAATTTCGTTGATTTTTCGTATAATACAATTCGGATCATACTATGATAACAAAGTGTACTTTGACAGTCGATTTTATACTTGTTGAATAGCCATTGTCATGTAGATTCTAAAAACATTCACACTGGTAAAATGGTAAAACTCCAGATTATCGCTGTTCGAATCCCGTTGCCGAACTTCCTAATTAACAAAAAGCGCGCCGCGGTATAAACTGTGACAGCTGATTCACTCACGTTTCTATCAATCATTACTCAAATTCAGCAACACAGAAATACTATACGATAACCAAAATAGCTTGCCATCCTTCTGTCTTCGGGTCGCATGGGGAGATATTCAAGTGACATTCAGATCTTGATACAATGAGAAGGATTAGGATACCTTTGCATCCATCCGTGTATCAGTGGTAGTCGACCAATCAGAGGAAGCGACGTCTCTGCTACGGTGCTCAGAAGATGGAAGCTACAAAAAGTCGATTATTTCAATGCAAAAAAAGAAACGAAACAGATAAATACTCACTGATTTCTATTCTCCAGTGGACGTCCTCATTAGGTTACGATTGTGGCCATCTCCCTGAACAACATAATTACTGCAGGAACCGGCTGCTATTCAAAGCAATCGAACATACAGCGAAAAGCCAACTAAATAAAACACAAAGTTGGAAATACTCGTCATACCTCTTCGCCCGTGTTACTCTAATCAGCATATGAAGCGACGTGGGCGTCTTGTCATCGCCTTCAACAAAAATAATTACAATCAAAATAAATAATAGAACAGGCGCGGAAAACTGCTTGGGGGCTTCATGAATTTCCATTCAAAGGGCGACTTCAAAGAAGTTTCGAATTCATACGGTAGATTGTGCACTATCATGAACTGACTTTTTAATAATTATGAAGAACTAATTCATTTTATTGTAAATATATGAATCAAAAATATAATTTAAAAGTTTGTCTGCGAATATAGTATTTAAGCTCTGCTAAAATTCATAAGCAAATTTCATCAAAACACCTTAATTTAAAATTTCAGAGCCAAATATCTGTGATATACGAACAGACAGAGTAAAGTTGCGAACATGAAACTTGTTCCAGTCATAAAGAGCTGCAATGTGAAGAAAACAACGAGTTGATTCATTTTCTCTCTAGTTTTGAGCAAAATGTATTCTTTAAACTGTCCCAAGGACTCCCGCGAATACCAAACTTTCTGCAATAACGCTCGCGGTACTCGGGTACGTGACCGACAGACGGCAGGGCGCCAGAATGTCGGCGCCGGCGCCCAAATACCAAATTGTATAAAAGTTGTCAAACTGATCGGACATTGATAAAACAAGTGCGAAATTGTCGCCAGGGCGCCGGCGCCTAAATAAAAAAATATACAAAAGTTGTCAAATCGATCGTGCATTGATTAAACAAGTGCCAAATGGTCAACCGGGATCGTTGTCTGATGATGGTTGCACCATGTACGCCATTAGCCACTAATTTTTTTTTGTTTGGGTCTTTCTTTAATAGGGACAATTGGTCAGTAGATAAGAGGACCCACCAGAACAACACAGGTTTTACGGTTGAAAGTAAGGTTCAATCACAGCAGAAAATCAATAATAGATCAGCTATTTGACACTCGATTGTAGAAAAATCTATAAACATGACACTAAACTACCTGTTTCATCATTCCTGGCATCACAAAGCTTCCCTATATTATTCTACCGATTACAGTAGTTTGTACCCTAAAATATGCATTCGACTACTGTAGTTTGATCTGCCATTCCATGACTACGGTATTCTAAAATAAATCGGGATAATCGTGATGCCACCTGCCACTCCTTCTATCTCTTACTATTGCTCTCTCCCTCTAGCTTCCTATATCTCTCCCTCTACCTTTTCCTTTTGCTCGGTCACTCTACCTCTCCCTCAACCCATACTGCTGCATATTTCCCGATTTTTATCGTGATATCTGATCTCTATACTCTCAATGTACTTCTTTTGGATGTATTACAAATCCACTGCCTTACTCGTGTAATTCGTCGCTTTACATAAACAGCTAATGTGCATTGAATATCCAATACGACACACAGTTTTCTATTCCAAATTCGAGTTCTCCATCGTCGAATTAGTATACTCACAAATTTTCATACAAATACGACTATTTTCATTTTATCACTAAACTTGCCCCCAGGGTACATATATTCTTTTCAATCATTTACATCCTTATGCATTAATCTTTCACAATATTCCTTCTAACGATATCTCACTTCTCACTTCGATTTTCAAATTCCAACTCACTAGCCACGGCATTCATGAGCGTTTTGACAATCGATAATAACATACCTAAACACCCGTAGAAGAACCAACTCATTCTTCACAATATTTTCGATTTTAAATTCGATTTCGCCATCGTTGAATCAGTATACCCTACAATCTTCCCAACAATTCTACCATTTTCATTTTTGCATACGAAAATACTCTGAGACGAGCTAAATTTGAATTTACACAAGTTTTCTTTTCAAATTCGTTTTCGCGATCGTCGAATTATTATTCCCTCAAAATTTCAAAGATATTCCAATATTTTTCTTTTTTTTCACATGAAAACACGAAAAAAACGAACAAACTCACGCGACACACAGTTTTCTATTCCAAATTCGAGTTCTCCATCGTCGAATTAGTATACTCACAAATTTTCATACAAATACGACTATTTTCATTTTATCACTAAACTTGCCCCTAGGGTACATATATTCTTTATATCTCACTTCTCACTTCGATTTTCAATTTCCAACTCACAATTACCAACGATTTACCTAACTTGGCGCGCGCCTAACTTATTTCCCGGTAGTTAACCGTACATCCCAAATTTAAACCTCCAATTTTGGACAAACCGCGTCACTTTCATTCGCAAAAAAAAGTTACTGACCCCATATGACCCCAAAGCATCCGGAACCGTGCAAACTCGCCCCTCTAACTTCCCCGAGAGCCCGGAATCGAGTCCTGAAATTTGTACTTTAACTACCGAACGAGTAATGAAAGTGCTCCTTTGGTGGCATGCTGGTCATTTAAAGTGTCCAAGGTGTCACTAAAGGAGCGCCTTCAACTTATGATGTTCACATCTTTGACCTGCTCTAATGTGATACGTAGTCAGCCATATCGTCTACAATTTCCAGACAAGACAAACACTTATATGACCTTCTTATTACCAGAGACCCCTTTCATTTATAGTCCACTATCTAGAGATACCGCAGTTCAACTTTAGCTTTTCGTTGGATTTTTTCAGCACACAGATGACATAATAACTTCGACAAAAAAAGATATATCCAAACTATATCTACATGAGTTTTATATCATTTACAATCATCCCACAACAATCTTAAATCAATTTTTTCCCTCACATTTCTGGTAAATTTTTGCTCGCTCATTTTTACACGAAAATGCAATATGTAGGCTCTTATAATTCGGTTCAATCAAGATGGATTCTTGCTATTCACTGGTAATTAGTTCTCTGCTATCCATAGAACAACTTTTATCTAATAAATCTCCCGTTACATAGATCATTTCCGAATTATTGACACCCGGAAACCTATAAAATTTAAATTTCACGTTTGTACAAAAATGGATTTTTTGGGTTCTAACGGTCTCAAATGTACCTGATATGCTGATTAATAGCATTAAATATCTAGTTAATGCTAAATGTCACCTTTTGTGACCAAAAATGGAGGTGACCCTTTTTGAGCGACCTAGGGTGCTCGAAAAGTGACCTAGGGTGCTCAAAAAGTGACCTCTAATGGCGCACTAAAAATAGTGGAAAACGGAAAATGGCGACTTTCCAGGGTCTAATAATGTACACTGGAAAACCGAAAATGGAAACTCCTAATTTGAATTCGCGGGTGCGAAAAAGGTGCGGCAATTCAAATTCTGAGCTCAAATTTCATTTTTCCGCCTTTAGAAGTATTGGAACTCGAATTCCTACTTAACATCCTTCTTAAAACCGCAGAAAATCGCATTTAGAAGGTAAGAATTTGAATTCCCGCACCTTTCTTCGCTCCCTCGAAGATCGAGTCTTTCGAGAAGTATGACCCCTTCACGCACCATATTGATAGGTCTACAGCGATGTAAACTCCACAAGGTAAGACAGTGAATTATTGATTGACAGATATCGAATAAAGATGTTTACCTGTTGTTGTGTTTTTAATCTTTGATCTTCTCTCAGTACTGTATCGTATAATGATACTGTATTTGTGCTGAAGACGAAAATAATGGATATAATTTTATAGTTATTGTTTCAGATCGAGTCTTTCGAGAAGTATGAAAACTGTTAAATTTCATGACTTGTAGCACTAAGTAATTTTGGTAGAACTCGTCGAGAGCTTGTGTACATTTATGACGAATTTGCATGAAAATGAACAGATATGAGATACGAAATAGATTTGGAATGAAAATAACGCGAGTCCGGGTCCACGAGTATCGGTACGTCAAAAAGCGGATTGTTGGAGAGGCTAACAAACGCATATCTAGATTGTGGCCGATTCTGCCACTAGAAAAAAGGTTTTGTCTCCGATTTCGAAGAAATTCGTTCAGTGAGTGTGGCTGGGGGTCTTGAGAAGGCCTAGCCACTTGATTTGAACAAAATTGCAAAATATCGATTTTTTGTGATCTACCCTGAAAATGATCATAACTCGGAGAGAATAGAGGAAGAGAGAGAGGAATGGGAGATAGGAGATGGAGAAGAGAGAGAAGATTGAGAGAGAAGAGAGAGCGCACGACTTTTAAAGGAAAATCCCACGCTAATTTTACTCTCCGCATTGGCAATACTCTCTCATAGACAAAAAAGTGAGAGAGTGTTGTCAGAGCGGAGAGTTACGGAAACGTCTCTCCCACATTCATAATCTGTGGTATTTCCATCTCATCAACGCACATGTATAGGTCTACATAGATGGGCATTGAGAGTACACATCTACATCAACATATCGACTAAAGAAACTTTTAAAATTGTATTCTCGATATGTTGTTCGCCATGAATGATCACCTAACTTTCATTGATTTCAACTGAAATATTACGTCAAATGCGGATTGTTGGAGAAAGCGGACAAACGCATATCTAGATTATCACAATCTACCTTGACTAGCGTAACATCTGAATTCATGCTCTCACATAGAACCCTATTCTCACTTAGATCCGCTTATCTCTCGCAAAATAGAAACGGGCTATGGAGAGGTACACGTTTTACTTCCAAACTTCGGTAGTCGACCCGACTCTACCGTAATATCTGTGCTAATTTCGCAAATCGATTAGATATACAGTCAATAATTGAAATGAAAGAGCTTTATTCATAGACATATTTGAGATCAAACTTGTTCAGGTACACGATTGTGGCCCTAAAGAGGGCCGTTGGGTTCTGGGTTTAGCCATGAGTGCTAAGCGAGATGTTTATTCCTTGTCTCCGGCGGTCTTCTTGGGGAGAAGAACGGCGTTGATGTTGGGAAGAACACCTCCTTGAGCGATGGTGACTCCAGCCATGAGCTTGTTCAGCTCCTCGTCGTTGCGGACGGCAAGCTGGAGATGGCGAGGGTTCATTCTGGTCTTCTTGTTCAACTAAAACTATTCAATCGATTAGAATAATTATGATATATAAAAATGCAAATCTTAGGGTATAGGGATCAAAGATCAGTTTAAGATCACACCTGACCAAAAGTGAATCAAACAATAGAATAAATAATATTGAATCAATACCTCTAATCGATACCTTGATCGATTTCTCCATCTGATCCAGCTTAGTCTTCTCAATGAACGTGAACTTGGAAGAGTCGACCGATTAAGGATTCGTCATGATCAGTGATTGATCCTCGCCAACCTGTAATAAAGATCAAAGATCAAAGATCAAAGAATAGAGATCAAAGATTATCCAAACTGCAAGTGGTCACAATGAGTCCCTTTTGTCAGATAGGAAGTCGTGTCATAACACCAAAAAAAGTAATGCGTTTACTTTCTAATACGAAACAGAGTTGAAAATTAATCATTGGAATGAAATCAAATCGGAAACCAGAATAAGATATTGAGATTGGTAAAAATTTCACTTGCAGGAAATATGAAACTACAAGGGTGTCAACGTTTCCAATGAACAAATCAATCAATATTCAAAAGAAGCCAATCAATAAATGCACAGTATACCTATCATCGGCCACGACAGTCACACGTTCCTCTTATATTGCGGCACACGGAATGAGCACGGTTGCCTCTGCAAGGGATATACTTTTAGGGGGTTCATTAAAGATCAATCTACAGACGAAAACTATTCAAAGATTAAAGATTCTATCTACATTCTATCTACAGTACCCCCTGGAACGACTACAGTACCCCATCGTATACCTACAGTACCCTTGGAACGACTACAGTTCCCATCGTCTATCTACAGTATCCCCTCGTCTATCTACAGTACCCCCTCGTCTATCTACAGTACCCCGTCGGAATGACTACAGTACCCCCTCGTCTATCTACAGCGAAACATAATCAATAGATAATCACTAACTACAGCATAAACGATTGTTTAGTCTAGTTTTCAAAGGATTCCACATAGACTTTCATTACCACCCAACCACTTGAAAAGAGTATTCAATTTTGACAAATTGTTTCACGTAACTGTGTTTCTATGCATATTTGAGTGGAAATAACTACTAGCTATCCTGATATATTCAACAAAAACAATCAATATTCAAACTACAGTATATCTATTCACAATCTAATATATTCAATGACCGGATTTTGAGCCAAAATTTCACAAAAGTCGAAAAACCTGACCGGATTTTGTAAACCGATAACCTAGCTATTGGACCTATGGGCATCATACATTTTCATACCGTCACAATGTGAGGATGGACCCACTACATATGGCTCATTTTCACGATTGACCCACTATATAACGCTTTTTTTATTCGAAAATTTACAATATCAGCGAAAAATAACGATTTTTCTTAATAGACCCACAATATTTTAAAAATCCGGCGAGGGTGATGAAAATGTATGATGGGTATGATTAATCAGCAACTTACCCATGGGTGAGGATATCCTCCATGACGTTGGTCTCGTCCTTCTCTTCATGAAGACTACCGCATAGGGAGATGACGGACATGCATCTGTTACGGAATATCATAAGAGTCGTTTAAGATAATGTTAAGGTTATCACTTAATCTTTCACCCTCGCTAAGGTCATAAGTCAAAGTAGTTAAGGTAGCTTAAGGTATTTAATTGTAGCTAGCCAAAAAGATAAGGTTATGATTTTTACTTAAGCTGTTAAAGGTCACTAAGTTCATAAGTTAAGGTAAGCCTACAAGGATAGGTTAAGCGTTACCATACATTTTCGGTACGCTCGCTGTTTATTTTTATATAGTGGGTCAATTCTCGAAATAGGGTGGGTTTTTCGATTTTTCGGGAATTTTACGCTCAAATGCGGTCAGGATTCGTAGTTTATAACGTACTTTACGGCCTATGGTTTTCTTAATTGATTAATTTAATTTAAATGACAAATCCGATACCAGCATGATCTTATCTCTTCCTCCCTTCTCCGTCACCTTGCACTCCTCTTCTCCCTTCTCCATGAGCTCGATCGCGCGCAGAGACCATTCCTTAAATATTATTTTCAAATATATTTTACATGTGAGAAATTAAATTTTGCACATGTCCTCAAGAAAAATCAGTATCGATCCGTTTCAAACAACACCTTGCATGGTCTCGATGCAATTGCTACAACAGAAAAATCAATAGTCTCACCGTTTTCTCATCTCGAGACAGCTCTTCAAACTTGTCGAGAGCCTTCTGGAGATCGTGTTGGATGAAGGAACGAAGCACGTGTGCCGCGCCACATTCTCTGAATGAAGCAATCGATAATTTATAACGTCAACCAATCGATAATTGTTAGTCAAGTAATACCACAAGGGTGTTTCAACATATTATCAATCAATACTACAAGAGTACCGTATTCCAATGCCACACTCTACAGTATACAATGTTCATTCACCACACAATGCACACAATTCTGGTATTTCAAAACTTAAAGTGGTCCTTATCATTTTCACTTGCAATACACATGTAAGTCTATTTCAAGTGAAAGTCTACTTCTACTTAGTGGGGAATATACTGTAATGCATTTCATCAAATGTCCATGAACTTGAAGTAGACTTCAAGTCAGTGATATTAAGTAGACCTTAAGTTTTGAAACACAAAAGAACGTCCAATAATAATGATAATATAATAGACAATAAATAAATAAATAATACCTTGCGAGCTGACACTCATATCAAGTAGAACATCAGGATCAATTCCTTCTCTTTCTCCTACATTTCCTGCAGCAATGGAATCATTCTCTCCAATATCGTCATCGACCATATTCATCACGTTCTGCAATCAATCGATAATTAGGATTATTCTATTGGATTTTCATTATTCAGATAAAGATTACATTAGATTACATTTCTCATATTCGCCTTCTTCTGTTGAAAAAGGCGAATAAGAGCAAAACATATCCACATATCCACCCCATCTCCCTTATCTTGGCTGGTAAAGCCTTGGAAGTGGCATAGGTCGAATAGCTAGGTTATCGGTTTTCAAAATGCGGTCAGGTTTTTCGATTTTTGGCAAATTTGGCTCAAAATGCGGTCAGGTTTTTCGATTTTTGTGAAAATTTGGCTCAAAATGCGGTCAGGTTTTACGATTTTTTGGGAAATTTTGGCTCAAAATGCGGTCAGGCTTGGTGCTTTGTAACATACTTTTCGATCTATGGGAAGTGGAATAGAATTAAGAACAATAATAATATTATTAATATTACTAATAATAATAACCACGACAAAACAACTAACATGGCCAAATGGAGCTTCCTCATCAACTTCATCTCCATTATTGGTCACTGCTTCACTCTCCTGGGAGTTTGGTGCATCAACCTCTGTAAGTAAACTTTAGTCAACCTTTTACAACGAAATAAAGCAACTCCTAACTAAAGTTGCTATTGCACCAAACCTATTACATTGTTTTTTTTTCTTTTTTCGCGCAATATAACTAATAAAAAGTCTAAAGAATCACTGCACCATGGGTGACCCCATATGTCGAATAGCTAGGTTATCGGTTTTCAAAATGCGGTCAGGTTTCTCGATTTTTCGTAAAATTTTAATTGCTCAAAATGCGGTCAGGCTTGGTACTTTGTAGCATACTTTTCGACCTATGGGTAGCATAAGTCATACTATGAGACATACCTTCTTGACCTTCTTCTTCCTCCTCTTGTCCTCTTCCTTCATAATCATCTTCATCTCCCCGTTGTTCCACTTCCTTATCTTCATTACAAACACTATCACCTCCATCCTCTTCCATCTCAACCAGCTGACTATTCTACAAATCCTCAGAGTTCAAAGATTAAAGAACAAACTACAAACTACACTCTCACCTCATTAGCAACATTCAACTCCACCGGCTCATCTTCCTGTTCTACTCCGTCAGTGTGGTTCTACAATAGATACTGTAACATTGTTTTTTCGTCCTACAGTAACCCATGACCTACCGTATGATATTCGATGGCACCTTCATCTACACTCTCATCAGGATTCTGTTGATGATTAGGATGAGGAACAGTGGAGATGACCTCATCATCGTTATCTCTCATTGAATCATCACAATTCTCGTTAGAGGCTGAACTTGTAGTGGAATGAGCAGGAGACTGTAATGGACACAATCATAGATTTTCATACCCTCACACTGTGAGGATTGACCCACTATAATTTTCAGGGTCAACCCACTATAAACAGCTTATTTTTCTGTGAAAGATTACAATTTAAGCGAAAAATAACAATTTTTCTAAATTGGCCCACTATATAAAAATAAACGGCGAGGGTACCGAAAATGCATGGTAATGAACACAATTATATACAAACTTGAGGAGGTACGGGTTCACCCTCGCTAAGGTCATAAGTCAAAGTAGTTAAGGTAGCTTAAGGTATACAATTGTAGCTAGCCAAAAAGGTAAGGTTATGATTTTCACTTAAGCTTTAACGCTCACTAAGTTCATAAAAACACTGCTGAGCAGAAAAAAAACAGTTCTTTTTTTTATCCACTTGGGTTTTCTCCGCTCTAACTGGTCGAAATGTGCAAATGTGAATGTTTTTAGAATCTATATGACAATGGCTATTCAACAAGCATAAAATCGACTGTAAAAGTACACTTTTAAATTTCGTTGATTTTTCGTATAATACAATTCGGATCATACTATGATAACAAAGTGTACTTTGACAGTCGATTTTATACTTGTTGAATAGCCATTGTCATGTAGATTCTAAAAACATTCACACTGGTAAAATGGTAAAACTCCAGATTATCGCTGTTCGAATCCCGTTGCCGAACTTCCTAATTAACAAAAAGCGCGCCGCGGTATAAACTGTGACAGCTGATTCACTCACGTTTCTATCAATCATTACTCAAATTCAGCAACACAGAAATACTATACGATAACCAAAATAGCTTGCCATCCTTCTGTCTTCGGGTCGCATGGGGAGATATTCAAGTGACATTCAGATCTTGATACAATGAGAAGGATTAGGATACCTTTGCATCCATCCGTGTATCAGTGGTAGTCGACCAATCAGAGGAAGCGACGTCTCTGCTACGGTGCTCAGAAGATGGAAGCTACAAAAAGTCGATTATTTCAATGCAAAAAAAGAAACGAAACAGATAAATACTCACTGATTTCTATTCTCCAGTGGACGTCCTCATTAGGTTACGATTGTGGCCATCTCCCTGAACAACATAATTACTGCAGGAACCGGCTGCTATTCAAAGCAATCGAACATACAGCGAAAAGCCAACTAAATAAAACACAAAGTTGGAAATACTCGTCATACCTCTTCGCCCGTGTTACTCTAATCAGCATATGAAGCGACGTGGGCGTCTTGTCATCGCCTTCAACAAAAATAATTACAATCAAAATAAATAATAGAACAGGCGCGGAAAACTGCTTGGGGGCTTCATGAATTTCCATTCAAAGGGCGACTTCAAAGAAGTTTCGAATTCATACGGTAGATTGTGCACTATCATGAACTGACTTTTTAATAATTGTGAAGAACTAATTCATTTTATTGTAAATATATGAATCAAAAATATAATTTAAAAGTTTGTCTGCGAATATAGTATTTAAGCTCTGCTAAAATTCATAAGCAAATTTCATCAAAACACCTTAATTTAAAATTTCAGAGCCAAATATCTGTGATATACGAACAGACAGAGTAAAGTTGCGAACATGAAACTTGTTCCAGTCATAAAGAGCTGCAATGTGAAGAAAACAACGAGTTGATTCATTTTCTCTCTAGTTTTGAGCAAAATGTATTCTTTAAACTGTCCCAAGGACTCCCGCGAATACCAAACTTTCTGCAATAACGCTCGCGGTACTCGGGTACGTGACCGACAGACGGCAGGGCGCCAGAATGTCGGCGCCGGCGCCCAAATACCAAATTGTAGAAAAAGTTGTCAAATTGATCGGACATTGATAAAACAAGTGCGAAATTGTCGCCAGGGCGCCGGCGCCTAAATAAAAAAATATACAAAAGTTGTCAAATCGATCGTGCATTGATAAAACAAGTGCCAAATGGTCAACCGGGATCGTTGTCTGATGATGGTTGCACCATGTACGCCATTAGCCACTAATTTTTTTTGTTTGGGTCTTTCTTTAATAGGGACAATTGGTCAGTAGATAAGAGGACCCACCAGAACAACACAGGTTTTACGGTTGAAAGTAAGGTTCAATCACAGCAGAAAATCAATAATAGATCAGCTATTTGACACTCGATTGTAGAAAAATCTATAAACATGACACTAAACTACCTGTTTCATCATTCCTGGCATCACAAAGCTTCCCTATATTATTCTACCGATTACAGTAGTTTGTACCCTAAAATATGCATTCGACTACTGTAGTTTGATCTGCCATTCCATGACTACGGTATTCTAAAATAAATCGGGATAATCGTGATGCCACCTGCCACTCCTTCTATCTCTTACTATTGCTCTCTCCCTCTAGCTTCCTATATCTCTCCCTCTACCTTTTCCTTTTGCTCGGTCACTCTACCTCTCCCTCAACCCATACTGCTGCATATTTCCCGATTTTTATCGTGATATCTGATCTCTATACTCTCAATGTACTTCTTTTGGATGTATTACAAATCCACTGCCTTACTCGTGTAATTCGTCGCTTTACATAAACAGCTAATGTGCATTGAATATCCAATACGACACACAGTTTTCTATTCCAAATTCGAGTTCTCCATCGTCGAATTAGTATACTCACAAATTTTCATACAAATACGACTATTTTCATTTTATCACTAAACTTGCCCCAGGGTACATATATTCTTTTCAATCATTTACATCCTTATGCATTAATCTTTCACAATATTCCTTCTAACGATATCTCACTTCTCACTTCGATTTTCAAATTCCAACTCACTAGCCACGGCATTCATGAGCGTTTTGACAATCGATAATAACATACCTAAACACCCGTAGAAGAACCAACTCATTCTTCACAATATTTTCGATTTTAAATTCGATTTCGCCATCGTTGAATCAGTATACCCTACAATCTTCCCAACAATTCTACCATTTTCATTTTTGCATACGAAAATACTCTGAGACGAGCTAAATTTCAATTTACACAAGTTTTCTTTTCAAATTCGTTTTCGCGATCGTCGAATTATTATTCCCTCAAAATTTCAAAGATATTCCAATATTTTTCTTTTTTTTCACATGAAAACACGAAAAAAACGAACAAACTCACGCGACACACAGTTTTCTATTCCAAATTCGAGTTCTCCATCGTCGAATTAGTATACTCACAAATTTTCATACAAATACGACTATTTTCATTTTATCACTAAACTTGCCCCTAGGGTACATATATTCTTTATATCTCACTTCTCACTTCGATTTTCAATTTCCAACTCACAATTACCAACGATTTACCTAACTTGGCGCGCGCCTAACTTATTTCCGGGTAGTTAACCGTACATCCCAAATTTAAACCTCCAATTTTGGACAAACCGCGTCACTTTCATTCGCAAAAAAAAGTTACTGACCCCATATGACCCCAAAGCATCCGGAACCGTGCAAACTCGCCCCTCTAACTTCCCCGAGAGCCCGGAATCGAGTCCTGAAATTTGTACTTTAACTACCGAACGAGTAATGAAAGTGCTCCTTTGGTGGCATGCTGGTCACTTAAAGTGTCCAAGGTGTCACTAAAGGAGCGCCTTCAACTTATGATGTTCACATCTTTGACCTGCTCTAATGTGATACGTAGTCAGCCATATCGTCTACAATTTCCAGACAAGACAAACACTTATATGACCTTCTTATTACCAGAGACCCCTTTCATTTATAGTCCACTATCTAGAGATACCGCAGTTCAACTTTAGCTTTTCGTTGGATTTTTTCAGTACACAGATGACATAATAACTTCGACAAAAAAAGATATATCCAAACTATTTCTACATGAGTTTTATATCATTTACAATCATCCCACAACAATCTTAAATCAATTTTTTCCCTCACATTTCTGGTAAATTTTTGCTCGCTCATTTTTACACGAAAATGCAATATGTAGGCTCTTATAATTCGGTTCAATCAAGATGGATTCTTGCTATTCACTGGTAATTAGTTCTCTGCTATCCATAGAACAACTTTTATCTAATAAATCTCCCGTTACATAGATCATTTCCGAATTATTGACACCCGGAAACCTATAAAATTTAAATTTCACGTTTGTACAAAAATGGATTTTTTGGGTTCTAACGGTCTCAAATGTACCTGATATGCTGATTAATAGCATTAAATATCTAGTTAATGCGAAATGTCACCTTTTGTGACCAAAAATGGAGGTGACCCTTTTTGAGCGACCTAGGGTGCTCGAAAAGTGACCTAGGGTGCTCAAAAAGTGACCTCTAATGGCGCACTAAAAATAGTGGAAAACGGAAAATGGCGACTTTCCAGGGTCTAATAATGTACACTGGAAAACCGAAAATGGAAACTCCTAATTTGAATTCGCGGGTGCGAAAAAGGTGCGGCAATTCAAATTCTGAGCTCAAATTTCATTTTTCCGCCTTTAGAAGTATTGGAACTCGAATTCCTACTTAACATCCTTCTTAAAACCGCAGAAAATCGCATTTAGAAGGTAAGAATTTGAATTCCCGCACCTTTCTTCGCTCCCGCGAAGATCGAGTCTTTCGAGAAGTATGACCCCTTCACGCACCATATTGATAGGTCTACAGCGATGTAAACTCCACAAGGTAAGACAGTGAATTATTGATTGACAGATATCGAATAAAGATGTTTACCTGTTGTTGTGTTTTTAATCTTTGATCTTCTCTCAGTACTGTATCGTATAATGATACTGTATTTGTGCTGAAGACGAAAATAATGGATATAATTTTATAGTTATTGTTTCAGATCGAGTCTTTCGAGAAGTATGAAAACTGTTAAATTTCATGACTTGTAGCACTAAGTAATTTTGGTAGAACTCGTCGAGAGCTTGTGTACATTTATGACGAATTTGCATGAAAATGAACAGATATGAGATACGAAATAGATTTGGAATGAAAATAACGCGAGTCCGGGTCCACGAGTATCGGTACGTCAAAAAGCGGATTGTTGGAGAGGCTAACAAACGCATATCTAGATTGTGGCCGATTCTGCCACTAGAAAAAAGGTTTTGTCTCCGATTTCGAAGAAATTCGTTCAGTGAGTGTGGCTGGGGGTCTTGAGAAGGCCTAGCCACTTGATTTGAACAAAATTGCAAAATATCGATTTTTTGTGATCTACCCTGAAAATGATCATAACTCGGAGAGAATAGAGGAAGAGAGAGAGGAATGGGAGATAGGAGATGGAGAAGAGAGAGAAGATTGAGAGAGAAGAGAGAGCGCACGACTTTTAAAGGAAAATCCCACGCTAATTTTACTCTCCGCATTGGCAATACTCTCTCATAGACAAAAAAGTGAGAGAGTGTTGTCAGAGCGGAGAGTTACGGAAACGTCTCTCCCACATTCATAATCTGTGGTATTTCCATCTCATCAACGCACATGTATAGGTCTACATAGATGGGCATTGAGAGTACACATCTACATCAACATATCGACTAAAGAAACTTTTAAAATTGTATTCTCGATATGTTGTTCGCCATGAATGATCACCTAACTTTCATTGATTTCAACTGAAATATTACGTCAAATGCGGATTGTTGGAGAAAGCGGACAAACGCATATCTAGATTATCACAATCTACCTTGACTAGCGTAACATCTGAATTCATGCTCTCACATAGAACCCTATTCTCACTTAGATCCGCTTATCTCTCGCAAAATAGAAACGGGCTATGGAGAGGTACACGTTTTACTTCCAAACTTCGGTAGTCGACCCGGCTCTACCGTAATATCTGTGCTAATTTCGCAAATCGATTAGATATACAGTCAATAATTGAAATGCAAGAGCTTTATTCATAGACATATTTGAGATCAAACTTGTTCAGGTACACGATTGTGGCCCTAAAGAGGGCCGTTGGGTTCTGGGTTTAGCCATGAGTGCTAAGCGAGATGATTATTCCTTCTCTCCGGCGGTCTTCTTGGGGAGAAGAACGGCGTTGATGTTGGGAAGAACACCTCCTTGAGCGATGGTGACTCCAGCCATGAGCTTGTTCAGCTCCTCGTCGTTGCGGACGGCAAGCTGGAGATGGCGAGGGTTGATTCTGGTCTTCTTGTTCAACTAAAACTATTCAATCGATTAGAATAATTATGATATATAAAAATGCAAATCTTAGGGTATAGGGATCAAAGATCAGTTTAAGATCACACCTGACCAAAAGTGAATCAAACAATAGAATAAATAATATTGAATCAATACCTCTAATCGATACCTTGATCGATTTCTCCATCTGATCCAGCTTAGTCTTCTCAATGAACGTGAACTTGGAAGAGTCGACCGATTAAGGATTCGTCATGATCAGTGATTGATCCTCGCCAACCTGTAATAAAGATCAAAGATCAAAGAATAGAGATCAAAGATTATCCAAACTGCAAGTGGTCACAATGAGTCCCTTTTGTCAGATAGGAAGTCGTGTCATAACACCAAAAAAAGTAATGCGTTTACTTTCTAATACGAAACAGAGTTGAAAATTAATCATTGGAATGAAATCAAATCGGAAACCAGAATAAGATATTGAGATTGGTAAAAATTTCACTTGCAGGAAATATGAAACTACAAGGGTGTCAACGTTTCCAATGAACAAATCAATCAATATTCAAAAGAAGCCAATCAATAAATGCACAGTATACCTATCATCGGCCACGACAGTCACACGTTCCTCTTATATTGCGGCACACGGAATGAGCACGGTTGCCTCTGCAAGAGATATACTTTTAGGGGGTTCATTAAAGATCAATCTACAGACGAAAACTATTCAAAGATTAAAGATTCTATCTACATTCTATCTACAGTACCCCCTGGAACGACTACAGTACCCCATCGTATACCTACAGTACCCTTGGAACGACTACAGTTCCCATCGTCTATCTACAGTATCCCCTCGTCTATCTACAGTACCCCCTCGTCTATCTACAGTACCCCGTCGGAATGACTACAGTACCCCCTCGTCTATCTACAGCGAAACATAATCAATAGATAATCACTAACTACAGCATAAACGATTGTTTAGTCTAGTTTTCAAAGGATTCCACATAGACTTTCATTACCACCCAACCACTTGAAAAGAGTATTCAATTTTGACAAATTGTTTCACGTAACTGTGTTTCTATGCATATTTGAGTGGAAATAACTACTAGCTATCCTGATATATTCAACAAAAACAATCAATATTCAAACTACAGTATATCTATTCACAATCTAATATATTCAATGACCGGATTTTGAGCCAAAATTTCACAAAAGTCGAAAAACCTGACCGGATTTTGTAAACCGATAACCTAGCTATTGGACCTATGGGCATCATACATTTTCATACCGTCACAATGTGAGGATGGACCCACTACATATGGCTCATTTTCACGATTGACCAACTATATAACGCTTTTTTTATTCGAAAATTTACAATATCAGCGAAAAATAACGATTTTTCTTAATAGACCCACAATATTTTAAAAATCCGGCGAGGGTGATGAAAATGTATGATGGGTATGATTAATCAGCAACTTACCCATGGGTGAGGATATCCTCCATGACGTTGGTCTCGTCCTTCTCTTCATGAAGACTACCGCATAGGGAGATGACGGACATGCATCTGTTACGGAATATCATAAGAGTCGTTTAAGATAATGTTAAGGTTATCACTTAATCTTTCACCCTCGCTAAGGTCATAAGTCAAAGTAGTTAAGGTAGCTTAAGGTATTTAATTGTAGCTAGCCAAAAAGATAAGGTTATGATTTTTACTTAAGCTTTAACGGTCACTAAGTTCATAAGTTAAGGTAAGCCTACAAGGATAGGTTAAGCGTTACCATACATTTTCGGTACGCTCGCCGTTTATTTTTATATAGTGGGTCAATTCTCGAAATAGGGTGGGTTTTTCGATTTTTCGGGAATTTTACGCTCAAATGCGGTCAGGATTCGTAGTTTATAACGTACTTTACGGCCTATGGTTTTCTTAATTGATTAATTTAATTTAAATGACAAATCCGATACCAGCATGATCTTATCTCTTCCTCCCTTCTCCGTCACCTTGCACTCCTCTTCTCCCTTCTCCATGAGCTCGATCGCGCGCAGAGACCATTCCTTAAATATTATTTTCAAATATATTTTACATGTGAGAAATTAAATTTTGCACATGTCCTCAAGAAAAATCAGTATCGATCCGTTTCAAACAACACCTTGCATGGTCTCGATGCAATTGCTACAACAGAAAAATCAATAGTCTCACCGTTTTCTCATCTCGAGACAGCTCTTCAAACTTGTCGAGAGCCTTCTGGAGATCGTGTTGGATGAAGGAACGAAGCACGTGTGCCGCGCCACATTCTCTGAATGAAGCAATCGATAATTTATAACGTCAACCAATCGATAATTGTTAGTCAAGTAATATCAGCGTAGCTAATAAATATCAAAAAAACCACTCAGGCGCTCTATACAAACGTCTCTCCAATCAGTTATACAGTTATACACACTCATTCAGTCACCGAAAACATTAAACCAATCGATAATCGATAATGCCCCCAAACTCAACCACATACTACAGCGTTGTTACAAATAGTCAGAAACGACCAGACGATCCAGCATTAATACAAAAACTCCAATCAATAATACAAAAATCAGAATAAATCGATAAACATACTCAATTATCGTAACAATCTTCGCGAAGAGACCGATGCTCTTGCACTCTCGCAACCATTTGCCGAGAAGGCTCACGGCTAGCTGAGGTCCGTTCTGATTCTGCAAAATCAATCAATAATCAGTAATTCAATCGATTATTGCAAATCAATCGATAGTCGCCAAGCAATCATACATTTAAATACCCTCGCAATGTGAGGATTGACCCACTATATCTAATTAACAAAAAGCGCGCCACGGCCTAAACTGTGACAGCTGATTCGCTCACGTTTCTATCAATCAATACTCAAATTCAGCAACACAGAAATACTATACTATAACCAAAATAGCTTGCTATCCTTCTGTCTTCGGGTCTTCGGTAGACCACAAGGGTGTTTCAACATATTATCAATCAATACTACAAGAGTACCGTATTCCAATGCCACACTCTACAGTATACAATGTTCATTCACCACACAATGCACACAATTCTGGTATTTCAAAACTTAAAGTGGTCCTTATCATTTTCACTTGCAATACACATGTAAGTCTATTTCAAGTGAAAGTCTACTTCTACTTAGTGGGGAATATACTGTAATGCATTTCATCAAATGTCCATGAACTTGAAGTAGACTTCAAGTCAGTGATATTAAGTAGACCTTAAGTTTTGAAACACAAAAGAACGTCCAATAATAATGATAATATAATAGACAATAAATAAATAAATAATACCTTGCGAGCTGACACTCATATCAAGTAGAACATCAGGATCAATTCCTTCTCTTTCTCCTACATTTCCTGCAGCAATGGAATCATTCTCTCCAATATCGTCATCGACCATATTCATCACGTTCTGCAATCAATCGATAATTAGGATTATTCTATTGGATTTTCATTATTCAGATAAAGATTACATTAGATTACATTTCTCTTATTCGCCTTCTTCTGTTGAAAAAGGCGAATAAGAGCAAAACATATCCACATATCCACCCCATCTCCCTTATCTTGGCTGGTAAAGCCTTGGAAGTGGAATAGAATTAAGAACAATAATAATATTATTAATATTACTAATAATAATAACCACGACAAAACAACTAACATGGCCAAATGGAGCTTCCTCATCAACTTCATCTCCATTATTGGTCACTGCTTCACTCTCCTGGGAGTTTGGTGCATCAACCTCTGTAAGTAAACTTTAGTCAACCTTTTACAACGAAATAAAGCAACTCCTAACTAAAGTTGCTATTGCACCAAACCTATTACATTGTTTTTTTCTTTTTTCGCGCAATATAACTAATAAAAAGTCTAAAGAATCACTGCACCATGGGTGACCCCATATGTCGAATAGCTAGGTTATCGGTTTTCAAAATGCGGTCAGGTTTCTCGATTTTTCGTAAAATTTTAATTGCTCAAAATGCGGTCAGGCTTGGTACTTTGTAGCATACTTTTCGACCTATGGGTAGCATAAGTCATACTATGAGACATACCTTCTTGACCTTCTTCTTCCTCCTCTTGTCCTCTTCCTTCATAATCATCTTCATCTCCCCGTTGTTCCACTTCCTTATCTTCATTACAAACACTATCACCTCCATCCTCTTCCATCTCAACCAGCTGACTATTCTACAAATCCTCAGAGTTCAAAGATTAAAGAACAAACTACAAACTACACTCTCACCTCATTAGCAACATTCAACTCCACCGGCTCATCTTCCTGTTCTACTCCGTCAGTGTGGTTCTACAATAGATACTGTAACATTGTTTTTTCGTCCTACAGTAACCCATGACCTACCGTATGATATTCGATGGTACCTTCATCTACACTCTCATCAGGATTCTGTTGATGATTAGGATGAGGAACAGTGGAGATGACCTCATCATCGTTATCTCTCATTGAATCATCACAATTCTCGTTAGAGGCTGAACTTGTAGTGGAATGAGCAGGAGACTGTAATGGACACAATCATAGATTTTCATACCCTCACACTGTGAGGATTGACCCACTATAATTTTCAGGGTCAACCCACTATAAACAGCTTATTTTTCTGTGAAAGATTACAATTTAAGCGAAAAATAACAATTTTTCTAAATTGGCCCACTATATAAAAATAAACGGCGAGGGTACCGAAAATGCATGGTAATGAACACAATTATATACAAACTTGAGGAGGTACGGGTTCACCCTCGCTAAGGTCATAAGTCAAAGTAGTTAAGGTAGCTTAAGGTATACAATTGTAGCTAGCCAAAAAGGTAAGGTTATGATTTTCACTTAAGCTTTAACGCTCACTAAGTTCATAAAAACACTGCTGAGCAGAAAAAAAACAGTTCTTTTTTTTATCCACTTGGGTTTTCTCCGCTCTAACTGGTCGAAATGTGCAAATGTGAATGTTTTTAGAATCTATATGACAATGGCTATTCAACAAGCATAAAATCGACTGTAAAAGTACACTTTTAAATTTCGTTGATTTTTCGTATAATACAATTCGGATCATACTATGATAACAAAGTGTACTTTGACAGTCGATTTTATACTTGTTGAATAGCCATTGTCATGTAGATTCTAAAAACATTCACACTGGTAAAATGGTAAAACTCCAGATTATCGCTGTTCGAATCCCGTTGCCGAACTTCCTAATTAACAAAAAGCGCGCCGCGGTATAAACTGTGACAGCTGATTCACTCACGTTTCTATCAATCATTACTCAAATTCAGCAACACAGAAATACTATACGATAACCAAAATAGCTTGCCATCCTTCTGTCTTCGGGTCGCATGGGGAGATATTCAAGTGACATTCAGATCTTGATACAATGAGAAGGATTAGGATACCTTTGCATCCATCCGTGTATCAGTGGTAGTCGACCAATCAGAGGAAGCGACGTCTCTGCTACGGTGCTCAGAAGATGGAAGCTACAAAAAGTCGATTATTTCAATGCAAAAAAAGAAACGAAACAGATAAATACTCACTGATTTCTATTCTCCAGTGGACGTCCTCATTAGGTTACGATTGTGGCCATCTCCCTGAACAACATAATTACTGCAGGAACCGGCTGCTATTCAAAGCAATCGAACATACAGCGAAAAGCACTTAACCGTATAGGACGGACGAACCAAATGACCGCGGGTAATTTAAGTAGATCGGAAAATGTAACACTATCGGAACAAAAAAAATGTGTTGCTGTGAAATTTTATCGACCGCCGTTTTGCGGATTATGTGTTATTTCTTGTTTTGTATACTCTTTTTCGATGTTTCTGTAAGGGAATGTGTGAAACTGCAACGGTTAATTGATTTTCTTAGCGAAAGGGATCTTGTATAAGCAATTAGTATTTTTGTGTGCGCTGTACTATCTCGTTGTCAGATTTATACGTGTCCGTATCCGGCGTACGGCCAAATTGCGGCCATTTTGCGGAATACGTCTTGTCTGCTGCATGTGAATCGATAGAATCATACATTTTCATACCTTCAAAATATGAGGATTGACCCAGCATATACGGCTCATGTTCAGGATCGACCCACGATATTACGCTCATTTTACGCTAAAAGGTAAAATTTAAGCGAAAAATAACATTTTGGTAAATTGACCCGTTATATTTTGAAAATCGACCCGCTATATATATAAATTATGTGAGGTCGCCGAAAATGTATGGATAGAATATTTAAATGGATCAATAGAGTAGTGCGGACTCTAAGCCTAAGCATTCCTTAACTAAGGAACTCTGCCGAATGTGAATACTAACTGAATCAATAGAATATTTAGATGGATCAATAGAGTAGTGCGGACTCTAAGCCTAAGCATTCCTTAACTAAGGAACTCTGCCGAATGTGAATACTAACTGAATCAATAGAATATTTAGATGGATCAATAGAGTAGTGCGGACTCTAAGCCTAAGCATTCCTTAACTAAGGAACTCTGCCGAATGTGAATACTAACTGAATCAATAGAATATTTAGATGGATCAATAGAGTAGTGCGGACTCTAAGCCTAAGCATTCCTTAACTAAGGAACTCTGCCGAATGTGAATACTAACTGAATCAATAGAATATTTAGATGGATCAATAGAGTAGTGCGGACTCTAAGCCTAAGCATTCCTTAACTAAGGAACTCTGCTGAGTGTGAATACTAACTGAATGTCGAGAATATTTAAGTCATACATTGCCATACCCTCGCAGTGCGAGGATTGACCCACTATTTAAGGCCCATTTTAGGCCACTTGATAAAAAATTAAGCTAAAAATGACGATTTTTAAGCAAAAATAACGAATTTTATGAATCAACCCACCCTATTTCGAGAATTGACCCACTATATAAAAATAAACGGCGAGGGTACCGAAAATGTATGATTTAAATGGATCAATAGAGTAGTGCGGACGCTAAGCGTAAGCATTCCTTAACTAATGGCTCGTTAAAAAATAGTGGAAAACCGAAATCACCCGTTAAAAAAGTACCCGGAAAGTCGAAAATGGAAACACGAAATTTGAATTCGCTCAAGCGCAAAGAGGTGCGGGAATTCAAATTCCGACTTTCCGTCATCGATTTTTAGCAGTTAAAATGGAAATTCAACTTCCAGCTCGCTGAAAAATGCAATCCGCGAAAAATCAATGTCAGAAAGTCGAAATTTGAATTCCCGCACCTCTTTGCGTGCGCGCGCGAATTAAAATTTCGTGTTTCCATTTTCGACTTTCCGGGTACTTTTTTAACAGGTGGGAAGTCGCCGATTTCGGTTATCCACTATTTTTAACGAGCCATAAGGAACTGCTGAATGTGAATACTAACTGAATCAATAGAATATTTAGATGGATCAATAGAGTAGCGCGGATAGTACGCCTAGGCTTAAACGTTAATAAAATGAACTCGATTGATTGATGAGAGTATAGAGCGATATTTTTTTGTTTGAAAACAAAACAAGAAATAACACATATTCCGCAAAATGGCGGTCGATAAAATTTCGCAACAACACAATTTTTTGTTCCGATGGTGTTAAATTTTCCGATCTACTGAAATTACCCGCGGTCATTTGGTTCGTCCGTCCTATAAGTTACAGGACGGACGAACCAAACGACCGCGGTCATTTGGTTTGTCCGTCCTATACGGATCACGGCGAAAAGCCAACTAAATAAAACACAAAGTTGGAAATACTCGTCATACCTCTTCGCCCGTGTTACTCTAATCAGCATATGAAGCGACGTGGGCGTCTTGTCATCGCCTTCAACAAAAATAATTACAATCAAAATAAATAATAGAACAGGCGCGGAAAACTGCTTGGGGGCTTCATGAATTTCCATTCAAAGGGCGACTTCAAAGAAGTTTCGAATTCATACGGTAGATTGTGCAATATCATGAACTGACTTTTTAATAATTGTGAAGAACTAATTCATTTTATTGTAAATATATGAATCAAAAATATAATTTAAAAGTTTGTCTGCGAATATAGTATTTAAGCTCTGCTAAAATTCATAAGCAAATTTCATCAAAACACCTTAATTTAAAATTTCAGAGCCAAATATCTGTGATATACGAACAGACAGAGTAAAGTTGCGAACATTAAACTTGTTCCAGTCATAAAGAGCTGCAATGTGAAGAAAACAACGAGTTGATTCATTTTCTCTCTAGTTTTGAGCAAAATGTATTCTTTAAACTGTCCCAAGGACTCCCGCGAATACCAAACTTTCTGCAATAACGCTCGCGGTACTCGGGTACGTGACCGACAGACGGCAGGGCGCCAGAATGTCGGCGCCGGCGCCCAAATACCAAATTGTATAAAAAGTTGTCGGCGCTACTTCCTTTTATCCGCCGCCCCACCCCCTCCTGTCTAGGCCCCGCCCCCTTGGCCTGTCATGGTCGACAGACCAAGGAAGAGGTCCTCCAGCCGGCACAAAGGCGCAGCGACTTCTCCAAAAGAATGGAGAAGTCCGGAGGAGGGTTGGGCTTGCGCATTGAAAGCCCTCCCCTATGAGTGTCAATCACTCCCAAAATTGCCTCCGAAGAGGAGAGTTCAACTCAGAGAGGAACTCGGAATGAATGAACATCAAGCCCTTATATACCCCTTTGGTCTAGCCCCGCCCACAACGCCGCGCGCGAACGCTCTGATTGGTCGGTGCCTCTACTCTTTGCTGTCTGTGTCTCTCATCTCTCCCATTATCACCAATCGATAGTATATTTCGATGATTTCAGTCGTTTTCTTCATCTCTTTTATCGATTAATGACTGTATTGATTGATTGATTAACTTAACGATAGAGTAAGACTAAACTATATGGCAATCTTATCCTAGGATCAAGTCAGCAGCATATTCGAGTAGAAAGTAGAGCAGATATTGATATAGAAATTAACATTACATTACATTACATTAGAACAACTTTATACAGCCGATTAGGGTCAGCTGGGTCGCCATTAGGGTTCTCCAATGACGAATCGTATTTCGTGAGTTGCCCGCATTTATCCAGCTTATCGACTGTCTATCCACTATCCAGCTGGGAAATTAACGGAGAACGTTAAATTCGAATATAGTGGGTTTTACTTGCCAGCTAGTTCGTCCGTTCTAGAGAGTGAGAGAGGGCACTGGACGAGGAGGACTCATATGAGAGAAGGGACATGATGAAATAGGATTGAGAAGACAACAGACACATCCGAGAGAACAGAAGAAGGGCCGGGATGAGCTAGGGTAGAGGAGTTAACCGTAGATACAGATAAAAGAGGGGGAGTCTGACTCTGGTAATTCAAAACATGTCTGCGTATCATTTTTCATTAATTTTTTCTATTTCAAGCTAGACGCTAGTCTACTTCACGTTTTATATACACTGTAATGCATTTCGTCATGTGTTCTTTCACTTGAAGTATACTTAAATTAAATTTTAAGTCAGCGACGTATTTTATGTTGAAATACCTCAGAGAGGAACTCGGAATGAATGAACATCAATACCAGGGAAAAAGAGAGACGAGTGATCTTTGATGAATGAGAGGCACACTCGGAATCGGAGAAAATCACAAGATAACTCATGACTACTATTCCTGTATCATTAACTATTGTTATGAAGTTTATTGATCGTGTTTCTGAGCTTTCGCTTAACATTTCATCATTATGATCACACACTCTCTTCCAGACAACCCGGCGAGACGAGAGAGTGTTGAAAGGGTGCGCATAGAGAGAGAGAGAGTGAGAGAGAGAGACTGCGAGGGGCGGAGCTTAAAGTGCAAGGGGGCGGGGCGGCGGATATTCGGAAGTAGATCCAAGTTGTCAAATTGATCGGACATTGATAAAACAAGTGCGAAATTGTCGCCAGGGCGCCGGCGCCTAAATAAAAAAATATACAAAAGTTGTCAAATCGATCGTGCATTGATTAAACAAGTGCCAAATGGTCAACCGGGATCGTTGTCTGATGATGGTTGCACCATGTACGCCATTAGCCACTAATTTTTTTTGTTTGGGTCTTTCTTTAATAGGGACAATTGGTCAGTAGATAAGAGGACCCACCAGAACAACACAGGTTTTACGGTTGAAAGTAAGGTTCAATCACAGCAGAAAATCAATAATAGATCAGCTATTTGACACTCGATTGTAGAAAAATCTATAAACATGACACTAAACTACCTGTTTCATCATTCCTGGCATCACAAAGCTTCCCTATATTATTCTACCGATTACAGTAGTTTGTACCCTAAAATATGCATTCGACTACTGTAGTTTGATCTGCCATTCCATGACTACGGTATTCTAAAATAAATCGGGATAATCGTGATGCCACCTGCCACTCCTTCTATCTCTTACTATTGCTCTCTCCCTCTAGCTTCCTATATCTCTCCCTCTACCTTTTCCTTTTGCTCGGTCACTCTACCTCTCCCTCAACCCATACTGCTGCATATTTCCCGATTTTTATCGTGATATCTGATCTCTATACTCTCAATGTACTTCTTTTGGATGTATTACAAATCCACTGCCTTACTCGTGTAATTCGTCGCTTTACATAAACAGCTAATGTGCATTGAATATCCAATACGACACACAGTTTTCTATTCCAAATTCGAGTTCTCCATCGTCGAATTAGTATACTCACAAATTTTCATACAAATACGACTATTTTCATTTTATCACTAAACTTGCCCCCAGGGTACATATATTCTTTTCAATCATTTACATCCTTATGCATTAATCTTTCACAATATTCCTTCTAACGATATCTCACTTCTCACTTCGATTTTCAAATTCCAACTCACTAGCCACGGCATTCATGAGCGTTTTGACAATCGATAATAACATACCTAAACACCCGTAGAAGAACCAACTCATTCTTCACAATATTTTCGATTTTAAATTCGATTTCGCCATCGTTGAATCAGTATACCCTACAATCTTCCCAACAATTCTACCATTTTCATTTTTGCATACGAAAATACTCTGAGACGAGCTAAATTTCAATTTACACAAGTTTTCTTTTCAAATTCGTTTTCGCGATCGTCGAATTATTATTCCCTCAAAATTTCAAAGATATTCCAATATTTTTCTTTTTTTTCACATGAAAACACGAAAAAAACGAACAAACTCACGCGACACACAGTTTTCTATTCCAAATTCGAGTTCTCCATCGTCGAATTAGTATACTCACAAATTTTCATACAAATACGACTATTTTCATTTTATCACTAAACTTGCCCCTAGGGTACATATATTCTTTATATCTCACTTCTCACTTCGATTTTCAATTTCCAACTCACAATTACCAACGATTTACCTAACTTGGCGCGCGCCTAACTTATTTCCCGGTAGTTAACCGTACATCCCAAATTTAAACCTCCAATTTTGGACAAACCGCGTCACTTTCATTCGCAAAAAAAAGTTACTGACCCCATATGACCCCAAAGCATCCGGAACCGTGCAAACTCGCCCCTCTAACTTCCCCGAGAGCCCGGAATCGAGTCCTGAAATTTGTACTTTAACTACCGAACGAGTAATGAAAGTGCTCCTTTGGTGGCATGCTGGTCACTTAAAGTGTCCAAGGTGTCACTAAAGGAGCGCCTTCAACTTATGATGTTCACATCTTTGACCTGCTCTAATGTGATACGTAGTCAGCCATATCGTCTACAATTTCCAGACAAGACAAACACTTATATGACCTTCTTATTACCAGAGACCCCTTTCATTTATAGTCCACTATCTAGAGATACCGCAGTTCAACTTTAGCTTTTCGTTGGATTTTTTCAGTACACAGATGACATAATAACTTCGACAAAAAAAGATATATCCAAACTATTTCTACATGAGTTTTATATCATTTACAATCATCCCACAACACACACATGAAAACACGAAAAAAAAAATAAACGAAAAATAAATGCTAAGCCTAAGCCTAAATAAATGCTAAGCCTAAGGCTAAATGAAAAATAAATGCTAAGCCTAAGCCTAAGTAAATGCTAAGCCTAAGCCTAAATAAATGCTAAGCCTAAGCCTAAATGAAAAAATAAATGCTAAGCCTAAGCCTAAATAAAAAATAAATGCTAAGCCTAAGCCTAAATGAAAATTACCTGCTAAGCCTAAGCCTAAATGAAAAATAAATGCTAAGCCTAAGCCTAAATGAAAAAAAAATGCTAAGCCTAAGCATAAATGAAAAAAAAAAAGCTAAGCCTAAGCCTAAATGAACACAGTTCCAAGAATAAGCGTAACAATAACCCTATGAGTTGGAAGGGTATCAGGGATAGTTGGCTCGGCGCCAAATTTGTCCCAAGGATTCCCTCGACTCCCAAACTTTCTGCAATGACTCTCGCGGTACTCGGGAACGCGACCGACAGACGACTTCTACCGTAACCTCGCCGTCTTTTTGGCTTCCGAAAAAAATCGTGAAACTTGTTTCTTTTTAAATGATTACAATTGTTATAGTGGTATCATGTAACATCATTTTATTTGTACTAGAAACAAAGAAAACATTAAAAATCAACTCTGTATTGCTCTCAACAAAATACATAAACGTCAGGATAAAACATTAAGAGTCACAAGGGGAGTACATGTGCGGGTGTGGGAGAATAGAATATGGATGGTCGAGAAAACAAGAATAAGTAAGAAACAAAGGGAGTATATATGTAACTACTATGTCAATTACTATAATATCTAGAGGGGTAAATTCTATTTTTACTAAATTGGGAAAATACACTCTTTCTGTACACGGGGCTACTCTATATCTATCTACATGCATATTAAGGAAGACGAAAAAGGGAAAAAAGACTGAATGAAAATGCAAAAAAATGGACGAAACGAGAAAGAAATATGCTAGCGAGTACACGAAAATGGTCATAATAAAGTAATCAATCAATCAATCAATGAATTAATTTACATGATACGAGCAAGAAATCGTGGAGGGAATCAATGAACGAGTATCGCATACGGAAATTAATAGATATACTAAAATCAATATTTTGTACGAAAGTAACTTTAGCCGGAGTTCTCCTTTTGCTGTGATACCACAAGACCAAAGACGAAAGATCAATAAATATAAACTTTATCTACACTGACTAAGACTAAACACAATCCAACAACAACTACTACACAACCTCACTCTACAACGACACGAGTCCCAGACTAAAGATAAGACAACGAAAGACACGACATCAACTTACAATTATGGTAATGGACCATAATTGATTACAATGCAAAATAAATGAGACATAGAAAGAAATGCAAAAGTAATATAATTAGCATAATGACTACAACACATAATACAATTACAAAGATCATATAGCAATAGTAGGAGAGTTCTTGTAGGGTTGGGTATCATACCCTAACAATTTAAGAAAAATAGGAAAAATGCCTTGTGTACAATCCGTGTTTGTTGTTTGTGTACGGTAGAGAGATTACTGTAGGAGGGTGAGGAATGCAAATTGGTGCGTGGTTGGTGGTGAGAAGAGACAAAAGTCGACTACCGTAATCAAATGAAATGAATTAGAACGAATGGGAGTGAAAGTGTGTACAATAGTGAATCAATAAGAGAAGCACAACAATCAATCAATAACATCTACCGGGGTAAATAGCGTGGTGTGTACACGTTGTGTGATGTAGGAAACGTCGCCAGCGAGTCGTCGCGAGGCTTACTTATTCTTCGTTCTCGATGCCTCGTGCTTGGCAATCTCATCGTCGGAGACATCGCCACTCTTGGAGCACTGAAATGAAATCAATAAATCAATCAATAAATTAATTCCCTTCTTAATACTAATAAAAAATAATGCGAATCGTCAAAAGAAGAAAGCTACCGTACCTCGAGGTCTGATGGCGAGAGAACGACAGGAGGTGAGTCTTCTTCTGAGCACGCCTGCAAATAAAACAATAAATTCTACACAGAAAAATCGATAATCATCATGATATTACGGTGTACTCACTCGTCGAGAATGGGCGGGAATTTACAGTCGACACTGTAGCTGTTACGGTAGCCAAATGAATCAGCACTGCAATCGATATTCATTATCTACGATGATATGATATAATAAGCTAGATTAAACTATTTTAACATCGACCTCTCCTTATGTATTTAGTAATTCTGTAAAAGTTGCAATCCAGTAATTTCAACTATATCGTCGCAACTTATTGTGCATTTTTATTGTTCTCTTTTCTCTATGTATTTTTATTGTTATCTTTTCTCTCTTCTCCAAGATGCGATAAATACATTATTATAAATATATTATGTAATCGATAAAATGGATACAGTATGCTCACCGCTTGGCTGTTCCCGATGGATCGATAATGAGAATACGCGACTCGTCAATGTTGACAGCACGATATGACTTGACGTCCTGCAACGATTGAGGAGAGTTACGGTATTCGATCGTTCAACCAATCAATATTATTACCGTATCACGATTGCCAAATCCAGCAAAGAAGAGCGCCTTGGTGGTGAAGAGAGGCTTCTTGAGATCGGAGAGGGCGGCAATCTTGGACTCTTCTGGACGACGCTCAATCACTTCTCTGGAAATTAATGTATAATTATAATAAAAAAAAAAAATAAAATAAATATAAATGAATTTATTGAGCATTGAGTATAGTACCATTAAACGCCTAACCCAACTACTCAGATTCATGTTTCATAGAGCTTATAGTGCTTCCATTACTCAACAAGAATTATTCCGATTGAGGCATCATCTTTATAATAACAATAATATTACTACCGTACCTTATGAACGCCACCAGGACGCTATCGGGCGCCAGCTGCAGTACCGGACCATCGGGTAGCACTCGCTAGTCCTGCGCCACCATCATCAAATACTTTTTGGTCATCGAAGATTGACCAAATGGCACGAGATAAGAGGTGAACCAGCTTGTAGCTGAAGAAAACTCAAGTAAATATGCGAAATAGATCGCCTTCGTTAGGTCCACTACTTACAAGCGTACAAACGGTGTACAAGGAGACAAAATTTTTTTTAAACACTGACAAGGGAACAACAATTGGAAACAAAACGATTCCGGAATTTACCTATCATGGTGGATAGGGTTGAGGGGGAGATGGCTAAAAGTAGTTTCAAAAGTAGCACCGCTGATCTACCAATCTTTTTTTTCAATCGATATATTTTAACACGCGCATCCAATTTTAGCCGAAAAATTTTTTCTCTTCTTTCAAAATGTTATATTTTCATGTTAAAGCTCGGAACTACCCAACGCGAAAAAACAATGAAAATAAAGTTGACGAACTCTTAGGATATTTTGAAACGTTAATGGGCTAAGAAATATCGATTGGTAGGTCAGCGGTGCAACTTTGTAACTACTTTTGGACATCTCCAACCCTATTCACCTATATAGGTAAATGATCGATCAAAGATCAAACTACAGAGTATTCAAAGATCAAAGATCAAACTACAGAGTATTCAAAGATCAAAGATCAAACTACAGAGTATTCAAAGATCAAAGATCAAACTACAGAGTATTCAAAGATCAAAGATAAAATCACTAACAATATCTCCGATTGTGTTCGCGTCTTCTTCTCCGTTGTGTCAGGTTTTGGCTTGACATCGATGATGACGCTTTCACCGTTTCTCCTGGGTGGGCGTCTGAAATCGATAATCGATTAGTCAGTCGAGAATATCGACCGTGATATCTTTTTCGTTATACTGACTCCGTACCACCACTCTCGCTCGAAACTAATGCAATTAATCAATAAACCAAAAACATATTTACCGTAAGCTAGGTCTAAACAGTATCACCACGTACCTTGTCCTAGTGGACGTTGATCATAACCCCGTATGGGTCAGTACGGCTGAAAAGAAAATAAAAGTTTAAAGAGCAAGCAACAACCAGTGATCATAGATCAAATTACAAATTGCCAAAGACCAAAGAACAACTGATTAAAGATCAAACTACACAGTACATACCTGCTTGGTCTACCAATGTACCGCTGTAGCTTGTTCGGGTCAACGCATGCATTATTTGTGAGAAGATCGTCACGATAGATCCCCTAAATCCCCTAGACGTGCTTATTGATTCAATATTGAAAAATCGATAAAAGACAATAGTAACAGGATAAGGTAGTGTTTCTGTCTAAGACCATGTTCTTGCTAGATTACGGTACGGTGGTGCGCGATTCAAAATCTGGTGGCACGTCTAGAGGCTCTCAAACTAGTGGCGCGGGATTCAAAATCTGCGAGGCTCGTCTAGAGGCCAAAACTTGCTGGTGCCCCGTCTCTACAGTACGGGAATGAGACAGTGTCCCACGAGCAAAAAATACCGGAGCGGGCATCACCATCTAACAAGTACTGTAGAAAATCAGGGAGTGCGCCATGTGATCCACCCAATAAGCGGATAAATATCATATCCATCGTGAAACCAGGCTAAATACCAAATCATCTTACGAGCATGTGGGTTTAGCTCTTCAGAGGTTCTAGTCTTTCAGTTTTGGGAAACTTTGCAAAAGGCAAAAAAAGATTTGGCGAATTCGGGGGCCGCTCCCATCGTGGTTGCTCGAGACATCGTACAACTATGACACAATATTCCATTCCCATTTAAATATTCCCCATTTTGAACTCTTTAAACAAAAGCATGAAACGGGTGAAAACATCAAAAACAATGCAAATAAAGTGAGACGATGAAAAAAAATCCGGGCCAATTGTGATAGGACATCGGAGATGGAGTTGATCGAGGAATGAAGTTGTAGATACCGTAGGAGTACATCAGAAGAAGGATCATCTAAATTTTTAAAAAAATTAGTCAGTAATGAAATGTTTATGGGTTGCACAGTAAACAAACTCATTATCAGAACTTTTGCACAGACAACACGATAATGTGGTACTAATATATCTAGGCATGTAGGCGATGCAAAATTGTGCTTTACAGTAATCCAGGAAAGACGCGCGGTGTTACTATTATTTATTTTGGCTACGCGGCCATTCAGCGAGAAGTGCGCTTTATATAAGGGCACCAAAGGATTACGGTATATTGCGCAGGTGAAGGAATAATTAGGGGACAATTTGAGAGATAGTCAAAGCTCAACTAAAAATCTATAGCCTTTCTAGCACGTTCGAGGAGGGGGGGGAGGATCATCGAATCAATAAGAGTCCTCGACGGTTTGGCAATTTTTTTGCTCAAAATGCGGTCAGGCTTGGAACTTTGTAAAATACTTTTCGACCTATGCAATAATCTTTGAATAATTGATTAACCGTACTTGTCCAATGGATGGAGAGTTGAGTGGTTGTGTGTTGCCAAACGAATCAGTCATCGGGGGTTGAGTGGGAGATGTCAGGGCCATTCCAAAGAGTGGAGTGTGAGGACGAATCGCTCCGTCTCGATATGCCTGAGGCACTGACAGACTACCGTACTGCAAAATCAGATAAGATAACAGATCAAACTACACAAAAGATCAAGCCACTGATCAAAGATCAAACTACAAGTACAAAGCACAACTCACATCAAACCCCGTTTGATCAGGTGCGGTGAGAGCGGTGCCGGGTGGAGATAGGGGTGATGACTGACGCCACATATCATTGACTGTAGATTGAGTGAAGGGAGTAGACCGATATGCACTCATAGGAGTATTCGATGATGATGATAGAGATGGAAAGAGTCGACGAGGCGAGGCCGTAGCTGCTACTGATCCACAAATCAATGACAAATTGAGATGAGTCATGGCGGGAGAACGAGTTGAGCTCATCGAGCACGGTGATGCACCTACAGAGTACGGTAGTTGATTGAGAATTGATTGATTACGGTATCCAATCGGAACAGATACGGTAGCGCACATACCGTATGCCGGAGACATGGGTATGATAGTGGAGAGGAGTGAGGGTGGCTGATTGGGCTTGCCCTCAACAGTGGCACGCTGAACTCCTATGAGAAGTGGAGCAGGAATAGGACCTCAATTATATAGGATTAGTCTAGAACCAATGCCGTGTGGGAGATGTGTCCATGAATCTTGACAAACCGTTTGGCAATAAAAGTGACGTCACTACAGGCTACCTATGGTTACGACGTCAGACAAACAGACAGTCAAGGTTCAAGGATACGGCTTCAGGAGTACTCCTCACCTCTGGATGGCTTCCATGGCTTACGCAATGAAGCATGAATAGTGGGAGCGGATGGCTTTCTAGTCGACGACGACGACACTGTGGGTGAAGTGACAGAGTTGGGTGGAGAACCCGACGTGGAGGAAAAGAATGAATTGGATATCGATGATCTGAAATGGATACAATTGCAGGCTAGAGAACAATGATCGAATTACAAACTACAAAGCACACTCACCTCGATCCTATAGTTCCTGCTCTTCTATCATCAAGGTTGAGCTTGTCACAATGGAGCGAATCGGGATACCATATGCAAGAGGAACCAGATGAGGATGACTCCCACTTGTTGTTCATACTCTGACGAGCCTGTAACATATCATATAATATCCGATACAGTATGCCTTCAGCATAGGTCGAATAGCTAAGTTATCGGTTTTCAAAATGCGTTCATGTTTTTGTATTTTAGGCAAATTTAGCTCGAAAGACGGCATGGTACTTTGTAACATACTTTTCGACCTACACTGAGAGCAAACTTACCTGGCAAATCGTTAGCCACACCCATTTGCCTGGCAAACGATTTGCCAGAAATCTGGAGTGGTCCATTTCGGGCAATCGATTTGCCCGCTTTATGGCTATAGGATTATATGTTTCTTTGGAAAAGACTATGAGTTCTGAGCAATGTGCAAGCGTGTCCTGGTAGCGCAGTGGGTTGGGGGCTTGGCTAGTTCGCGGTGGGTTGGTGGTTCGGTTCCTTGTATGTACATTCCCACTTTTTCATGGCCATCTGAAGCTGTCACATCAGCATGTGATCTTAGGTTTCTTATTTTTCATTTTTGCTGATTTTTCTGCTGTTAATGAAAGTGAGTGGGTTACTTTAGTGAAATATTCAAGCTATCATGAGAGAAGAAAGATGATTTGGACAGCCAAAAGCCAATAAATTGAAAGTATACCATGTGTTTTCAATAAGATTCTACTAGAGTAGAAGAACAATAGCTCTATCAAGTTATATAACGAAGTTTTAGAGCTGCAAAAGATTTGTGCTCCAAGTGGGAATCGAACTGGCGTGGGTGAGAAGCGCCTTCCCTGTTGTATGACTACAGGGTATCGATTTGCCCGTATTTAGGCGAAACAAAATAGCCCAAATGCTGGCTAAAGAGATTCGCCCGAATACGGGCAAATTGTTACATGAGTTCCCCGATGGGGCCAATCATTTGCCCGAATATAGGCAACTTTGCTCTCAGTGTATGATAAATGTTGTTCCTTTGTAAAAAAAATGACCTGCCAGCTATACTAACTTTCCAGATCCTTGTACTAATGATATTATAGAAGTACTAATGATGTTGTAAATGGCTCGCATTACTTTAACGTGGACATGTATGGCGTGAGGTGCTACATTAACCGGGAAAATAATTTGAGTGAAATTAAAGTAGTCCGGGTAAGACAATAATTCATTTTCGTTATCAGCCAGAAACAACAATATTCAGAGAAAATAACGCTTTAGGACATGAAAGGATTACGGTCACACCAAGCCGTACTATGCTTTACAGTAACACCAAAGCGCACTAGACCGTAATCCTCCCTGATTCCTTGTCTACCGTAATCCTCCCTGATTCCTTGTCTACCGTAATCCTCCCTGATTCAGGTATCTCTCCGATATTTCATCAGTCCTAGCATTCCGTACTCGATGAAGACTTACCGTAATCCTACAGTAACCTTCCTTTGTAATTATCGATTGATCTTGTCTATGTAGCATTAGCTACATTAATCATATTCTCCCCAGGTCTCGGAAGATACGTGCAGTATTATATATTTTACTCAGAATTTGTCTTATGGCTTCAAATTATTTTGAATCTTCACTGGCTTAAAATTTAGCTACTTTGGAACTCTCCGGTCTATCAGTGCTCTCTCGCATACAAAAAAAAAGCGTCAAATGTCAAATTAGCTTGTTATACCTCTTTAAACTCTTATGAATCGATATGTTTTGTGTTTTCTTCAATCATTTTCTTCATCAATCCCTACAATATCGATCCGTTCTTGTCTCCATATTTTATACTTTGACCCATGAGTTGAGATGATCGGATAGGCACTCTCTACATGCCTTGAAAGTATATCATATATGTCTTTCGATTCGTGTGATGAATCTCTATCATTCTATCCGAACAGTCTTATTACGAAAAAACTCGTGGGTCTCCATCTTTAAATGTACAGTCCCGCACGTTCGCTCTCCCTAAACGCGGCCCGCTGCATCATGCCGCATCGATGAATAATTGTTTTTCAAACATTTCATTGCTTGTGATCGTTGCATCATCAGATAATATTAATATAACCGCAGAAACGAAAATTTTTGGTTGAGTGTGGACAGCGTTACACAGCCAGCCGTGCCCCCGAAACGCGGCATGATGCGGCCCTCCGCGGCCCGCTGCGTGCCGCATCATGCCGCATCGATGAATAAATTTTTTAATCAAACATTTCATTGGTTGCGATCGTTGCATCATCATGTCCGCACCCTTATTTGATGACGCAACGATCACAAACAACGAATTGTTTAAAAAAAATTTATTCATCGATGCGGCATGATGCGGCCCCCCGCGGGCCGCGGGGGGCCGCAACCTGCCGCGTTTAGGGAGCGCGAACGTGCGACGCGGTCCACACTCAACCAATTTTTTTTGTTTCTGCGGTGATATTAATATTATCTGATGATACAACGATCACAACCAATGAAATGTTTGAAAAAAATTATTCATCGATGCGGCATGATGCGGCCCCCCGCGGACCGCGGGGGGCCGCGTTTAGGGAGCACGAACGTGCGGGACTGTAAATCTTTTTAAAAGCTGAATATTTTAGTTAAAATTGCTATATGGCTTACCATTTATTTGGGCTTACAAGGGAATGGTCTCAATTCGGCGACATGTCAATAGTGTGACTAAAATCAGTTATAGATGCTGATCGCAAATCTGTTTATAGACAGTACTTAATCGAGCTTCGAGAAAATCGATATTGAAATTTGGCTGGCTGGGCTGGCTGGTCGATTCCAAAATTCGTGTTTCTTTCTACGCAAAATATGGGTTCGTAAAGACATGAATCAACGATGAAAACAAGGAGTGGTTAAGGTACCCACGTCCAATGATGACTGCCACGGGATCCATCCCCTTATTAACAAGATTCAACTCAAATCAAATCAAATTTAAAACAAAATGGCCAACACGATTCTCACATCTGGGGTATTGTAGAGTGATAGGGGTGTGGCAAAGTGTGTTCTCTTTTCTTCTTGTTCAAAACAGGGGGATCGATCCCGTGGCAGTCAAAATTGAACGTGGAAACCTTATCCACTGCAGGCCGTTGTCTTAATGGTTGATTGATGTGCTTACGAATCCATCGGGATAGTTTGTGCAGGAACAAACACGTATTTTGGGATCGACCAGCCAGCCAAATTTAAATATCGAAATTAAATATAGAAAATTTAAATATCGATTTTGTCGAAGTTTCCGATCAGCATCGATAACTGATAAAAAAGAGAGAAATCTACTGTGAACAGTGAAAAATACAAAAAAAAATTGAATTCGTCCAATCTTGGTTATGTTTCAGACAACAATAATCACTCCATTCGCAACTGGACGGGTAATAAGTGCTTTTTCAACAGAAGAAAATAAAATAATATACGAGATCAACTAAGGTCATCGGATCTGTAGTAACATGAGATGGTTTGATTCTCGTTTCTTGACCATTTTTTATTGCGTGTTGATAATTTTCGATAAGAGAAAACATATATATATATTTTATATATATATTTATTCACATTTAGCGAACAAATGATGTGAAACAAATAAATAAACAAATGAAGAAAATAAGGAATGGAATGAAATAGTGCAAAAACAAGTTAAATATATGTAAAGTATCACGTTAAAAATCGAAAGCCAAGGATGATTGAAGTCATATGAAAGGAGCGGGACTTCGGGTATACAGTAGTGGTGCATTGGGTTACTGTACATATATTCACAACGGTTGACAGCGTGTGCTTGGGATATGAACAAAACGAAATTACGGGGGGAAAACCTGAGTTGATGATAGGGGTGTGTGAGATCGAATGATGAGAGTGTTGACTAGATTCTAGTATGGGGAGGGAGTGATCTTTGATCTTTGGACTTTGATCTTTGATCCTTGAACTTTAGTAGGCACAGGTATTGAGGAGAACATCGGGGCTTATACACACCTACATGCATATATACAGTACCTAGTGAAAACAATCAGTTTGCGATCAATACACGACTACAGTATCCTCAACATCGTCTCTCTGCTGTTTCTTCAGGCAAGATGTGAATAGACCGGTGAAGCTGAACCCCCGAGGAGTATTCTGTCTGGAAAGGGACGTGATTACGGTAATTGATCTTTGATCTTTTCTTTGACTTTACCTAAGCGCGTTCAACTTCTGCTGTCGTCGGCACTCTATCAAGTTCTCATCAATGACCTTAAATATATATATATTTTGATCTTTGATCTTTAAAAAAATTAGTTGTTCGATATGATCTTCTTACCTTGAGTCTCTCCGGGTCTGCCCCTGCAGCTCTGGCTCTAGCAGCTTCGATCATACACAGGGTGAGCGAGGCCTGAAATCAATCGATAACTACCGAGAACTCGATTGAACTACAGTAATCTAAAACTACCGTATACCTGATCAGCGACGTCTGCGTAGAGTCTGCACACGAAAGACAGATCATCAATGATATCGATTCTTCCACTATCGCGAGAATCGTAAATCTTAAATTGATTAAGTTATTACTCAAATTTTAAGTTCCTAACAACTTAAGTTATCTTATGTTAAGTTCCTAAATCACACTTACCTTAGACACAACCCTAAGTAGTTCACTGTAGGCCATTTGCACGTGTTTCCATATAGCATGCCGAGATAGTCTTTCCAGCCAGAGGAGTCGAACCGATTCTCTTTCTGATTACGGTAATGTTAGATTACGGTATCGTTCAAAAGATAAAATAAATAATCAATCGATAATCTTACTTGGACAATTCGCTCATATCATTGAACAAATGCACGAAGGCGTCAGCGATCACTGGAATGGCCGTGCTGTGGAGGTTTGATGAGAGAGACTGAAATTGGATTACGGTAACTATCGATTACTGTAGTTCAGGAATAACTATTGATTGCTACAGTATACCTGAGTGAGAACAGTACTTGCTTGCATGTACAACTGTAGTCTTGTATCGATTGAATCACGAGGAGACACAGAAGAAATGATCGATGACAATCTGAAAGATTACGGTACTATTATATCGTTCCGAAGATATCTCTCGATTACGAACTTACGCTGTATAGTGAGAGGAGGACGGGGAGATCACGGATAGTACGGCAGCGATTGATTCACGAGCTAGTGTATCCGATCCACGTAGCCGCAGACGTGATTGACGCAGTTGAGAGCCTGAAGAGATTACAATAGGTTGATCTTTGGTCTTTGGTCTTTGATCTTTAATCTTTGATTTTTGATCTTTTAACGTACCTGACAGGCCCTTCTTATCTCCTCTTGCTCTACTCGTTGTGTATTCATTTTCGATCAGTTTCACCAGAGTAGAAACCTTTCCAACATGCTGACACGCCGCTCGACTGAAAATAATCTATGATCTTTAGTCTATGATCTTTGATCTTTGAACTCTCCTCTTACCGTATATTTTGGATGGCCTGAGGCGCTAGAAGTCGTGCAGAATTCAATAAACGTAATCCAGCTGAGAGTTCAGATATCGCTTCCTTTACTGTATACGCCTGGGCAGCGGCAAGACGAGACAAAGGAATCTGAACGATGATCTTTGAACTTTAATCTTTGATCTTTGATCTTTGATCTCTTACCGCCATTTTATTGTTTCTTCTAACAGCATCTCCCATTTCCGTAGTCATCTCCAATAATCTACCCTGATCCTGTGCAGCATTCATTTGTTCGGTCTCAACCTGAATGTAAGGTTACTGTATCTACCGAAATCAATCAATCAATAATATGTCTATCAATCGATAATCGATGTTCTACCGTACCTGAAGTCTCGAGATCAGCTCATGACCATTGTGGACGTCCGCACAACATTCCAGACAAGACAAAGACTGCAATTATTGACTGGTTAAATGAACTTTAATTGTGCAATATACCGATCGTAAAAGTGTTTTCAATCATGATCATTCACTATCATTGACTTGAATAATCATGAAAACTGTCTAACTTGATGATATCTCTAATCTAATTATCCTATCAATGCTATAAAAATAAAATAACATTAATTTAATCACTCACTAGGTATAGCCCTCTATTACATTTGAGGCAACTCCTAGCACTCCTCTGAATCGTCTTCTCACTCAATCTTCTATTGCAATCGCAACATCGAATCACGGCTTCCTTGCGGCTGCAAAAGATTACTTCCGATGCGGGGAATCGAACTTTGATCTATGATGTTTTAATGAATCTATCGACAGATCCCTTTGGACTTTTTGCTGTCATTGCTTATTGTATCTATTCAGACTTTCAAATTATCGCATCTCTCCCTCTCCCTCTCCCTCTCCCTCTCCCTCTCCATATTTTTTACTTAGGCTTAGGCTTAGCAATATTTATTGCTTAGGCTTAGGCTTAGCACTATTTAGGCTTAGGCTTAGCACTATTTAGGCTTAGGCTTAGCACTATTTAGGCTTAGGCTTAGTAATTTTTTTGCTTATGCTTAGGCTTAGCACTATTTAGGCTTAGGCTTAGCAATATTTTTTACTTAGGCTTAGGCTTAGCAATATTTTTTGCTTAGGCTTAGGCTTAGCACTATTTAGGCTTAGGCTTAGCAATATTATTGCTTAGGCTTAGGCTTAGCACTATTTAGGCTTAGGCTTAGCAATATTTTTGCTTAGGCTTAGGCTTACCACTATTTAGGCTTAGGCTTAGCAATATTTTTGCTTATGCTTAGGCTTAGCACTATTTAGGCTTAGGCTTAGCAATATTTTTTGCTTAGGCTTAGGCTTAGCACTATTTAGGCTTAGGCTTAGCAATATTTTTGCTTAGGCTTAGGCTTAGCACTATTTAGGCTTAGGCTTAGCAATATTTTTACTTAGGCTTAGGCTTAGCAATATTTTTTGCTTAGGCTTAGGCTTAGCACTATTTAGGCTTAGGCTTAGCAATATTTTTTACTTAGGCTTAGGCTTAGCAATAGTTTTTGCTTAGGCTTAGGCTTAGCACTATTTAGGCTTAGGCTTAGTAATATTTTTGCTTATGCTTAGGCTTAGCACTATTTAGGCTTAGGCTTAGTAATATTTTTGCTTATGCTTAGGCTTAGCACTATTTAGGCTTAGGCTTAGTAATATTTTTGCTTATGCTTAGGCTTAGCACTATTTAGGCATAGGCTTAGCAATATTTTTTGCTTACGCTTAGGCTTAGCACTATTTAGGCTTAGGCTCAGCAATATTTAAATAATAATAATAATATCTAAATAATGCCAAGCCTAAGCCTAAGCAAAAAAGTGCTAAGCCTAAGCCTAAATAGTGCTAAGCCTAAGCCTAAGCAAAAATATAGCTAAGCCTAAGCCTAAATAGTGCTAAGCCTAAGCCTAAATAGTGCTAAGCCTAAGCCTAAGCAAAAATATTGCTAAGCCTAAGCCTAAATAGTGCTAAGCCTAAGCCTAAGCAAAAATATTGCTAAGCCTAAGCCTAAATAGTGCTAAGCCTAAGCATAAGGAAAAATATTGCTAAGCCTAAGCCTAAATAGTGCTAAGCTTAAGCCTAAGCAAAAATATTGCTAAGCCTAAGCCTAAATAGTGCTAAGCCTAAGCCTAAGCAAAAATATTGCTAAGCCTAAGCCTAAATAGTGCTAAGCCTAAGCCTAAGCAAAAATATTGCTAAGCCTAAGCCTAAATAGTGCTAAGCCTAAGCCTAAGCAAAAAATATTGCTAAGCCTAAGCCTAAGTAAAAAATATTGCTAAGCGTAAGCCTAAATAGTGCTAAGCCTAAGCCTAAGCAAAAATATTGCTAAGCCTAAGCCTAAATAGTGCTAAGCCTAAGCCTAAGCAAAAATATTGCTAAGCCTAAGCCTAAATAGTGCTAACCCTAAGCCTAAGCAAAAATATTGCTAAGCCTAAGCCTAAATAGTGCTAACCCTAAACCTAAGCAAAAATATTGCGAAGCCTAAGCCTAAACAGTGCTAAGCCTAAGCCTAAGCAAAAAATATTGCTAAGCCTAAGCCTAAGTAAAAAATATTGCTAAGCCTAAGCCTAAATAGTGCTAAGCCGAAGCCTAAGCAAAAATATTGCTAAGCCTAAGCCTAAATAGTGCTAAGCCTAAGCCTAAGCAAAAATATTGCTAAGTCTAAATCTAAATAATTCTAAGCCTACGTGCTGTCATGTCTAAGATATCTTATTTTAGCCTTTATTCCATCGTATCACAAGTAACAGGTACTGTAGTCTCTCCTCCCTTTGTATTATAATGTCTACGATACTGTAGTCACACCTCCTTCTGTATTCTCATGTCTAGGATACTGTAGTCTATCCTCCCTTTGTATTATAATGTCTAGGATACTGTAGTCACACCTCCCTCTGTATTCTCATGTCTAGGATACTGTAGTCAATAATCAAGTCAATAATCAATTATCAATAAGTAGTCAATATTCTCCCCTTAATCAATCAATAATCTCCCCCTAATCAATCAATAATCTCCCCCTTAATCAACCAATAATCTCCCCCTAATCAATCAATAATCTCCTCCTTAATCAATCAATAATCATCCCCTTAATCATTCACTAATCTCCCTCTTAATCAATCAATAATCTCCCCTTTAATCAGACAATAATCCCTCCCAAATCAATCAATAATGTCCCCCTAATCAATCAATAATCTCCCTTAATCAACCAATAATCTCCCTTAATCAACCAATAAGCTCCCCCTTAATCAACCCTCTTAATCAACCAATAATCTCCCCCTTAATCAATCAATAATCTCCCTTAATCAACCAATAATCTCCCCCAAATCAATCAATAATCTCCCCCTTAATTAATCAATAATCCCCCCCCCTAATTAACCTATGATCTCACCCTTAATCAATCAATCAATAATCCCCCCCCCCCTTAATCAATCAATAATCCACCCTAATTAACCAATAATCTCCCCCAAATCAATCAATAATCCCTCCCAAATCAATCAATAATCTCCCCCTTAATTAATCAATATCCCCCCTAATTAACCTATAATCTCACCCTTAATCAATCAATCAATAATCTCCCTTAATAAACCAATAATCCCCCTTAATCAACCAATAATCCCCCTTAATCAATCAATAATCTCCCTTAATCAGCCAATAATCTCCCCCAAATCAATCAATAATCTCCCCTTAATTAATCAATAATCCCCCCCTAATTAACCTATAATCTCACCCTTAATCAATCAATCAATAATCTCCCCCCTTAATCAATCAATAATCTCCCCCAAATCAATCAATAATCCCTCCCAAATCAATCAATAATCTCCCCCTTAATTAATCAATATCCCCCCTAATTAACCTATAATCTCACCCTTAATCAATCAATCAATAATCTCCCCCTAATCAATCAATAATCTCCCTTAATCAACCAATATTCCCCCCTTAATAAATCAATAATCCATCCTAATCAACCAATAATCTCCGGCAAATTTGTCTAGAGCATACAGTTGTATTCTCCTATCACCGTACACAAACAACACAATATTCCATCCCATGTCCCCAATTTTGAACTCTTTACATCAAACATGACATGAGAAAAAAACAAAACATAAAACACAATGTAAATGAGGTGAGATGAAAAAAAAACAATTCCGGACGAACAGTGATTGAGGAAAAAAATGTAGTTGAGCGAAGGAAGAGATTGGAGGAACAGCAGAAGAAGGAGGATGAAGGACCATCTAAATGAAAGTAATTATAATAAGTATACAAATGTTTATGAATTGCATAGTAAAGAATCGCTGGCCTAGCTGTGATCACCCGCAGAACTTCGTTAGCCACTCTGGTTTTTCAAAACTAGTGGTTTACTTTTCATTCATACTTGAGGTAGACTTTAAAGTCTACTTCTAGTTAGACGTAAGTTTACTGCAAGTGATGTATAATAATGTAATGCATTTCGCCAAATGTTATTTCACTTGTATTAAACTTGCAGTAAACTTCTAGTCAGTGATGCAATTTAAGTAGACTGCTAGTCTGGAGATGTCTATGCTTGAACAACGGGGTGTACCTTTAACTTTTTTTATGGCAAAGAAACTTATTGTTAGAACTTTTGTATAGACATAGCTATCGTTTTAATGATTCACAATGTTTCACAGTATAGTATGTAGACATGCATGGCGTGTTGTGGTGTCGTAACAAGCAAAATTGTGCGTTACCGTAATCCATGTAAGACACGCGGGGTTACTGTACTTCGCTTTGGTCAAAGAGAAAGGTTTCAAAGAGAAAGGATTCAGAGAAAGGTGCGCTTTAGATAAGAACATAAAAGGATTAGGACAACACTCCGAAACGAGAAAGCATAGTCCAAGCTCAGACGAAATACTTTATTCAAGGATAAACTAAAATAATCTATCACCTTTCTTGGTTCGCATGTGCGAACAGGACGAGAGGATCATCAAATCGATTAGACATCGATGGTAGATCACAAATCCACCGTAGCCAAATCACTTCTCATGTTGATGCTGAAAAATTAAAATGATTTTCTGCTTACACAGTACTATATATATCACCTCATCTACAGTAATAGATCTGTCTGGGAGTACTACATAATCCAGTCATAAGCTGGTCATATGTCGAACAGTTAGGCTGTCGGATTTTAAGAATGCGGTTAGTTTTTTTTTCGATTTTAGGCAAATTTGGATGAAAATGAGGCCAGGTTTTTAGATTTTTGGCTCAAAATATTTTTTGTAACATACTTTTCGACCTATGAATAGGGGACCTATGAAGATCAATACAAAGCTACAGTAACAGATCAGATAAGGAATCTTATTATTAGATTATCTATCCCTTTCCCTAACTATCATAATAGCATCATATTGCGAGGACTGACCCACCTTCTTCTACTTCCTTATCGTACTGTACTCTGACAGAGGATGATCGATTCATGACGCATGAACGGGCACGCTCTGCAACCAACTTCTTGTCTGTCTGCAAAGCATTTTCAATAATTTTATACCATAATTAAAATAGTAATAATACAAATTTAATAATAATAATATTATTATTACTATCCCTTCTCTTCCAAAGTCACGGGCTTCGATCCCTCCCCCCCCCCCCCCCCAATAACTGGCTACTGTTCTCACATCTACCAAGTATATTCCTCTCACTTCCCACCCTCTTGAACTCTGATCTTTGATCTCACCTCATGATATCGTCGTTGCTTCTCTCTCAGTCGCTCCATGTCCTCGGGTAGAATCAGCCGTAGGGCCGATCGATCTCTATCCAACCATCCATCGTTCGATCTGCAAATATAGAAATAAACATAGAATTAATAATATACACCGATCTAGTTTGAAACACTCTGGCTAAACTCTCTCGCTTGATGTCTACGAGATCTACGAGATACGAGATAGATCTACAATCACAGTTACAGTTCATACATTTTCGGCACCGGCAAAGGATTGTTTTATACAATGAGTCGATTTTAGAAATACGATGGGCTGATTTTAACTATAAGAAAAATTGTTATTTTTCGCTTAAATTGTAATCTTTCGCATCAAAAAGGGGGTTGGCACTTCTTTGATTTCTGGACCAGGTAATATTACAGATAAAATCTAGTCCGTTCTCATTCCTCATCACTCATTAGTCATTTCGCGTAGTAACCGATCTAAATGTGGAGGGGGGGAGGGCCAGAAATCAAAGAAGTTCCGAGTCTCAGATGCATTCAACATCATTGAGAATACTCACTTCGCATTAACAATCAATAACAACACAATCATAAATCTTTATACATTATTGATTTACTATTATTACCTTTGTTCAACCGAATGTAGAGTGGAATCCATTGATGGGGCAGCTTTCTCCATGTGAAGAAGTACAATCGATGAACGCTGAAAGAAAAGAATTCTTCATTATAAATGATTCAATCAATAAAGGCGTTTACTGTATTCTGTAATCGATATACCGTATTCACAGTTAACTACACCCGTAATCAGGCTAAAATATCTATAATCATCTAAAGCACATTCCAATCAATCAATCTTACTTTGCGAGAAATTCAAAAATCATCCGTTAGCGAATTGCATACATGTTCATCTACAGAAACCTCTAATCAGAATATCGTCTCTGTAAAAATCTAAAGCATTTTCCAACCAAATGTGATGTTCACCTATTCCGCTGTACTTACAGTCACTTGTCAATAAACATATGAATACGGTACACTCAGAGAAACCTACTCGCGTCGCGGCGATGCGTCCCCACGCCTTCCCCTTGTATGGTCTATGAGTTCTGCGCATCACTAACACATGTCCAGCTAGCGCAGTAGGTAAGGGGCTTGGCTAGAACGCGGTGAGTTGCGCCCCTCGCTTGTTCGATTCCCACTCGGAGCAAAATCTTTTGTTAGTTTGGAACAGCGTCTTTTCGAGATCACTTAGGTTTTAAAACCCCAAAGCATGTAATAACCCTTACCCATACGGGTTATTTACCTCGCTGCATGCCAACTAGGGGTTTAAACCTTAGCATTTAAAGGTTTTTTCTCTGAGTGTAATCAATTAATATCAATGTGAATATGAGTCTCACAAGGGAAGTCTGGTTGGCCGGTCCCGGACTTCGGGATGGGACATATACCATTCGATAGCTATCCGAAAAAGAAAATTTTTCATGTTGACCATTTTGGCAGAATGCCCCTGGGCGCAAAGTTGTTTGCATATTTCTCCGGATTTAGGCCCTACAATGAAACACATTCTCTGTGAGATCGAAAGCAAGCAGTGGTGAATAAGAGTGGTAAACGACACAAGCAATGGTTAAAATTAATTAATTTATTTTTATTTTTACTTAAAGAGGATGATCTATGTATCTTTTGCTTGCAAGTTCGATTCCCGCACAAGCTATCTCATAGAGAATGTGTTTCATTGTAGGGCCTAAATCCGGAGAAATATGCAAACAACTTTGCGCCCAGGGGCATTCTGCCAAAATGGTCAACATGAAAAATCTTCTTTTTCGGATACTTATTGAATGGTATATGTCCCATCCCGAAGTCCGGGACCGCCCAACCAGACTTCCCTTGTATGAACGGGTCGTTAGCACATCTAGAAGCTGAGTTATAAATTTTGGGCGTCAAAGTTGCGACCCTGCTACAGCCTGAAATCGGAATCGGAGCCATTCCGGATTGTTTGACTGTGCAGCCCTAGTGGGGGTCTCCACTCTCACAATGTTTCAGAAGAATGGGACCTTTCACTAAAGAAGTATAAATTGTCAAAAAAAGTGTACTTCGATAGCATCATTACTATGCAACAGTGAACTAACTTAATGACACCAACACATCATGGTTGTATCCTTTGATAAATTCTGTACATTTACACAAAAGATCAGTTTGATTGCTTTCCTGGATCAAAAGTTATAAAAAATTGAAGAAAAGTGTCCTATGACTTTTTGGCTACACTGTAGAGATACAATTTCCATTATTCGCCTTATCAATCAATAAATACCAATAATCAATCCATAAATACCTCTAATCGATATTCCTGATCGACTTTTCCACCTTCTCCAGCTTGATCTTCGCAATGTACGTGTACTTGGAGGAGTCGACCGAGGCGGCAAACGGCATGAGCACGGTTGCCTCTGCAAGTGGGTATATACACCTTTTATAAGATCAAAGATCAAACTATAAACGATCAAAGATCAAAGATCATTCTGGACTACCGTACTTCGGATCGTCAGTTGAGAGGATCCGCGCGACTCTCCATACGTATTCTTGCCAATGCATGCGTACTCGCCCTCCGCAAACGGGGTAACCTACAAATCAGAGATCAGAGGTCAGAGGTCAAAGATCAAAGATCAATCGATTTGAACAATTTTCAAATCGCACTGTTGCATGTTTCGACAATTTAAATATAAACAATGCAACCAATGCGCAATTATAGAGTATCTTTCATTGAACGAAATGCTGAAAATCACCAAATGCACCAGTGGAATTCGCGTTTCGCCTATAACAAATAACAAGAAGAGCATCTCTTCAATTGGTGTTCCAACATTTTTTGTGAGAAAAAAAACAACAAAATCAGTGATGGTCTGCGAATATCCCCCGAACTATTAGGCGTGGGTGGGTACTTGAAAATCGTCCACTCATTGTCCTATTCAGTGATGGTCACTGGTTATCCCGTGGGATAGACCCACCCGCAAAAATTTCATTTTATGGATACCCAAATTGGACCATAAATTGACCATCTTCTTGGGAATTTCACTATTTTTAAAGTACTCACTCGCGTTTCTGTCTCAAAATATGAGTACCCACACGCACTCGAAGGGAATGGGATATTCGCAGACCATCACTGGTCCTATTTAGCGGGTGGGTAATCATAAAATGTTGCATTTGGGCCTATCCCACGGCCATGGACCATCTCTCTCTGAACATAATTCTCACCTTGGTCAGCACGAGCTTGCCACGCCCGTGGCTGTTCGTCTTCACGATGTTGTCCTCGAGGCAGGTCAGCGTCGCGCCCTCCCACGTAATCTGCAATGTGGACGCGTAAATATTAATCATAGGTGGGCGCGTGAAAACGAATTCGTTTTGCATACAGCCTTACCTTCCCTTGCGGACCCTTGCGCATAGCTTTTCCTCGCAAAAATTGAAAAAATTTCAGTCAAATCTGCAAAAAAATGGCCACGCGCATAGCCTTGCCTTACCATTTTCCGGTTTGCGCACTGCCTTTCCCCCAGCGTGCCCACCTAATATTATTAATGGCTGACCAGTGACGGAAGAGTGGCCGGCCACACTCTGGTATTTCAAAACTAATAGTTTACTTATCATTCCCACATGAAGTAGATTTACAAATCTACTTCTAGTTAGACGTAGCTTTACCGCAAGTAGTGTACCGTGCAAAATTTTGGACGCAAAATTCGAATCGTTATAACTTTTACGTACTTGGCCGATCGGCATCGGTTTAATTTTATTATATAGCATGAACATTGGAGAAAAAATTTTTTTTGTGAGCAAAGAACAACTATCGGTGAATGTTTTAAGCCATTAACCACATTGATTGCACAGCGCAATAAGGAATAAGCTTTTTTCGTCTGACCTATCAAAATTTCGTAAAAAATGCCATAACTCAGTCTGCAGTTGAGCTACAGGCCTCCGATTCAAAGATTATTTTTACGAAATTTTGATGGGTCAGACGAAAATAGCTTATTCCTTATTGCGCTGTGCAATCAATGTGGTTAATGGCTTAAAACAATCACCGATAGTTGTTCTTTCCTCACAAAAAAATTGGACTAACAAGGAAAATCTACCTGACAATGAGAATAAACCTATTTTTATGATCACACCTCGGAATTTCAAGCATGATGAAATAATTTAATCGCCGTAGGTAATAATCGATACAATCATAATTTCTTCAATGTTCATATTATATAAAAAATTAAACCGAGGCCGATCGGCCAAGTACGTAAAAAGCTATAACGATTCGAATTTTGCGTCCAGACTTTTGTATAAGAGGCCGTTTGTGTAAGAATCGGGCAACTCTGGGGGAGGGTTGGCATAGGCCAAAAATTTTTATACCCTCACAACGCTGATGAAGATGTGCATAGTCATTTTGGTCCCAGAGGTCCCGCCACTCCTGGGCGGGATTACGGTAACATCACGTTTTCAAGCAGTTCTCAGTCCATGGTTGAGCTAGAGGTATGAAAATTGGGCTCCTGGGGCAGAATTCGATGGAGATGATTGCTGTCTACTTAATTGTTTTGAAAATTATCCAAAAGTTCAAACCGGCATGGCGAGAGGATTTATTTTGAGCTCTTATCTCCGTTGAGAAAGCTTTCATAGTCTCGATATAGTGAAGTTACCCTCTGAAACATGTTTAACATGTCTTCTAAGATGACTCTCAATTCCGTGCGCTCTCTCGCACTTTTGAGAGTGGCGATATAGCGTGCAGAAATGAGAGAGTGCGAAGGAGCGCGTGGCAAATTACTATATCGAGACTATGAAAGTTTTCTCAACGAAGATAAGAGCTCAAAATACATAATTGAAATCCTCTCGTCACGCCGGTTCGAACTGTGCTACTAGCTAGTGGCGCAACCGTCTCGATGAAAAGTTCCATTTTCAGAACTTTTGGAATATTTTCAAAAAAAAAACGAAGTAGACAGCCATCATCGCCATCGAATTCTGCCAAAGGAGCCCAATTTTCATACCATTAGCTCAACCATGGACCGAGTACGGCTTGAAAAAGTGATCTTTCCGTAATCCCGCGCAGGCGTTGCGGGACCACTGGGGCCAAAATGACTATGTAAATTTTCATCAGCGAGGTTGATAACCCCTTCACACAAGTTTTCAGGGTATCAAAAATTTTGGCCTGTGCCAACCATTGTTCGACTCTTATGCAAACGGTCATATGAGAGAGGCTATCTGACTCAGTGAACATATTTTGCTTATGGCTTGGCACTTGGTAAAAAAGTGATAGGAACCGATCGGGCCCAAATTGTGCATAGGTGTAGTTTGGGGTGGCATGAGATCACAGACAGAGTTAGGGTTCGTCATATCTGCTCCTTCGCTAAATAACGTAAGTTCCACATAATGGCATCAAAATTTCAAAGTTTACGGATTCGTTCGATATGTGTATGCGACGATGGGTAATAATAAGCAAGTAAATTACACCAAGTCTCATCCCGGTCCAAAACCGTGAGGCCCAGAAAAAATTAGGAAACCAATAAAAAATTTGTTTTATTTTTTGTTTTATTTTTCCTACAAATGCCTCTCGGTGGGTGACTTTTTTTATTTCTTTAATTTGACGAGTATTCATTAATGTAACTCATATATGAAAATGAACTAAAACAAATTGGGAGAAAGATGCCTTCTTCCCGAAAAACCACGACTAATTCGCCTTTTTATCGCAAACTGAGCCGATTAAGCGTGTGCCGGTTACGGTAATGCAAAAGCGGAAATTCAAAATTCGGCAATCATTGTATGTTTTCATTCGTTTTCGGTATTATATTATTGTTTTCTTTTATATTTTGTTTGATATCTGCATATCAAAGGAGCAATATGACACTATTTTTCGATAAAATATGAAAAATGAAGTATTTTGAATTTCCGCATTTGCATTATGGTAGTCAGTTTGCGATAAAAAAAGGCGAATTAATCGTGGTTTTTCGGGAAGAAGGCATCTTTTTCCCAATTTGTTTTAGTTCATTTTCATATATGAGTTACATTAATGAATACTCGTCAAATTAAAGAAATAAAAAAAGTCACCCACCGAGAGGCATTTGTAGGAAAAATAAAACAAAAAATAAAACAAATTTTTTATTGGTTTCCTAATTTTTTCTGGGCCTCACGGTTTTGGACCTGGATGAGACTTGGTGTAATTTACTTGCTTATTATTACCCATCGTCGCATACACATATCGAACGAATCCGTAAACTTTGAAATTTTGATGCCATTATGTGGAACTTACGTTATTTAGCGAAGGAGCAGATATGACGAACCCTAACTCTGTCTGTGATCTCATGCCACCCCAAACTACACCTATGCACAATTTGGGCCCGATCGGTTCCTATCACTTTTTGGCCAAGTGCCAAGAGAATGTCACTTGAGTCAGATTGTCTCTCATAATACTGTTGTAGTAAACTTGCAGTAAACTTCTAGTGACGTAATTTAAGTAGATTTTTATAAATTTATAAACCATCCGTCCAACCTCTCCTCTCACCTCCGCATTGGGCGAGGCGAAAAAGTCAACAGACGAGGTCGACGTGCTGTCCGACGACGGCCTCCTTCTCGTCAGGTTCCGTCTCGAGCACGGGCTTGTAAGCTGCAGAGAAAACACATATCATACTACGTACTAGGCGTAAATAAATTTAAAAAAATCATATACAGTGTAGCCTAAAAGTCATCGGACACTTTTTTCGTTTTTTTATAACTTTTGATCCAGGAAAGCAATCAAGCTGATCTTTTGAGTCAATGTACAGAATTTATCAAGGGATACAACCATGATGTGTTGGTGTAATTAAATTAGGTCACTGTTGCATAGTAATGATTCTATCGAAATACACTTTTTTGAAAAATTACATTTCTTTGGTGAAAGGTCCTGTTCTTCTGAAACACTGTGAGAGTGGAGATCCCCACTAGGGCTGTACAGTCAAACAATCCGGAATGGCTCCGACTCCGATTTCAAGCTGTGGCAGGGTTGCAACTTTGGCCTCCAAAATTTATAACTCAGCTTCTAGATGTGCTAACAACCCATTCTATTGGCTGAAATGATGCTAGTGTCGAGTAATGTTTATCCCCCTAATATGGTAGTCATAGCTCGCCATTTGCCCTCAGGGCATAAATTATATTTTTTTGAAGGAGGACTGATTTTGAGACCCTACAGTTCAGAGGGCAGGTCTTCTAAAATTATGGTTCCTGCGCAAGCAGCTTAGCAATGTATCATATAATTATATCCCTTATTTTGGTTTACTTCCGATTCCTTTCAGATCCGTAGCAAAAGTTATGCTGAGGTCTACTCGGTTTCAGCGATCAAAGATCAACATACAAAGATCAAAGATCAATGTTCAGCAATAGTGTAAAAACTTTTGTGAACATCTCTAACATGCATATCTACTTTGAAAATAAGAGATTTCATCAATAGAGGCCCAGGAACTAGAGCAGTAAGAATGAAAGCGTAAGAGCAGGCACCGAGTAGACCTCAGCATAACTTTTGCTACGGATCTGAAAGGAATCGGAAGTAAACCAAAATAAGGGATATAATTATATGATACATTGCTAAGCTGCTTGCGCAGGAACCATAATTTTAGAAGACCTGCCCTCTGATCTGTAGGGTCTCAAAATCAGTCCTCCTTCAAAAAAATATAATTTATGCCCTGAGGGCAAATGGCGAGCTATGACTACCATATTAGGGGGATAAACATTACTCGACACTAGCATCATTTCAGCCAATAGAATGGGTTGTTAGCACATCTAGAAGCTGAGTTATAAATTTTGGAGGCCAAATTTGCAACCCTGCCTCAGCTTAAAATCGGAGTCGGAGCCATTCCGGATTGTTTGACTGTACAGCCCTAGTGGGGATCTTCACTCTCACAGTGTTTCAGAAGAACAGGGCCTTTCACCAAAGAAATGTAATTTTTCAAAAAAGTGTATTTCGATAGAATCATTACTATGCAACAGTGAACTAATTTAATTACACCAACACATCATGGTTGTATCCCTTGATAAATTCTGTACATTGACTCAAAAGATCAGCTTGATTGCTTTCCTGGATCAAAAGTTATAAAAAAACGAAAAAATGTCCGATGACTTTTAGGCTACACTGTAAATAGATGCAGTACCGTGCAAAAAAATACCAAAAAAGTACATTTTTCAATGTAACTTTGCTTGCACGTGACCAATCAGCGTAATTTTTTTGATATGTTGTGCGCAAGGTTCTTACCATCGTATTGTGTAAAGAAAAGAGTGACGTTTCTAAAAAAACAGAAAAATATTGAATTTTCTGATTTCAACGATTTTTACATTTTGAACTGTTATGTTTGCTTATATTTTGTACTTGTTTGCATTGTGCTGAAAATTGTTTTACGTTTTCAGGAGATACAGTAGCGCCCAAAAGTCTGAATACACTTTTTATTTCTGTTGTAATTTTTGGGTCAGTTGAGATATCAAGCTGTAATGTGGACATTATGTACCCAATGTATGTATGTATTCGATACCCTTATAAGGTCTCACGGGCCTTTCTGTTTATTGCATAGTGATGACGCAACCGAACAACACTTTTTCGAAAATTCATTATTCTTTCAGGGATTTTTTCGTACTTGTCAAACTTCGTGAGCATTGAGAGAACTACAAGGCCTATCCAGAAAAAAAGTTTCAGGTTGCGGCGAATTCGGATATTGGCTGCAGACTTGCTGCAATTTCGCGGTCGCAAAATCATATCTCGGCTTCTAGAAGAGCTCGGAACGCGTTCAAAGCAGAAAACTGATTCTCTTGGTGATTGCTGATTATCCTGTAAGTTTGGTAGCGGTAGCTCATCATTCATCCTCATGGATCGAAAAAGTCACTTTATTACAAGACCCAACTTTGAAGGTTCACAATTCTGAGGGCGGACCTTGTAAAAATCTGGTTTTTGGATAGGAATGTATAAAATATATTAATTAATCGATTCCCCGCTTTTTAGAGCGATTGCTAATCTTTCTTGCCTGCGGCAGTCGATTATCTGAAGGATAGTCGTTTAGGCCGCGCTCCCTTCTCATCTCGCGACCCGTACACATCTCTAGGCTTTTCACACTGCTCAACGAGCTTTGATAGATGAAATCATTCTAAAACGTATTGTCGCTAATCCTGAACATCATAGTCTATAAAAGAAACCGTTTTTGATCTTCTCTGATCGAATGAAACAACTTTTCATTATTATTTTGAGGAAAATTTGACGAAAAATGAGCAAAGATCAAAGATCAAAGTTTGAAAATAGCTGGATCAACGATCAAAACATCGATTCATACTGTGTCTCGCTTTTCTGATATATCAAATCTCTAAAAGCGGCTAAAATCGTCATTGAACAGCATGAAAAACCTAGAGATGTTTACGTGTCGCGAGATGAGAAGGGGGCGCGGCCAAAACGACTATCCTTCAGATAATCGACTGCCGCAGGCAAGAAAGATAAGCAATCGCTCTAAAAAGCGGGGAATCGATTAATTAATATATTTTCTACATTCCTATCCAAAAACCACATTTTTACAAGGTCTGCGCTCAGAATTGTGAACCTTCAAAGTTGGGTCTTGTAAAAAAGTGACTTTTTTGATCCATGAAGAAGAATGATGAGCTAGCTCTACCATACTTACAGGATCATCAGGAATCACCAAGAGAATCAGTTTGCTGCTTTGAACGCGTTTCGAGCTCTTCTAGAAGCCGAGATATGATTTTGCGACCGCGAAATTGCAGCAAGTCTGCAGCCAATATCCGAATTCGCCGCAACCTGAAACTTTTTTTCTGGATAGGCCTTGTAGTTCTCTCAATGCTCACGAAGTTTGACAAGTACGAAAAAATCCCTGAAAGAATAATGAATTTTCGAAAAAGTGTTGTTCGGTTGCGTCATCACTATGCAATAACCAGAAAGGCCCGTGAGACCTTATAAGGGTATCGAATACATACATACATTGGGTACATAATGTCCAGATTACAGCTTGATATCTCAACTGACCCAAAAATTACAACAGAAATAAAAAGTGTATTCAGACTTTTGGGCGCTACTGTAGGTAGGCTAAAGGACTCTTAAGAATCTCAGTCGCTCGGATCGACAAGCCATTGCTAGACGCCGCGCCATGAGCATGAAGTTGGCTGAGGGGTACAAGACGGACGTAGGGACGATCTCCTGCTCTGCGAATCGTTCAATTCGTACAAAAAGCTCTGGAAGACCTCCCCCGACGAGTTCGAAGATCAGCAGATTGATTACAAGGATCGGCAAGGCAAACCCCCGAAAATCCGAGGTCCGGAAACATATCTCGGCTTCTAGAAGAGCTCGAAACGCGTTCAAAGCAGAAAACTGATTCTCTTGGTGATTGCTGATTATCCTGTAAGTTTGGTAGCGGTAGCTCATCATTCATCCTCATGGATCGAAAAAGTCACTTTATTACAAGACCCAACTTTGAAGGTTCACAATTCTGAGGGCGGACCTTGTAAAAATCTGGTTTTTGGATAGGAATGTATAAAATATATTAATTAATCGATTCCCCGCTTTTTAGAGCGATTGCTAATCTTTCTTGCCTGCGGCAGTCGATTATCTGAAGGATAGTCGTTTAGGCCGCGCTCCCTTCTCATCTCGCGACCCGTACACATCTCTAGGCTTTTCACACTGCTCAACGAGCTTTGATAGATGAAATCATTCTAAAACGTATTGTCGCTAATCCTGAACATCATAGTCTATAAAAGAAACCGTTTTTGATCTTCTCTGATCGAATGAAACAACTTTTCATTATTATTTTGAGGAAAATTTGACGAAAAATGAGCAAAGATCAAAGATCAAAGTTTGAAAATAGCTGGATCAACGATCAAAACATCGATTCATACTGTGTCTCGCTTTTCTGATATATCAAATCTCTAAAAGCGGCTAAAATCGTCATTGAACAGCATGAAAAACCTAGAGATGTTTACGTGTCGCGAGATGAGAAGGGGGCGCGGCCAAAACGACTATCCTTCAGATAATCGACTGCCGCAGGCAAGAAAGATAAGCAATCGCTCTAAAAAGCGGGGAATCGATTAATTAATATATTTTCTACATTCCTATCCAAAAACCACATTTTTACAAGGTCTGCGCTCAGAATTGTGAACCTTCAAAGTTGGGTCTTGTAAAAAAGTGACTTTTTTGATCCATGAAGAAGAATGATGAGCTAGCTCTACCATACTTACAGGATCATCAGGAATCACCAAGAGAATCAGTTTGCTGCTTTGAACGCGTTTCGAGCTCTTCTAGAAGCCGAGATATGATTTTGCGACCGCGAAATTGCAGCAAGTCTGCAGCCAATATCCGAATTCGCCGCAACCTGAAACTTTTTTTCTGGATAGGCCTTGTAGTTCTCTCAATGCTCACGAAGTTTGACAAGTACGAAAAAATCCCTGAAAGAATAATGAATTTTCGAAAAAGTGTTGTTCGGTTGCGTCATCACTATGCAATAACCAGAAAGGCCCGTGAGACCTTATAAGGGTATCGAATACATACATACATTGGGTACATAATGTCCAGATTACAGCTTGATATCTCAACTGACCCAAAAATTACAACAGAAATAAAAAGTGTATTCAGACTTTTGGGCGCTACTGTAGGTAGGCTAAAGGACTCTTAAGAATCTCAGTCGCTCGGATCGACAAGCCATTGCTAGACGCCGCGCCATGAGCATGAAGTTGGCTGAGGGGTACAAGACGGACGTAGGGACGATCTCCTGCTCTGCGAATCGTTCAATTCGTACAAAAAGCTCTGGAAGACCTCCCCCGACGAGTTCGAAGATCAGCAGATTGATTACAAGGATCGGCAAGGCAAACCCCCGAAAATCCGAGGTCCGGAAACATATCTCGGCTTCTAGAAGAGCTCGAAACGCGTTCAAAGCAGAAAACTGATTCTCTTGGTGATTGCTGATTATCCTGTAAGTTTGGTAGCGGTAGCTCATCATTCATCCTCATGGATCGAAAAAGTCACTTTATTACAAGACCCAACTTTGAAGGTTCACAATTCTGAGGGCGGACCTTGTAAAAATCTGGTTTTTGGATAGGAATGTATAAAATATATTAATTAATCGATTCCCCGCTTTTTAGAGCGATTGCTAATCTTTCTTGCCTGCGGCAGTCGATTATCTGAAGGATAGTCGTTTAGGCCGCGCTCCCTTCTCATCTCGCGACCCGTACACATCTCTAGGCTTTTCACACTGCTCAACGAGCTTTGATAGATGAAATCATTCTAAAACGTATTGTCGCTAATCCTGAACATCATAGTCTATAAAAGAAACCGTTTTTGATCTTCTCTGATCGAATGAAACAACTTTTCATTATTATTTTGAGGAAAATTTGACGAAAAATGAGCAAAGATCAAAGATCAAAGTTTGAAAATAGCAGGATCAACGATCAAAACATCGATTCATACTGTGTCTCGCTTTTCTGATATATCAAATCTCCAAAAGCGGCTAAAATCGTCATTGAACAGCATGAAAAACCTAGAGATGTTTACGTGTCGCGAGATGAGAAGGGGGCGCGGCCAAAACGACTATCCTTCAGGTAATCGACTGCCGCAGGCAAGAAAGATAAGCAATCGCTCTAAAAAGCGGGGAATCGATTAATTAATATATTTTCTACATTCCTATCCAAAAACCACATTTTTACAAGGTCTGCGCTCAGAATTGTGAACCTTCAAAGTTGGGTCTTGTAAAAAAGTGACTTTTTTGATCCATGAAGAAGAATGATGAGCTAGCTCTACCATACTTACAGGATCATCAGGAATCACCAAGAGAATCAGTTTGCTGCTTTGAACGCGTTTCGAGCTCTTCTAGAAGCCGAGATATGATTTTGCGACCGCGAAATTGCAGCAAGTCTGCAGCCAATATCCGAATTCGCCGCAACCTGAAACTTTTTTTCTGGATAGGCCTTGTAGTTCTCTCAATGCTCACGAAGTTTGACAAGTACGAAAAAATCCCTGAAAGAATAATGAATTTTCGAAAAAGTGTTGTTCGGTTGCGTCATCACTATGCAATAACCAGAAAGGCCCGTGAGACCTTATAAGGGTATCGAATACATACATACATTGGGTACATAATGTCCACATTACAGCTTGATATCTCAACTGACCCAAAAATTACAACAGAAATAAAAAGTGTATTCAGACTTTTGGGCGCTACTGTAGGTAGGCTAAAGGACTCTTAAGAATCTCAGTCGCTCGGATCGACAAGCCATTGCTAGACGCCGCGCCATGAGCATGAAGTTGGCTGAGGGGTACAAGACGGACGTAGGGACGATCTCCTGCTCTGCGAATCGTTCAATTCGTACAAAAAGCTCTGGAAGACCTCCCCCGACGAGTTCGAAGATCAGCAGATTGATTACAAGGATCGGCAAGGCAAACCCCCGAAAATCCGAGGTCCGGAAACGGGAGCAACGCTTGCTTCGAGTGCAGCTTTTGTTGTTTTCCTATGTAGCAGGCTGGCACCGCCCGCATGGAATGCTCACCCACATCATCACGTAACCAGCCACATTCTTCATAGTGGAAAATTGATACTTTTCATCGAATCTTGACCCAATAGACGGCCTCACGTGGGTAATTTTGTCCGTTCCTAACATCATAAAAATGCTCTCCTCCGTTCGTCCTCATAGTACCAAGATTAGAAGAAAAGCATCAATTTACCACTGTGAAGCATGGCGCTGGTTTCGTGATAATGTGGGGAGTATTTCATGCGGGCGGTGCCGGCCTGCTGCATAGGAAAACAACAAAAGCTGCACTCGAAGCAAGCTTTGCTCCCGTTCCCGGACCTCGGATTTTCGGGGGTTTGCCTTGCTGATCCTTGTAATCAATCTGCAGATCGAAGACGTCGGGGGAGGCCTTCCGGAGCTTTTTGTACGAATTGGACGATTCGCAGAGCAGGAGATCGTCTCTACGTCCGTCTTGTACTCCTGAGCCAGGTCGACCAACTTCATGTTCATGGCAGGCCGTCTAGCAATTGCTTGTCGATCCGAACGACTGAGATTCTTAGTGTCCTTTAGCCGACCTATTTCCTGAAAACCTAAAACAATTTTCAGCACAATGCAAACAAGTACAAAAAATAAGCAAACATAACAGTTCAAAATGTGAAAATCGCTGAAATCAGAAAATTCGCTAAATTTTTCTGATTTTTGAGAAACGTCGCTCTTTTTCTTACACAATACGATGGTAAGACCTGTGCGCACAATATATCAAAAATACGCTGATTGGTCACGTACAAGCAGTTACATTGAAAAATGTACTTTTTGGTATACTTTTCACGCTACTGTAAATATACAGGGTACATTTATTCTGCGCGCACAACATTTGAAGCATTGCGTTTAATGATTTTTTCTCTAATAATAAATAAAACAATCAATATATTTTTTAAAAACGACAAAATCTCTGTATACCCAGCAAATTGAGGTGGCCTAGCCAACTAGCTAGCCATTGGCTAGCCAACTAGCTAGCTATTGGCCAGCCAACTAGCTACAGTGTAGCCTAAAAGTCATGGGACACTTTTTCATTTTTTGTATAACTTTTGATCCAGAAAAGCAATCAAGCTGATATTTTGAGACAATGTACAGAATTTATCAGGGAGTCTTACCATGATGTGTTGGTGTAATTAAATTAGTTCACTGATACGTAGTGATGACGCTATGAAAATACACTTTTTGAAAATTTAAATTTCTTTAGTGAAAGGTCCTGTTCTTCTGAAACATTGTAAGAGTGTAGAGATCTACTAGGGCTGCACAGGCACAAAAACGGGAATAGCTCTGACTCCGTTTTTGAGCTGTAGCGTGGTTGAAAATTTGATCACCAAAATTTAAAACTCAGCTTCTAGGTGTGCTAATGTCCCGTTCTAACAATAAGTGCGAAAATGATTCTGCTAAGGAGTGATGTTTATTTCCAGATTATGGTAGTCATAGCTCGTCATTCGCCCTCAAGGCATAAAAAGAATTTTTTGGAAGGACTGATTTTAACACCCTTCCGTTCAGAGGTCAGGTCTTCTAAAAATATGATTCCAGCGCAAGCAGTTTTGTAATGCATCATATAATTATTTCCCTTATTTTGGTTTAATTCCTATTCCTTTCCGACCCGCAGCATACGTTCTGCTGAGATGTACTCGGTTGCAGCGAGTAAAAATCAAAGTACAAAGATCAAAGATCAAAGTTCAGCAATAGTGTAAAAACTTTGGTGAACATTTTTGACACGCATAGGAGCTGTGAAATTGCTGAGGAACCATAATTTTAGAAGACCTGCCCTCTGAACGGTAGGGTATCAAATTCAGTCCATCCGAAAAAAATTTATTTTTCATATCGTGAGGGAGAATGAAGAGCTATGACTACCATAGTCTGGGAATAAACAGCATTTATCAATAGTCTCATTTTGGCGCTTAGAACGGGTCGTTAGCACATCTAGAAGCTTAGTTTTAAATTTTCGGGGTCAACTTTGCAACCAGGCTACAGCTCGAAAACGGAGTCAGAGCTATTCCGATTTTTGTGTCTGTGCAGAATTAGTAGATGTCTACACTCCCACAATGTTTCAGAAGAACAGGACCTTTCACTGAAGAAATGTAAATTTTCAAAAAAAAATATTTTGATAGCGTTATCACTACGCATCAGTAAACTAATTTAATTTCACCAACACATCATGGTAATATTCCCTGATAAATTCTGTACATTGACTCAAAAGATCAGCTTGATTGCTTTCCTGGATCAAAAGTTATTAAAAAATGCAAAGTGTCCAATGACTTTTAGTCTACACTGTAGCTGGTTAGCTAGATCACCTTGAAACACAATGTAGTGATCATGGTTCACCGCTGTTGTAGATCAGATGTAAAGGCAAATCAATCAATAATCAATAATGATCATACCTTTCGGACATCATAAATGGTCATTCTCGTTCCTTCATTCAAGTAGCTCTCGTCCGTCTTCACTCCACCCTTGCACTAGTTCTGCAACGACAAACTCAATCAATAATCAGCATCAATAATCAATCAATAACTGCTACGACTGGATTTCATCACTTTCTCTACATACAGCTTTCGGCATGTCTGTTCGAACTAGCCCCAGCCATTCCTTACAGGTAGTAAAGTACACCACAATACACCATTCACGCCCAAGAATAATTATATGAGTACATGTTCATGTCTTTTATGATTTATTTCTATTGTAATTAGTTACTTCACGCGCAGTCTAAGTGCACCGTCTCGTTCCCTCGCTCGTGATCGGGTTGGCCGGTGGCTGCAAACGATCAGAGCAATTAAAAGATCAAAGAATAGAGATATCAAAGATCAGAGCGATTCAAAGATCAAAGATCAGATAGTTCATCAAGCAGCAACTTTACTTTACGTCGCAGATTTACGAGTGTGCGAACATAGCGCGAGACTATCGAGCGAGATATCAGGGATCAAAGATCAAAGATCAACCACTTACTGTCCAGAGAAAAAGCAGTGCAGCTTGTGTGTGGTGCCTTGCAGGGCGACGGGCCCCGACTGATTCACGTACTGCTCCGTAGGAGCGACCGCTGCGCCCACAACTGAAAAGGGGAATTCATTGATTGATTATCGATTAACTTTGATTATTGATTTATATTGACCGATTCGCACTAAAGAATAGTTAATTCATCGACTGTTATTGATTGATTGATCGACACTGTTATCGGTTAATAATCTCCCGATTCAACGCTTGATTGTTTCTTGTTCAACCCTGCATTTTCGCGTTCCACCAGATTCATGAAAGAGCCATGCCCAGATCGAATGTTGTATGCTACACTCACAGAAAAATCCCTTAGGGATATTTGGATTGTGGATATCCCTTAGGGATTTTTTCCGTACTGTCAAAGATATCCCTTATATGTAAGGCAATTATGAATAAGGGATATATTCCCTAGTGTACATTCACATATGTTCGAGCGCGTCTGACTAGAGCTATCATCACGTTTCACCGGGGTAGCAACAAGGTCGCATGGCTTAGTGGCAAGACGGTTGTATAGTAATCCGAACATCGTATGTTCAATTCCTGTCTGGTGTAAATCATATTTGCTGATTTTTCTTATTGTTCAAATCTATTTCATATCCCTTAAATATAAGGGAATATATCCCTTACAGGTGAGGCAATACAATCCCTTACCTGTGAGGGATATATTCCGTCGACCGACAATGGTAGGGAATATATCCCTTACATATAAGGGATATTTCTGTGAGTGTATCATTGCCTAACTCGCGACCACATAAATGAACAATATTAATAACCCCCTGTCACATTACCCCCAGTTTATTAAAAAAAAATATTTTCTCGCTTAAATTATAATTCTTCGCATAAAAAAATGAGCCGTGCTGTTTGCCACTCTCTCTCTCTCATATCTGTTTTCAGGTAATTCGTTGCTTGACTCATGATGGAGAGGTTAAATTGAACTTTGAATTTTTCATAGCATTATTTTTGCAATCTCCTCCCTCTCCCTCGCCACTCCTCTCATACGAGGTCATGCAATGAATGACCTGAAAAACAGATATGAGAGTTCAAAGATCAAAGATCATGCGAGTTCTTTAAATGCTTCCTTTTTTGAACTATCTCCCAAAGCCTTGATGTCAGCTCATTGCCTGTTCATTAATTATGTGCCCGAGATGTGAAGCTCTTTTTTTTTACTTCACTTATTTTGTTATTAAAGTCCACACTGATAAGATGTCCTCTTTTATAGCTTTAAAAATCACAGCAAACCTTTTCAATCTTTCGACAACAGCAAAATCAGCAAAAGATTATTGCGGCAGTGGGATCGAGATAGTCAAAAATAATGGCAGCCACCTTATCCACTACACCACACAAGCACTTGTCGGTTGAGCTGATACATGAGTTCATGAACCCATCCGGATGGTTTGTGTAGGATAGCATAGGGATATCCAAATCACATAGCCGATTTTCAATGTCAATTGTTTCGAAGTTCATAAACATTTGAGATTGCTTGTCAACGGTATCTTATCAGAATCGGATACTGATTCGAATGGTACATGTCACTAGTCATAACTCCACGGGAATATGTCATGGTTCCCTTGTAAGAAACTATTGCCAAGGAAAGTTTTTCGATCAACGGTCAACGAAGGCTGGAATTGGGAATTTTCGAAAATATTACATTAAATTAATTCTCACTATTTTCCCATAGCCCAGGTAAACTTTTATTTGCTCAATATCTACATATTATGTTACACCTTCAGTTTAAAATCATATTTTGTTTAAAAAGGTGAAATTTGTAAACGAATCGTTTTTGTAATGCATCGTTACATTTGCCTTACGTGCCTACGCCGTAACCCCCTCCGCCGCGTGTCTGATTCGGCGGAGGGGTTACGGCGTAGGCACGTAAGGCAAATGTAACGATGCATAACGACAATCGTGAATTGTGGTGTGCCTCCACAGTACCCGACGACGTTTCCTAATCTGTCAATTCGGATATTGGTAGTTTTAAACATATTTCTCGTCATGACTGAGGTATACGACTACTCCTCGTCTTCGGAGTGCATCTGCACGGTATACAGTAGTTGACATAATTATATCATATTTCAGTTTTTTTCGTCATAAACTGCGTAAGTGGCCAGTTTTTTTACAGATAATAATCTTACCGTATATCATTATTTGAGCAATTACTTGGAGAGTTATCGCAAAAGGCAAAATTTTAAAATTTAATTTGCCAAAATGGTGAAAGTGACGTTTTTTTTTCTGTTTTCTGTTCTAACAATTTTTATTTTATACTTGTTCTTTTTAATTCATGTTAACATTCATTATTTTATTCTTTACAGTATGGGTAGACTTCGTGGAGCAGTTGGAGCACACATATCCCGATCTTCACTAAAGTTTGAGGGTATACTAATTCGACCACGCTGATTTCAAATCCGTTTTAAAAACCTGCACTTTATTTTTTTGAAGCAAGATAGCATTTTCACTGGTTACATAACATCGTTTAACGCTGCCTTCACCATGAGTGGTTTAGGTCGCGGAATAGCATTTTATGGGAGGGGCAGGTTCAACTCATTTATCTTTTGCTATTTTATCACAATGTTGAATTGTGGTCTTCAAAAAAAATAAAGTGCAGGATTTTAAAACGGAAAAAAATCAGCGCGTTCGAATTAGTATACCCTCAAAGTTTCGTGAAGACCGGGATATGTGCCCTCAGACCATTCCCTTGTTAGAACATAAACCAGAAAAAGGTCAATTTCACTATTTTGGCAAATTAAATTTTAAAATTTTGCCTTTTGCGATATATCGCCAAGTAATTGCCAAAAGAACCATATACTGTAGGATTATCACCTGTAAAAAATGGGAAAGATTTGACAACTTTTAAGCAGTTTATAACGAAAAAACTGAAATATGATATAATTGTGTCGTCGATTAAATACCGTGCAAGTGCACTCCGAAGACGAGGAGTAGTCGTATACCTCAGTCATTACGAGAACAGCGGTGAAATATGTTTAAAACTACTAAATTTCCGAAATGACAGATTAGGAAACGTCGTCGGGCACTGTGGTGGCACACCACAATTCACGATTGTCGTTAAGAAAACTATTCGTTTACAAAGTTCACCTCTTTAAAAAATTATGAATCTTAAAATGAAGGCGTAATATAATATGTAGAAGATATTGAGCAAATAAAAAAATTAGCTGGGCTATGGGAAAATAGTGAGAATTAATTTAATGTAATTTTTTTTCGAAAATTCCCAATTCCAGCCTTCGTTGACCGTTGATCGAAAAACTTTCCTTGGCAATAGTTTGTCAGAATTAGACAAGGATTCGAATGCGCTAATTCCCGAATCGATTGGATTCGAAATACACTTCGGCGCCAAACTGTGGTGTGGTCCTCGCACTGCGAGGGTATGGCAATGTATGATAAGTATAACCGCTACGAGGTCGCTACCGTAATCTTCGAATCTACCGTACTCACCGCGGGCTCTCTCGAGATCTGCTTGGCGAGCATGAATATAGATCCGTTGATGACGTCATCAACGGAGGGGAACGACGTGAAGACGTAGTCTTCAGCGGCCACGTGAGGATCAACCTATCAAGAAGTAGTAAGTAGTCGAGTGTTTAAAAGACATATTGCATACAATATGCTGACAGCATAAATATTATGATTATTATTATTATTATTATTATTACATTATCGCACTTTGTGATTTTTTTGGTTTTTTTTTACATGTAGCAAATCTATGACGAAGCTATTCGCAAAAATCGGTTGGTACATGGAAAAGTTGAGACACTAACTTTTTCCATTTTTACATGAATTTTGGATAAATTTGGTGGATCTTGTCGTTGACGACAACGCCGCCAAAATATGACTTGAAAAATAAAATTGACATGCTAGACGCGATATAACTAACAACATTTACCGCAGCTGCCATGCACAAAAATTTATCGATCGATAAATCAATATACCGTACCTGTGCCTGCTCGACATCGTGCCTCTTCCAGCTCGGATAACTCCGGCTCCTCATCTCCCGCTTTCTCCGCCGCCTCACGCTTCCTGCAACGATTGGAAAGGTGTGAGGGGAGGGGGAGAGATGGGGGAAGGGGAGAAGGGGGAGAGATGGGAAAGGGGGGAGGGGAGGGGGAGAGATGGGGGAAGGGGAGACGGGGGAGAGATGGGGGAAGGGGAGAGGGGCGGGGTGAGATGAGGAAGGGAAAAGGGCAGGGGGAGAGATGGGGGAAGGGGAGAGGGGCGGGGGGAGATGAGGAAGGGAAAAGGGCAGGGGGGGGGGGGGGAGATGGGGGAAGGGGAGAAGGGGGAGAGATGGGAAAGGGGAGAGGGGAGGGGGAGAGATGGGGGAAGGGGAGAAGGGGGAGAGATGGGGAAGGGGAGAGGGGAGGGAGGGGGGGAGTGGGAAGGGGAGAGGGGGATAAAGCTTACCTGGCTGGGGTTCTCTACTGATCGTAAAGACCATAGGTCGAATAGCTAGGTTATCGGTTTTCAAAATGCGGTCAGGTTTATCAATTTTTGAAAAATTTTGGTTAAAATGCGGTCAGTTTTTTTTTTGATTTTTGTGAAATTTTGGCTCAAAATGCTGTCAGGTTTTTCGATTTTGTGGAAATTTTTGGCTCAAAATGCGGTCAGACTTGGTACTTTGTAACATGCTTTTCGACCTATGGTAAAGACCAGAACTCTATGATAAAGCTTGGACATTGCGCTTTAGAATACGCTGCCCTGTATGACCGTTCTAAGCTGTGGTCGTATGCATGAACAACGGAAAACCGTTTTACAGGAAAATGTGACGTCATTATCGTAGGCGGAGTATTTTTGGAAAAAAAAATAAAAAACAAAAATAAAAAAACGCTTCCGCCTACGCTAACGACCAGGGATGTGTGGAAAAAGATTTCCGACAAAAAATAGAAAAACGAAAAATATTTTAAAATTTTCGAATTTTTATTTTAAAAAAAGCGAAAAATTCGAAAAAAATATTTAAACAGTGTTTTCACAATTTTATGATTTTTTTTTGTAAAAATGTCATAAATTTTTAAATATTCATGATATTTTATGTGAAAGTATTTTTCGATTTTTTTGAATTATTTTCGAAAACTTTTTCGAGAAAGTATCGAAAAATAGAAAAACGAAAAATTTTCGAATTTTTATTTTAAAAAAAAGAAAAATTCGAAAAAATATTTAAACAGTGTTTTCACAATTTTATGATTTTTTTTGTAAAAATGTCATAAATTTTTAAATATTCATGATTTTTTATGTGAAAGTAAAAAAAAATCAAAAATTCGAAAAAAATATTTAAACAATGTTTTCACTATTTTATGATTTTTTTGTAAAATGATTTATTTTTGAAAACTTTTTTGAGAAAGTATCGAAAAACGAAAAATGCACATCCCTGCTAACGTCAAATTTTCCAGGAAAAAAGTTTTCCGGTGTTCATGCATACGACCACCGGGATTGGTCTACAGCATACTCACCTGGCTGGGGTTCTCTAGTGGTCTTAAAGACCGAAACTCTACGGTAAGGCGTATCCATTACATTTTAGAATACGCTGAACTGTGTGGCAGTTCTGAGTGAAGTTACAGCAAACTTAACCTGGCTGGGGTTCTCTAGTGATCTATGAGACGGGGACCTTATAGTGAGGCGTATCCATTAAACTTTCGGATACTCTAGCCTGCATGACAGCACCATGTCGGGGAGAATGTTTTTTTCTATTTTTAAAAATTTTTATTTAGGACGAGTCATCCACAAAAAAAATGGATATCGCGTCGTTTTTGGCTAGTTGTGCGATAGAAATAAAACGAATCTAATGGCAAGACTTCAGTAATCGCTGTTATTCTCATATGGACTTTTTTGTACGATTTCAAATTGGCCACAGCTGAATAATAATGTACTCTCTTCTATTCTCATATGGATTTCATTCTACGTTTTCAGTCACAAAGATTGGCGTCTTCAGACAAAAAAAAACAGCGTCTTCAGACAATCATCCTATCTATTTATGATCATTCCTAATGCATTGAATGTTTTAATGCGGATCTGACTTGAAATTTCTCAATTTTTGCGAGGAAAGATTATGCGCAAGACCGCGATGGAAAAGCAAGGCTGTGAGCAAAAAAAAATGCATTTTCACGCGTCCACCTATGATTTTAGGATACGCGGTCAAGTATGGCTGTCATTATTATTATTAAAAATAATAATAATAATAATAATAGTAATAATATATTATTATTAATAATAATATATTAATAACAATAATAATAATAATAATAATAATAATAACAATAAAAATAATAATAAACATAATAAACAGTAACAATAATAATAATAATAATCACAATAAGAATTAATAGCAACAATAATAATAACAACAATATGACACAGAAACAATATAATCAAATTTGGTGTACTGGGACAGTCACAATAATAGAAATGGTGGGATACTGTAACAAATTGGTCAGAATAAAAAATATGCAGAGTACATTGGAGCGAGGGGTTACTATATTAAACATGGTGGGATACTGTAACGGGGTGATTGCTACGGTAAGTGTTTTGAACTGTAAAGATCGGAGTATTTACGGTAGGGGCGGACAAAGGGTATACAAGACATAAATAGGGGTAGAAGTATATACGGATACAAGGGGAATATAGGCTTCGAGGTACATAAGGAGCAGGGGCACATGGATAAAATGTGGAAGAGGGTAGGGAGGAGGGTCAGTTTCTTATGCAAATTAGCAAAACCAGGGGTTACAATATTCAATATAGCGGGATACTGTAAGTGAGGGATTACTATAACAATTAAATAGCAAGTGGGGGTACAAGGGTATAAAAGGGGTTGAGGTATATAAAGGGTAGGAGAACGAGGGGTACACGGGGGTAGAGGTATATAACGCTAGGGGTACAATGATGAAATGTGGAATAGGGGGGGAGGGTATTCTACATAGGGATTTAAGGGGAACAAAGAATGGAAAGATGAAAGGCGACAGATATACTTTATTCTTTTATTATTTCTTCTTTTCTCTTTTTTTCTTCTCTTTTTCTTTTTTTTATTTTTTCTTTTCTTTTTCTTTTTTAATATCTTATTTTTCTTTTCTTTTTTCTCTTATTATTTTTATTTTTTATATATCTATCAAGCCTTCTCATCACCTCATTCCTTAGGGAATAGGTGCATCAGAACGAGATTGGACGCATATCCTGGAATAGAGCATATATAAACCCTCAACCTTCTTATTCATGCAAAGTAAAGCAATGAGGAATACAACCAAAAAAAGATCATGCCGCGGAGGCATGAAGCATGCCGCGGCGGGCCGCGTTTAGGGAGCGCGACTGTACAAAAGAAGTAGTGAGGGCGCCGAAAATGTATGGTGGCAAGAGCGGGCTTATCGATTTTATCGAGCCATTAATCGATAAATCTCTATCAGAGGAACAAGAAACAAAAATCAACAGTATCGCCCTAGACTTAAACATCAGTTTCATGAGATGAGATAAAGGATACTGTAGATTGATCGCAGCATAAAATCGATAAATCAATACGATAGCGCACGTTCCCTTATTAGCTACAGTAACAACGGAGTACTCTCCGATAAAGACAAAAATAGACAAAAGGTCATTCACCCCCGCCCTGTCAAAAGGAACATCGAGATAAATCAATAAAATCAATCAATAAATTAATAACTGACGTTCAATCCGTTCTTATCGATGACCATCATGCAGGCCTCACGAATCAGACGGAAGTTCGTCTCGATCACCGTGAAGTTGGGCACAACTGGAAGGAAATCGATTAACCAATCAATCAATCAATCAATCAATCAATAAATCAATATACAGCACCGATCTAATATTTGAAAGGCTATGCAGGCCATTTATTTTATAGAACCAAGAATCATCACCAGATATGGGTATTTGTCAACTATCCAATCAATCAATTTATAAAAAAGTTAAATATCAGATACTAGGCATAATGTATATTATGATAAAGATATAAAATAATAAATAAAAGTACCTCGATGACGAATGCGCCCTCCTTCTTCGTGTTTCGCGTCATCGTGAGGAAGAGCGGATCCGTGATCTTGTAAGAGCACGTGAAAGTGGGGAGGATTCTTGCGCGAGAAGATCTCCATTCCTTGATCGTAGCTGGAATGGAGGAGATAAGGATGAATGAATAGATAGTATTCATCTGAGTTCAATTGTTCTAAACGAATATTTCAGAGGTAAAGATGCATTGGCGGTACGCAAAATCACCAGGGAGACACGGTCGATGCATTCGCGATCATACATTTTCGGTACCATCACCGAATTATTTTTATATAGTGGGTCGATTTAGAAAAAATCGTTATTTTTCGCTTAAATTGTAATCTTTCACTTAAAAAATGAGCTTTATATCGTGGGTCGACCCTGATAATGAACCGTATATAGTGGGTCAATCTTCACACTGTGAAGGTATGAAAATGCATGATTCGCGATTATGACAACGCTTTATGGTGTCTAGACTAGACCTAGCGGAAACACCAAAGGGGGTATTATACGTGGGCAATACATTAGCAAAGATTTTTGCAGACAGTCACATATACACAAAACGCCAACATACTAATTGTAAGTATGCAGATTTTTAATTAATTCTTTAAAAAAATTTAGCCAGCCATACACTTTTCTGCTCCATATATAGATATATAATTATATTGCCCACATATGTTCATGGATACGACAACGGAGACCAGAGGCCGAATGCATGGACGCTGGCAAACTGTTTGCCGACAACCGTGGCCAAAAAACCCTCCGCCTACGCTTGGGACGTCACGTTTGCCGGTAAACGGTATTCCAACGTTCATGCAAACGGCCTCAGACGGCCCTCTCACTCACCTTAGACACGTGCATATAGTAGTCCTCATCGATGAGCAGAAGCTCGATGACCATGAGAATATTGTTGACGTAGGGACGAACGATATCGTCCAACTTGTACATGACACCCGATCGATTACCTGAAAGGAACAAAGTTCATAGACTGTAGTGGTCCATAGACTGTAACTTGTATTTTGTTAAATATTTTATCTAATCGATTATTTTGTAATTATTCTATTCTTATTCACGAGTATCGTTAGATGTTTCACACCAGCTGTCTAGAATCAATGGATAGTCATCATATTCAATCAATATAAAATTGATGGTTAAATAACATTCATTATTTTGAACTTTTTTAGTACAATATTCACACTTATTTACACTATTCATTTATCACTTGTTGTCACATTTATTCAATGTATGATAAATTAAATTAAATTAAATTAAACATAGATCAAGTATCAATCAGAGTGAATAGATCAATTGAAACACAAAACATCAATCGATAAATTCACACCAATGGATAACTTGATCAGCAATGTCCTGACCTGGAGTACAACCGACCACACACGGCAGACGACCGACTACTCTGGACTGCTGCATATATCCTTAAGAAAAAAAATCAATAATCAAACTTTTCCCATCGATCGATATATTCTACAGTAATCATTCGCCTACAGTACCTTAGGCTGACTCTCCAGCAGACCTCCAAACACCTTGGACGCGCGCTCCGAGCGTTCGGGAGTGCTTTGCATCGAGAAACAAACGGCTCCTACAAATTTCGAAAATCAATAATTTCAAATGTTTCGGCAACATATTCCAAAGTACCGTACCTTCCATCGGGCAGAAGTCGCGAGCAGCGCGCGAGTGGGCGTACGCAGCGGATATGTAGCCGGATGATGGGAGGATCTAAAATACACATTTCAATCAATCGATAATCAGGTATACCGTATCCGCTACCGTACCTTGTATCCATCTCCTCGTCCGTGAGCGGTCGATTCTTGTCGTCAATCTCCTTCTCCATGCGCCAGACGTGCGCCTGTTCCGGCGTCATCGGAACCATCGAAACCGCCGGAACCATCAGAACCGCGGGCGTCTTCATGCCCTGCGAACGCGCCCACAGGCATTGAACCACCTGATTACGACGAGGCGTTGCTGCCGACGGAGTGACATCGCCGTGCCTGAATTATTTATTTAAATAAATAAAATTACATTAATCGAAAGCAGAGACAACTGCGCAGTCAATATTCAATTCACAATCTTGACTAGCTACGAAGAAGAAACACTTCCAAAGCTCTAGACTCAGCCCGGCAGATCTCGGTTTCAGCATCGCCATAACAAACGCGTGCTCACCTGACAGTTCCGGGTGTGGCATCACCAGACTGCACATGAGTGGGTGTCTCATCCCACTATGTGACAGCCGTAGTGGCGTCCTCGACGGTCATGGTGATGAAACCGAGACGCTGCTTGGGACGCGAGGAATCCCGACGGAGTCGAACCGAGGATCTACAAATGGGAGCGTTCGATTTACGTAAGATATTCTATGTAATATGTATGTATTGATTAAAAAATAAGAACGACGAAAATGATGCAACATCTAGATAATAGTATCAAAACTGTGATCTAGATAGATGCAAAATTTTCGTCGTTCTTAGTTTTTTAATCAATACATACATATTACGTAGAATGTCGTTATTTAATCTTGTCCAAGAAACGATAAATATACTATTATTACCAAACTGTACTCAATGTAATCAATGCAAATTGTTTACGTATACTAATGGTCGAACAGCAAGCAAGCAACTTACTAAACGGAGAACTCAATGTACGTGTCGATCTTGACCTTCTTGTCCGGCTCTTCCATCAAGAAAGGGACGCAGTGCAGGGGCGCACCTGCCGTCCACACGTACCACTATGACGGTGAAGAGGGCGCCTGTAAAGATCAAAGATCATCTACAATCCAAAGATCAAAGATTATTCACAATCCAAAGATCAAGGATCAAAGATCATCTACAATCAAAAGATCAAGGATCAAAGATCAAAGATCAAGTACCTTTTGCTCCGTCTTATTCAGAAGAGGTTACGTCAGAGGTTGCGTCGTCAGGGCGAGTTTCCATCGCGATCACTCGTTCGTCTTTTGCCAATACAAATTACGCTCCTGGTCGTCCATGCTGAATCAAACAATAATTCATAAAACAGTAAAAAATCGATAATTACAGTATGCCAATTATCAGGCAATCGATCGATAGCCACATTACTCACAGCGTGATCGACACATCGTGTACGCTTTCAGGTCGGCAAACGGAAGCACGAATATCTGCAACGCACATCACGTTATGCATATTACAGTATACAAAATCTCGATTACAGTATACACATACATACAACTATTACGGTAGAGATCACAAACTGACTTTATCGTCGAAATCGATCGCGTAACCTCGGTGAAAGTCGTTTCCCGGTGAAGGCGGCAGGAATTGCACGTTCGCTGTCACCTACAAAGGGTAATTAATCAATAATTTCTGTAATCAATCAATAAATCGATCAAAATTTCTGAATCATTTCAATACTGATTTGATTCCACGTAAAGCAAAGTGAAAAGTTAACAAACAATTCAATAATACGAATAATAAATTGCACATGTCGTGGGACAAGGCTTCTTGAACAATAATATTAATAATAATAATAATAATAACAGCCAACCATGAGAGTATCTTCGGCAAGGTAGTCGGCAGAATGGGCTCCTTATTGTCCACGGTTATCACCTCGCCCTGGAGCATGATAATCAGCACCCAGTCGCCGAACTGAACCTCGCGACCCGTCGATGTCGTGCCGGCTGCAATGATATATTCTCGGTTTGACACGCGGCACTACGCTGATAGACACAACATCCCCTAACACGCCCGATTCGTGGTCTATACTGGTTCCATAGGAATTGAGATAGTGAGAGAAAATCACTTAAAACGATGATAAACAATCGAAAACATCATCCAAATGATAAAAGTACACGAACATGCCAATGCGCAACATTAATCACACTATCCTACACAAAAGTTAAGCCTAATACAAATATTGATCGAGTAGAACACACAAAGAATCGGGGGAAAATCGATGACCGCCCACGTAGAAAATTCAAGATTTTCGAAACTTGGCTGAGTATCAGCTGCTATAACACTAACGAAGCTACGCAGTCAATCGCTTCCTCGAACAGATCAATTCTTCTTTTTGTCCTATTATGCTTGCTAAAACGACGTTAACGCCTCTATTTTATTAATATTATGCGACTTGTTTATCTTACGCGATAGCCTCTCCGCAATATTCTCTCATTCGATCGTTTTTTTCTATTTATTATTCCCATTCGCTCGATTTCTTCTGCAGAATTCTGCTCTTTCTTTATCCCATTCCAGTTCTAGCTCTTCCTTTTGCTTCATTGAGTGATTAATGTATCGTTTTCGAAAAGCATTGGGCGCATAGTCAATCATTGATGAAGTATAGATTTTTGAGAAAATAGCATTGATATTGCGCTCGTGTTTTGTTTTGTATTTACACCTCGCATTTTTAGGGAACTCTCGATCGCCTCATCGCTTTCCTTCCCAAGCAGCGTCAGATCATGCTCTACTCTGCTACGTTCCCACTTACGGTCGCTGAATTCATGAAGAAGTTCATGCGCAAGCCATAGGAGACCAATCTCATGGAAGGACTCACCCTTCTCGGTGTCACCCAGTATTATGCCTACGTGCCGGAGAAACAGAAGATCCACTGCCTCAATACTATTCCGTAAGGTGAGGTGTTTTAATGTGTTCCACTTAATATTGTTGCTATAATTTATTTCGTAGAGGCTCCTACCACGAAACACGTCGCATTTTCTTATTTTGAGTTCTCTGTAATTCTTTATAATCGGCCTTTTCATGCTTTTGCCCCATCCGTGATAGATCCTCCCTATTTTATTTGAGGAAATTCTAAAGTATGAGCAATTTTATCCGGCTATAAAGAAATTTTAATTGTGTTATTCTTCTATCACTGTCATTGTTTCAGCTTCAAATCAACCAGTCCATTATCATCTGCAACAGCACTCAACGTGTAGAACTCTTGTCTAAAAAAGATCACCGAGCTGGGATACTCGTGCTATTACTTCCAATCAAAGATGGCTCGGAACCATCGAAATAGTGTATTTCATGATTTCCGTCAAGTAATTCTTTTACAACTTATTTCAATGTTTTAAGCCAAGTACTGCGAGGATAGCATTGGTCTCTGAGTTAAACATGCTGCTTTATTTATATTATCTGAGTACTGTTGATCAATATTTTAACCTACTGTCAACTCGACCCTATTTTTTGAGAACAAAGTATTTTCCTTCAGGGAAATTGCCGTAATCTCGTTTGCTCTGATCTTCTCACTCGTGGTATTAACGTTCAAGCAGTTAATGTAGTTATCAACTTCGACTTCCCTCGCAACGCTGAAAACTATATTCATAGAATCGGACCGTAAGTGTCAATTTCTCATCTGATTTTACGGAAAAAAATCATCTTTTTTCAAGTTCTGAACGTTTCGATCATCTCGGTATTGCCATAAACCTCATATGAGGATCGTCACATTCCCCGTCGTATCGAGAACTACGCACATCGAGCCTGGCTGTCGACCCCAAACTGTATGTTAAATTATATTATATATTCATATATTTACACTATGATGCTATTCCTAAATAATAATAAGGAACTAAAATTCAGAGTGTAGTCACCGTCATATTTTTAATTGTTTTGTTTATTCTACCTTTATTTACCGATGTTTTTAGATACGTTGCTGATTATCATCTCGTAGAGGATGGTCAGGCAGCATCTGCTCCCAGCGAGAAGAATATTGAAGAGCTTGATTAATTTCATGAATGTATAGTTGGCGATTATATATAATTTTCTCCATCCAATCAATCATCCATCCATCTGTATGCAATTAATCCGTTGTACTTTCCTTAATCTATTTTTAATTTTCCTTATTCCCCATATTTCCGTTCAAACTTTAATTATTTGTTAATATTGATTATGTGCTTTTCAAAGAACTTTTTGTGTTAGTGATTTTCCCCTTCCCTTCTCAAAAATAATTGATCTACTTGATGTATCATCCCATTTCTATATTATTCTATCCCTGGTGCATGTTGCTTATACAATAGTGTAAAACTGATTTGTTGATATCACGAGTGGATTCAGAACAAGACAAAACACATCTATAGTAACACTTTCATCTACATTTTTTCCCAGCTACAGTAAACCATCCATCCTGTAATACTTTCGTAGTACAGTAAGGAGAACGTAACGACTCAAACACAGTATCCCATCCATATCCAAGTCTCCATTTTAAATGCTTTAAATCAAGCATAAAACTGGTAGCGGGTTATGATAACGGGCTGACCATTGCAGAGTTACGGTAAATCTGGTTACGGTAGAGTCATTATCCATGAATGAAATATGTTCATTCTCAGATGGCGCGCTTTTTCGACATCCCTTCTAACGGCTCAGGATGAGTCCGAAAGACAGATTACAAAGGAGTTACGTGTTGTCTGAATTCATAGATGGGCACGCTGGGGGAAAGGCTGTGCGCAAACCGGGGGAAGAGGATGCAAGGCTGCGCGCATTGTTATTTTTTTGCAGATTTAACTGGAAATTTTGCAATTTTATGTCAGATAAAGCCATGCGCAAGGCCCCAATGTGAAGGCAAGGCTGTGCGCAAAAATAATTCGTTTTTAGGCGCCCACGTATGTCTGCATTTGAAAGTCGTATGAAAGTCGTGAAAGGGAAAGGCAATTTTAGTGATAGATCACAAAAAATCGATAATCTGCGATTTTGGCCAAATCAAGTCGATAGGCCTTCTCATCACGCCCAACCACATCCACCAATCGACTTTCATCCAAATCTGATAGAAAAACTTTTTCCAAGTGGTAGGCGTTCATACACTTTTACCGGGGACCCGTGATATACTCTAGACTCTTGAACATTGTAAACATACAGTCAGCATATAATATTATGACTAATTTAATTTATAGATATAACATTGCGTATCATTTATATAGAAAACATTTATGATAATGAATTTCTATGTGAGACCAATAGGAGAATGATCATTTATGTTGATGATCATCACCAGTGACCTCTCTCAATGGCCTCTTCCTTGCACACACTATTTCTCTGTTCTTTAACAACCAGAGCTTGTAGAGCGTTGAAGAGGTCAATGAGACTCCCCCTTTTAAAAGAAGACCAATCGTTTTTGAAATATGCTGGAATCAGTTTTTTTATGCAACGAAATCGAATTTATAAATTTTAAATGCATCGAATTTACAATGAATTAGTGTTTCGTTAAATGCGTTTTCATAGGTTTTTATACATTTTTACGGTCAACTGATGCAGATATGGATTACTGTAGTTGTAGAGACACAGATTACTGTAGTTATAGAGATATGGATTACGGTAGTTATAAAGATATAGAATACTGTAGTTATAGAGATATGGATTACTGTAGTTATAGAGATATAGATTACTGTAGTTGTAGAGACACAGATTACTGTAGTTATAGAGATATGGATTACTGTAGTTATAGAGATATAGATTACTGTAGTTGTAGAGACACAGATTACTGTAGTTATAGAGATATGGATTACGGTAGTTATAGAGATATGGATTACTGTAGTTATAGAGATATAGATTACTGTAGTTATAGAGATATTGATTACTGTAGTTATTGCAGAGAGTTACGGTAGCTCTGCTTACGGTAGAGTCGTTATCCATGAATGAAATATGTTCATTAACAGATGGTGCGTTTTATCAGTGATCGCAAAGGATTTACGTATTGTCTGTATTTGAAAATCGTATGGTTATATTCTCTCATTTTTACCATCAACGAGAGAGTGTGGCCAGAGCGGAAGCTTTGTGTTTTGCGTATTAATTTTGTTTGCCCTGGAAACACTCTCGTCGACAAAGAAAGCATTATGTGCTTTACAAAGAACTTTTTGTGTTAGTGATTTTCCCCTTCCCTTCTCAAAAATAATTGATCTACTTGATGCATCACCCAATTTATACTATCCCGTGTACATTTTGCTTATTTAACGATAGTGTAAAACCGATTTGTTGATATCGCGAGTGAATTCAGAGCAAGACGAGACACATCTGTAGTAACACTTTCTTCTACATTATCCCTTCCCATCTACAGTAACCCTTACATCTACAGTAACCTTTCTCATAAACAGTAACCCTTCCATCTGTAGTATCCCATGCATCTACAGTAACCCTTCTACCCTACAGTACAGTAAGCAGAACATAACGGATTATGCGGATTATGTGGCGCACAGCGTGCGAACGTTTTGAAATGCACGCCGTGCGCACGGCGTGTGTGTTTTCTATACGGTGTTACATTTTGAAACGTGTGAAAATATAACACCATATTAGAATAGTTGCCATGAAATTTATTGTTATGTCATTCGTAGTTTTAGGGATAAGGTCGTATACCCATCTCTCAACCACCAACCGCTCTACTTAACTGCTACATCATCATCTCTCACTCAAATGATCTTTGATCCTACTTGCGAATCTTCTATTCTAGATCGTTTTCTCACATCTCACGCAACTCTCATCAAAGACTGTTGTGTTGAGGCTCCCCTGCCCTCTCTAGGTCACTGCAATATCAGGTTCAGCATTCTTACCGTCAAATCTGCCAGATATTGATTTTTTGTAGATCAATCAAAATGATAAAATTGATTGGCAACTCATGTCGGTCAATCAATAAAATCACCCTAATCAATAACTACAGTAATCAATATGTACAGTAATCAACAAGCACATTAACGAACACCTTGGCTCTATGTAATTTACAATTTTAGGGAAAAAAGTTAGTTTGCGATTCGTGATCATTCTATGGTATCTCTGGCATACACTTCACGTTAGCATAGGGAGAGCGTAAATGCATCAAGATAAAAATGGCAAAAATATATGGGCTATGATGGAGATGGGTATTCTTTTGCTAATCCTTCTCTGGGGATCGAACTTACATGCCGACAGTAATCAATATGTACAGTAATCAACAAGCACATTAACGAACACCCTGGCTCTATGTAATTTACAATTTTAGGGAAAAAAGTTAGTTTGCGATTCGTGATCATTCTATGGTATCTCTGGCATACACTTCACGTTAGCATAGGGAGAGCGTAAATGCATCAAGATAAAAATGGCAAAAATATATGGGCTATGATGGAGATGGGTATTCTTTTGCTAATCCTTCTCTGGGGATCGAACTTACATGCCGACCAACCGATCGGATTGACAGTTCGACCCACTATCCACTAGACCATGGGTCCCTATTAGAAGACATATCAAACGAACTACATATACTCACCCACTCCCGTACTTATAAAGCGATGCATGACTCCGCCCATTTTTTGCGGACCTCATTTATATAGCGATGCTGACCCCGCCCATTTAACTTCGCGGGCTTAGACACTGATTTAAAATATTAGCAACCCCAAATTCTTTATTTTTTCGGAAAACGAAGTTCCAGCAGGTGCTGGAATACGCAGACAGAACGCGGACGCCCGGTGGTTGGCGGTGTCCGACTTCTAAAGAACACATCGAGTAGACCATCAACGACGAGGACGACGAACTTCCGAAGACGACAGACGACATTCGTCCTGCAAAACAGCAAATTACGAGATTCAAAGATTTGAGCTTTGTGAACGTTGAGTTCGTCAGCGAAGGGGACGTTGACAAAGGCAAAGGTAAAGACAATGACGTAACGAAGGTGAAATTCTAATGCACTGTTACATTTGCCTTACGTGCCTACGCCGTAACCCCCTCCGCCGCGTCGGAGGGGGTTACAGCGCAGGCACATAAGGCAAATGTAACAGTGCATAACAGAAGTTCAGTTCAAGTCATGAAAAAAATATAGGCAAAATCTCCACACAATTTTCATCTTTTCGCGACTTGAACATATCATAACAGGAAAGAGAATCCAAGGAAGGCTCGTACCTTGAAAGAAGCTTCAGGACCTTGAGTCCTCCATCTGATGTCATCTGATGAGATGTCGGTCACGATTTGATATTAGACGACCTTCCTCCTCGGTCATGACGATGAGAAACGAGGATTCGGCCTGTAGAAAGAGAAATTAAAAGGTTTGATCCAGTCAAAGGTCATGTTTCATAGAGGAGAACCAAGTCAAGCATACCTTGATCTGCCCAAGAATGATGTCATCTACGGCGGTGGTATCGTGCCGATAGGTGTCGTGCCGACATCTGAAATAGTTTTAAAATGATTTAGATGATTAAGTGAACAAATTGAGACCACAATCCACACTGTCTCGTGGGTCAAAGGACAGTCGTGACCAGAGTGTAGTAAATACAATTAAGGATATGAAGGACACCTTGCGCACATCATCTGAGACCGTATCCATGGCGTAAGGCGTAAATTTCGACATAGCGTCTAGGTCTACGTTCGCGACGTCACGTTTATCAGCAAATTGCTTGTAACGCTTTATGGATACGACCTCCGAATTATTATTGAAAGCGGAGCAGAAGAAAAGAAGAGGTTAGAAAAGAGAGAAATGCAACATAAAAAGATAGATGCAATATATCAAGATATAGACGAACAAAATGATGGTAGATTCACTTCCCTTCCTTACATCTCTCTCATAAACATTATCGATTGATGGTCTACTCTCTTCCTTAGTGAGCGATATGATAATGGATGTAAGAGAGATAGAGGAGGGAGAAGAAGAGATGGAAAGGAAGAATGAGTGATGATAAACGAACGAAAGAAGATACATACACAGATGAGCATCGAAAAGGAGATTGAAATGATTTCCGAAAACTGCAAATGAAGAAAACAAAGTGAGGACACGTAATAGAGATAGGAGCGCAGGGAAAGACAGAGATAGGTACATAAACAAGAAGAAGAGGGCGAATTAACTACAAAAGTAACCATACATGGGCGGGGTACCTGGAGCTCGATTATACAGGGGGCATTCTAACGAAAAATGGTTAATTTTACAGGGGACCTTCACTTTTTTCCCAAAAATTTCACCTAAACGAAATTTTTTACAAGGGGCATTCGACAACTTTTCGAAAAACCCTAATTTTACAGGGGGCACCCCCATGTTGGCGCCCATGTATGAAAGTAACATAAAAAAAAGCATAGTGAAACGTGATGATAACTGAAAATGGCGGCAAAATCAGACAGAGAAGGCAGGGAACAGTCAGAGAGAGAGAAAGAGACATAAGACAATTCATCGATCGATATATGAGGGGCGATATGAGTGATCTACCACTCCCTCTCCATCTATCGCCCGGCCGTTGCCGTTACCGCGACCGTCATTTAGGGACACCGAGTGAAAGACAGAACGCTAGAGGGCACTCTCACTATCACCACCGCCTTCTCTTTACGTACTTTTTACCGCATGCACCTTTCCACTTCTCCTCTTGCTAGATTATAGCCCAAGTCTACTCTGGGATACCCTCGTGAGAGAGCAAAGTACAATGTACAACTTTTGAAGGTTGAGCGCAGTCTTCAGTCACGACGTTGGCAATGTGATTACTTGCAAGTGGTCTGTCTAGTGGCCTCTATAGTGGACCCTTGTGTTTTGCTGTAGATTCCCGTCCGATCTGTGCTCACCTCGTTTAATGCACCGTTCTTCTACTCTATCAATCAATATAAAATGCGCAAATATCGTCGCATTGCCTCTTGCAATGATACATGTAGTATTGCTGCCCCCTTGCAAGTGTTGTCGGGTTAAGTCTTTGTTGATGTTCGATTGAAATAATTTCCTTCCCCTCATATTCCTCGTTCCTCATCGTAACAATCATGATAAATATTGTGTGTGTATGTATTTATTGATTGATATAGTCTTTACAGTATGATTCGTCGTGTCGTGCGCTTCTGTATGTGAGTGGGCCCATGGCCATCGGTCGCAGTGGACACATGAGGTCAGTTAGTTATTTATTTATTTTTGAAGAATTTATTAAGTTAATAATTATTAAAACATACACGTGAAACACGTGATAGGAATGAATTCTCTCGGGAAGAACTAGATACGCTTACGATACTTGTCAGTTCTTCAAAAAAGTGATCAACTTCCTTTCTAGTTGTTTTATCACAATCACTAGCGAAAAAATTGTGGGCTTGGTTTAACGGTTGTATTATACTTTGCATTGATTACTGTAGTTAGAATTATCGATTGATCAACATCTGATTACTGTATTGGGTATGGTATGGTTAAGCGGTTGTATCGCTGCATGAAAAGCTTTTCCGGATTCTCGAGCCTAACTATTTCGATCGTTTACAGATCGTTCTCCTCGCCAGCTGCGTTCGAGAAGGCACAAGCGGATCTGAAGGAGGTTGGGTTCAACTCTTCTCCCAATATGTACTATTATTACAGTATAATAATAATGTTTATGCGAAATTGAATTATGATTTGATTATTGGAAATGGTGTACGCAAAGTTGATTATTGCAATTAAGTATCGATAATATTTGCTATTTATCGATCCATTCATTGGTCAATGATCTGGGTACAGTAATCTGAAGTGAGTTAGTGAACTCCATGTTCGTGCATAAAAAGTATCGATTGGCCGATGATCTGAATACCATAATCCTCGAATGCATATCATATCTTTCTTTGCAGGAGCCCGACAACGACGTGAATCTGAAGATCTACACGCCCTTCAAACAAGCATCGGCGAGTGTTTGACCTACCGTACTCTTCTGTCTGATCTTTGATCTTTGGTCGACCCTACACTTGTTGCAGTCGGGTGACGTTAGTGGCAGTCGTCCAGGCATGATGGACTTCGTGAAGAGAGCGAAGTACGATGCGCATACCAAACTGAAGGGAAGCACCAAGGTGAGAAGCATAAAGAGTTGATCATGTCGATCATTTATTTATTTATTTATTCCATCAAATAAGCACGTTATTGAAAAAGGGGCAGAGGGCAGATTTGACAAAGAGGTTTAGAGGGGAGATTATCTAATCATGCAATCATTTGTTGTTGTGGTTGATAAAAGTAATGTATTGAACAATTCTTGTCATATCTTGTCATGGTATACAAATTATTTCTGAGTGTAGTCCAGTAATTTCGTGTAAAGTGTTGTGTTATGCCGGATGTGAGGAGAGCCGTTATTCTGTTCTTCAGGCAGAATAGCGTATAATTTATTGAGTTATACTTATCAGCTTTTGTTAGCTGTTAAAGTTATTACGTTAATATCCTAGGGCTATTAGGCTAGACGCCAGAAGGCTGTTCTGCTTAAGGCTATTAACTATTAAATTTCGTTTTGACGGGACTTACCACACATTTTCATACCATCACAATGTGAGGATTGACCCACTATATAAAGCTCATTTTTTATGTGAAAGATTACAATTTAAGCGAATAATAACGATTTTTCTAAATCGACCCACTATATAAAAATAATTCGATGAGGGCACCGAAAATGTATGGGACTTACCATTACCGGAGAACATTTGTCTGCTTACTTTTCCATATCTATACATGAACATGAATTCACCAGGAAGCTGTGCAATCTGCCTACTTCGAGCTCGTTCAATCGTTCGTGGGCGCTGATGCCGCCGCGCCCGATGCCAAGACTGTCGAAGGACTGACGTCCGTCAGCGGAATCGATGTAAGCATACTGTAGATTGATCTTTGATCTTTCTCACTTTTATGAATGTCGGGACGTTTTTTTAATAGAAATTGTTATGTGGACATCTCAAAACTTAAGGAAATATCGAATGTTAATAAACAATTTTAGTTTAAAAACGTTCTTTCTTCCGTAATATAGCTTACGGCTCTGGCATTTGGCAAAACACAGAAATGTATCGTACAAAGCGGTCTCTACTTATTTGTTCTTTGGTCTGATCTTATCTCATGCATTTCTTCCGATTGGTGAGCGCAAAATGCGAGTAATATTGTATCGGCGAACATTATTGTAATGAATCATCAATAAATCAATAATCAATGAAAATCAATAATCCAATAAATCGATACGTGCCAATCAATCAATAATCGCAATCAATTGCTGTAGCGATTTTCATTCATGATAATATATTGATTGATGTGCCGTGATCTACAATTACTTTATTATAAAATAAATAAATAATAAAGAAATCTGCAGATCCCTTCTCACGACAGACACTCGAGCAGTCTCTCCCCCTATCGTCTATCTCCTTCACGGGCTACGTGCCTCACGCGGGTCTGCCACCCCTCTCGGATAAAATCAAGCTGAGCGGTGAGTATACGGTATCCATGGTTACGGTAGCGATTGGTGTGGTTTTGATTACGGTAGATGAAGTTCTCAGAGGGTCCTTGTTGCTTTGGATCACGCTATGAGCACAGTATCCGATCTTTATTTTTCCCTTTATCTTTATTTTATCTTTATTTTTTTAAAAATCTTGATCTTTCCGAAATTTAGAACGTTTGTTATCCATATCAAGGAAAGGGTATTGGAAAATTTGCAGAATTTAAAAAAAAGTTGTTAATACTAGTATAGTGCTCAAAATGAATGGACGCTTTGGAAAACAAAAAAAAAACAAAATGTCGATATTATATCATCTCATTATTGCCAATTATTACAGATGCCTCTCCGTTGGTCTGCCTCATTTCTCAGTCGGAATCTGGCGTAATTGGGGCAGAAACACCTTCATCGCCCTCCCTGGATGCTATCTGGCTGTTAAGCGATATGAGGATGCACGGTACGATAATAATAATAATAATAATAATAATAATAATAATAATAATAATAATAATAATAATGATCTTATGCAAATAAACAATAAATAAGGTGTCACAGAGCTGTTTCTCACTAGCAACATTCAGGTTTCCGAAAATTCAAAAAATAAGTTTTCATGGTGCAAACTGATGATGAGTTGGATTTGTTTTTGAGGTTAACGTTTTCTTACAGTGCAACGATTCTCGCGTACGACGGCTCCCTCCGACATGGACTCATTCCCAATCTGCTGGCAGAGGGTCAGTCGCCCCGATACAATTGCAGGTTAATAAATTATATTATTTAATAAAATTATTCTATTTATTGATTTTATATTATTTATCGATTTTTTTACTTTTCTGTTCTCTTAAAGATGACCACTATTGACCTTAATATTGTCTCTGATTTTTGAGTAAAAATTACTTAAAAAACATATCCTATTTGTAAAATAATTTAACTCTGGTAGTACTCTCTCGGAGTCGAAGACAGCGAGAGAATGTGGCCAGAGCGGAGAGGTTATGTCATTTGTTTGCTTCAGAAGCGCCGTGTGGTTCTGGCTGTACGCTGTGGTGAGATATGTGCGAGAGGCACCCAATGGAGTGGAGATACTGGAGATACCGGTGAGTATGGCAGATATCGTGATCTTTGATCTTTGAACTTTATGGCAGATATCGTGATCTTTGATCTTTGAACTTTATGGCAGATATCGTGATCTTTGATCTTTATGGGGATCTTTGAACTTTGAACTTTATGGGGATCTTTGAACTTTGAACTTTATGGGGATCTTTGAACTTTGAACTTTTTTGTTGCTCCTGATCGGAAAATTGATCTTTGATCTGTGTGTGCTTCAGATGAGGAAGCGAAGGAGTACGCTCCTCCCTTCATGAAGGAACTCTCCGAACTTGATCCACAACCGGCCACTCGATACGAATCATTGATCAGGATACAGTAGTAGGCACATTTATTATTGATTGACTATCGTCCACTATCTATTGATTAACTGTTTTATATGAAAGGAACGTTTTGATTTTTGCTATTTTGCTGTAAACCTCATGAAAATATCGATTCATTGTGGAGGAGTACAGTAGCCTCATGATTACCATACCCCTCATTGACAGGTAGTTACAGTAACCTCATAATTACTGTAATACTCATTGTTAGGTAGTACTTCGTGGTGGGATCCGTCCTCAGTGGGACAGACGCATCGATATGTTGAGACGACTACAACAGAGATATCCATATGAAGAAGAAGGAGATGAGAGGACAATGAGTGAAGAATCTAAGGTGAACATTATTGATTGATTGATTGATTGATTGATTTTTATTGATTATTTTTTATGTATATGTGTTCCCTCGTCTTTTCATGTAAAAATGTTTGTGTCGTATTTTAAAATTGTTAGAGCAAATTGGGTGTTTCTTGCCACATGAACAAAAATGATCACAATGAACTGTGGGAGTGTTCTTCTCATTCGTCTAACAAAGCGCGATTAAAGGCACACCCCAAGCAAATTTTACTCTCCGCTTTGTCCAAGCTCTGTCGTAGAAAAAGAAAGCGAGAGCGCATTGTCAGAGGGGAGAGTTTCAAATTAGCTCGGGGTATGCCTTTAAAATATTTTTGATTAATAGATTTCTGTGGTCACACGTTTTGATTTGAATAATTATTTAATAATATAAATAAACATAATTCAGGCATTGCTTCATCTGACTGATTGGGTTGAGGAGATGTGGCATCACGAACCCGAAGCCCGTTCCAGTGTCCCATGTATGGTGGAGAGAATGGAAACGATGAGATTGAGTGCCCTCAGGGCACAATCGGAGCCACGCCCACTTCCGGTTGAACCACTGGAAGCACCACTACCTGTAGGAGATGATCATGGTCATGCTGATGATGCTGCTGTTCAACTACTGAAAGTGGACAATGATGAGTGCTTTGAGGATGATGAGGAGAGAGAGTTTTGAGATGGGTTACGGTAGTTGTTGATTGTTTATGCATGATTACGGTAGTTATCGATTTGTTAAGCATGATTACGGTAGTTTTTTTTTTAAATTGGTTTTCATATTAGCTAATAGGCTTTCGTATGGCAGTTATTGATTGATTATGGATGGCTATTATTGATTACTCAAGTTTTATATTTTTGCTCTTATTATGTCAGTTTATCGTCTTCTCTATTATTGATTATCGATTACCGTTATGTTGTATTTTTAATTTCTTAACTTGGAATACTTTCTTTACTTTTCGAATTTTCATACTGATTTCATGTTGTACACTTCTCTCACTTATTAGTGTATCTCTTTTTAAATCTCTCGATTATCGATTTTTTTTTTTAAATTATGATTATCGATTATTGTTTCTATGCTTGATTTATACTGTAATCTACGCTCTAGTATACTGTAGTTATGCTGTGTAGAAAGTCCCAAAAAGTTGAGAAAGCAGAGAAAGATCTTCAGTTTTCCACACTTTTTTACATTTTTTTCTCTTCTCTCTCAATTTTAAACATGATTGGTGCTACTTCTTAGTATCTCAACTAATATTTTCTTACTTTGCTCATATTTCAAATACTATCATTGGCTTATTGTTGATTATCAATATCTGTTATCATTTGAATTCACCCCACCCCCAGCTAATTTGAAGCTCTCCCCTTTGGCAAAGCTCTCTCGTAGACAAAGAAAGCGAGAGAGTACTATCAGAGTGGAGAGTTTCAAATAAATCAATGTTTTGATATTGCACCTTATCCTCTCAATCCTTCTCCCATATCACTATGACCTCTTCTTATGTGTATCAATCAATATTTCATACATTTCTCATTCTTTGATCTTTGATCTCTCTATCAACCAGACTCTAATTGCCTCATTCCCTTATTATATCACTTTTAATAAGTCTTTAAACATCAATTTTCCGTGCCAAATAATCACTATCTGAGTGAATAAATATATTTGGACGTCAATGTGCAGTGTTGTTTCACGCAACAAAGTGTGTATGAAAATGTTTGATGTATAGACAAGGTAATCAGTAGTGGGGAAGGGGGGGGGGGAATAATTTAAAAAGTGCGCCCGAGTACAAGAAATTATGGGTAATAATGTAGCAAATATTTTATTTCGACGTTAGTAAAGTTTCCATCCTGTAGCTATTGTCCGTATAAAATGTACTCGCAGAAGAAAAAGGCGTCATTTAGGCTTAGGCTTAGCATTTATTTTTCATTTAGGCTTAGGCTTAGCATTTATTTTTCATTTAGGCTTAGGCTTAGCATTTATTTACATTTAGGCTTAGGCTTAGCATTTATTTTTCATTTAGGCTTAGGCTTAGCACTATTTAGGCTTTGGCTTAGTAATATTTCTGCTTCGGCTTAGGCTTAGCACTATTTAGGCTTAGGCTTAGCAATATTTAGGCTTAGGCTTAGCAATATTTCTGCTTAGGCTTAGGCTTAGCAATATTTTTGCTTAGGCTTAGGCTTAGCAATATTTTTGCTTAGGCTTAGGCTTAGCACTATTTAGGCTTAGGCTTAGCAATATTTCTGCTTAGGCTTAGGCTTAGCAATATTTTTGCTTAGGCTTAGGCTTAGCAATATTTTTGCTTAGGCTTAGGCTTAGCACTATTTAGGCTTAGGCTTAGCAATATTTTTGCTTAGGCTTAGGCTTAGCACTATTTAGGCTTAGGCTTAGCAATATTTAGGCTTAGGCTTAGCAATATTTTTGCTTAGGCTTAGGCTTAGCAATATTTTTGCTTAGGCTTAGCACTATTTAGGCTTAGGCTTAGCAATATTTCTGCTTAGGCTTAGGCTTAGCACTATTTAGGCTTAGGCTTAGCACTATTTAGGCTTAGGCTTAGCAATATTTTTGCTTAGGCTTAGGCTTAGCACTATTTAGGCTTAGGCTTAGCAATATTTTTGCTTAGGCTTAGGCTTAGCACTATTTAGGCTTAGGCTTAGCACTATTTAGGCTTAGGCTTAGCAATATTTCTGCTTAGGCTTAGGCTTAGCACTATTTAGGCTTAGGCTTAGCAATATTTAGGCTTAGGCTTAGCAATATTTCTGCTTAGGCTTAGGCTTAGCACTATTTAGGCTTAGGCTTAGCAATATTTTTGCTTAGGCTTAGGCTTAGCAATATTTTTGCTTAGGCTTAGCACTATTTAGGCTTAGGCTTAGCAATATTTCTGCTTAGGCTTAGGCTTAGCACTATTTAGGCTTAGGCTTAGCACTATTTAGGCTTAGGCTTAGCAATATTTTTGCTTAGGCTTAGGCTTAGCACTATTTAGGCTTAGGCTTAGCAATATTTTTGCTTAGGCTTAGGCTTAGCATTACTTAGGCTTATGCTTGACATTATTTAGATATTATTATTTAAATATTGCTAAGCCTAAGCCTAAATAGTGCTAAGCCTAAGCCTAAGCAAAAATATTGCTAAGCCTAAGCCTAAGCAAAAATATTCCTAAGCCTAAGCCTAAATAGTGCTAAGCCTAAGCCTAAGCAAAAATATTGCTAAGCCTAAGCCTAAAAAATATTGCTAAGCCAAAGCCTAAGCAAAAATATTGCTAAGCCTAAGCCTAAATAGTGCTAAGCCTAAGCCTAAAAAATATTGCTAAGCCTAAGCCTAAGCAAAAATATTGCTAAGCCTAAGCAAAAAATATTGCTAAGCCTAAGCCTAAGTATAAAATATTGCTAAGCCTAAGCCTAAGCAAAAATATTGCTAAGCCTAAGCCTAAATAGTGCTAAGCCTAAGCCTAAAAAATATTGCTAAGCCTAAGCCTAAGCAAAAATATTGCTAAGCCTAAGCCTAAATAGTGCTAAGCCTAAGCCTAAGAAATAGTGCTAAGCCTAAGCCTAAGCAAAAATATTGCTAAGCCTAAGCCTAAGCAGAAATATTGCTAAGCCTAAGCCTAAATATTGCTAAGCCTAAGCAAAAATATTGCTAAGCCTAAGCCTAACTACGTAAATAATTCTAAGCCTATGTTCTTCATCTACCGTATGCGCTCAGCTACCGTACTGTCATGTCTAAGATATTTTATTTTAGCCTTTATTCTATCGTATCACAAGTAACAGGTACTGTAGTCTCTCCTCCCTTTGTATTATAATGTCTAGGATACTGTAGTCACGCCTCCCTCTGTATTCTCATGTCTAGGATACTGTAGTCTCTCCTCCCTCTGTATTCTCATGTCTAGGATACTGTAGTCAATAATCTAGTCAATATTCAATAATCAATAAGTATTCAATAATCTCCCCTTAATCAATCAATAATCACACCCTAATCAATCAATAATCTCCCCCTTAATCAATCAATAATTTCCCTTAATCAACCAATAAGCTCCCCCTTATTCAACCAATAATTTCCCTTAATCAACCAATAAGCTCACCCTTAATCAATCAATAATACCCCCTAATTAACCTATAATCTCACAGTTAATCAATCAATAATCTTCCCCTTAATCAATCAATAATCCCCCCCTAATTAACCTACAATCTCACCCTTAATTAATCAATAATCTCCCCTTAATCAATCAATAATCCCCCCTAATTAACCTATAATCTCACCCTTAATCAATCAATAATCTCCCCCCCCAATCAATCAATAATCTTCCCTTAATCAATCAATAATCTCCCCTAATTAACCTATAATCTCACCCTTAATCAATCAATAATCTCCCCTTAATCAATCAATAATCCTCCCTAATTAACCTATAATCTCACCCTTAATCAATCAATAATCTCCCCTTATTCAATCAATAACCCCCCCCTAATTAACCAATAATCTCCGGCAAATTTGCCTAGAACACACAGTTATATTCCCCTAGCACCGTACACCAACAACACAATATTCCATCCCATGTCCCCAATTTGAACTCTTTAAATCGAACATGAAAGGCGAAAAAACAAAAACATCAAAAAACAATGCAAGTGAGGCGAAAAAAAACAATTCCGGACGAACAGCGATTGAGAAAAAATGTAGATGAGCGAAGGAAGAGGTTGGAAGAATTGTTGAAATGCACCAGAAGAATGAAGAAGAACCATCTAAATGAAAGTAATTATAGAGTATACAAATGTTTATGAATTGCATAGTAAAGAATCACTGGCCTAGCTGTGATCACCCGCAGGAATTCGTTCTGGTTTTTCAAAACTAGTAGTTTACGTTTCATTAATACTTGAAGTTATAGAGTATACAAATGTTTATGAAACCAGAACGAATTCCCGCAGGAATTCGTTCTGGTTTTTCAAAACTAGTAGTTTACGTTTCATTAATACTTGAAGTAGACTTTAAAGTCTACTTCTAGTTAGACGTAAGTTTACTGCAAGTGATGTATAATACTGTAATGCATTTCGCCAAATGTTATTTCACTTGTAGTAAACTTGCAGCAAACTTCTAGTCAGTGACGCAATTTAAGTAGACTGCTAGTTTGGAAATACCTGAGCTTGAACAACCTTTACCTTTACCTTTTTTTATGGTAAAGAAACTCATTATTAGACTTTTGTATACACATAACTATCGTTTTAATGATTCACAATGTTTCACAGTATTTTATGTAGACATGTATTACATGTTGTGGTGACGCAATAAGCAAAATTGTGCGTTGCCATAATCCATGTAAGACACGCGGCGTTACTGTACTTTTTGCTTTGGTCAAACGACCATTCAGAGAAAGGTGCGCTTCAGATAACAGCATAAAAGGATAAGGACAGCACTCCGAAACGAGAAAGCATAGTCCAAGCTCAGACGAAATACTTTATTCATGAATAAACTAAAATAATCTATTACCTCGTAGTTCGCATGTGCGAACAGGACGAGAGGATCATCGAATCGATTAAACATCGATGGTAGATCACCGTTCCAAATCCACCGTAACCAAATCACTTCTCATGTGTATGCTGAAAATATTAATATGATTTTCTGCTCACACAGCATTATCCCTCTTTCTTATTAATCAATTGTTATTTCTTATTAATTATTAATCAATCGATATAAGACTACAATATCACCTCATCTACAGTAATAGATCTGTCTGGGAGTACTACATAATCCAGTCATAAGCTGGTCATAGGTCGAATAGCTTTTGTCGGATTTTAAAATACGATCAGGCTTGGTATTTTGTAACACTTTTCGACCTATGAAGATGGTACCCGATCAACAGAAATCTCCCAATAGTGGAATGAACTTCCACCCGATTCCTATCATAAGGGGGAAAGGGAGCGAACTTAGTGATCTCACTCCCTTTTAGAAGGGAATTGGTACGGCGGCTGCAGTAACAAATCAGATAAGGAGTATTATTAATAGAACATCTATCCCTCTCCTTAACTAAAAGCCTCATAATTCGAAGATTGACCCACTATATATTGCTCATTTTTAGTCACTTGATGTGAAAATGAGTTAAAATGACAATGTTTAAGCGAAAAAAAGCGAATTTTCGAAATTGAACCACCACATTAAAAAAAAAAATTTATCATACTCTAAACTAGAAAGAGAAGGGCGACGCTTCCCATTTCGCGAATCAAATTTCACGCGCTTACGCTTATAAGGAATGCACTAAATTAGGACCACCTTAAAGGTACAAACCGATGCGCTAATTTGAACACTCTCAGCTCTGGCCATGCCCTCTTGTAGACAAGGAGAGCGGGACAGTGTGGTCAGAGCGGAGAGTTGCAAAAATTAGCTCGTGGAGTGTCCTTAATGTGCCCAGTTTTTTCTAAGACATCCATGGTTCTCTCGCACACACCAAATCTCATGGAAAAAAACCTGCGCCACCTTTTCTGTCCACCTCAACCTTACAATTAGAGCATATCTGGATTAATGAATGAAAAAATAAATCAATCATTCAATACGATACAATACCAAATCAAGCACCCACCGATAAGCCTCCTGTGCCTCGGCTCTCCACGACACTCCTGCCAGAAACGGGTCGATGGAGTCACCACACACACTAACGGGCACGCTCCGTCGCCAACTTCTTGTCTGCCTGAAAATATTCTTCAATCATTTTACACCATAATTAATAATAATAAAATTATTATTATTATTATTATTATTATATAATCCGTTCTCTCCCCCCCCCCAATGACTCCTGTTCTCGCACCTACTTATGCCTATGCCCAAGTATATTCCTCTCACTTCCCACCCTCTTGATCTCTGATCTTTGATCTCTCCCCTCCCTCACCTTATGCTATCGTCGCTGCTTCTCTCTCAGTCGGTACATCTCCTCTGGAGTAATTAGCCGCAGGGTCGATTGATCTTCATCCAACCATCCTCCGTTTGATCTGCAATATAGAAATAAACAAATAGAATTGCTAACATACACCGAGCTAGTTTGAAACACTCTGGCTAAACTCTCTCGCTTGATGTCTACGAGATCTACGAGATACGAGATAGATCCTCAATCACAGTTACAGTTCATACATTTTCGGCACCGGCAAAGGATTGTTTTATACAATGAGTCGATTTTAGAAATATGGTGGGCTGATTTTAATTATAAGAAAAATTGTTATTTTTCGCTTAAATTGTAATCTTTCGCATCAAAAAGAGGGTTGGCCGTTCTTTTGATTTCTGGCCTTCCTCTCATTCCTCATCACTCATTAGTCATTTCGCGTATAAATGATTCAATCAATAAAGGTGTTTACTGTATTCTGTAATCAATATACCGTATTCACAATTAACTACAGTGACCCTTAATCAGGCTAAGATATCTACAATCATCTAAAGCGCATTCCAATCAATCAATGTTACTTTGCGAGAAATTCGAAAATCATTCGTTAGCGAATTGCATACATGTTCATCTACAGAAACCTCTAATCAGAACATCGTCTTTGTAAAAATCTAAAGCATTTTCCAACCAAATGTGATGTTCGCCTATTCCGCTGTACTTACAGTCCTTGTCAAATAACATATGAATACGGTACACTCAGAGAAAAAACCCTTAAGGGTTTGAAACCTATTCGCGTCGCGGCAATGCGTCCCCACGCCTTCCCCTTTTATGGTCTATGAGTTCTACGCATAACGAACACATGTCCGGCTAGCGCAGTAGGTAAGGGGATTGGCTAGAACGCGGTGAGTTGCACCCCTCGCGTGTTCGATTCCCACTCGGAGCAAAATCTTTTGTTAGTTTGGAACAGCGTCTATTCGAGATCAATTAGGTTTTTAAAACCTTAGCATTTAACGGTTTTTTCTCTGACAAGTCTAATCCATGAATGTGAATAGAGAATATGAGTCTCAGATGCATTCAACATCATTGAGAATACTCACTTTGCATTAACAATCAATAACAACACAATCATAAATCTTTATACATTATTGATTGACCATTATTACCTTTATCCAAACTGCATGTAGGGTCGATTCCATTGATGGGCGCGGAAGACGTACTGTAATGCGCATATTATTGATTTGTTGTTATTGATCAATCCCAATCGTAGGTACCGTAGCCTACAGTGTAGGCAACAATTCTCCGGACACTTTAACATTTTTTTATAACTTTTGATCCAGGGAAGCAATCAAGCTGATCTTTTCAGTAAATGTACAGAATTTATTAAGGAATACAACCATGATGTGTTGGTGATATTACATTAGTTCATTATTGCGTAGTGATGCCGCAATCGAATTACACCTTTTTGAAAATTTTTATTTCTTTAGTCAAAAGTCCTGTTCTTCTGAAACATTGTGAGAGTGTAGAACCCCACTAGGGCTGCACAGTCAAACAATCCGGAATGGCCTCGACTCCGATTTCGAGCTGTAGCTTTGTTGCAACTTTGACCCCCAAAATTTGTAACTCAAATTTGTAACTGTAAAGCTTCTAGTGTGCTAACGACCCGTTCTAAGTGCTAAAATGATGCTAGTGGCGAGTAATGTTTATCGCCAGATTGCGGTAGTCATAGCTCGTCATTTGCCCTCAGGGCATAAAATAATTTTTTGTTGGGAGGACCGATTTTGAGACCCTACCGTTCAGAGGGCAGGTAATCTAAAATTATGGTTCCTGCGCAAGCAGCTTTGCAATGTATCATATTTTTATTTCCCTTATTTTGGTTTACTTCCGATTCTTTTCAGATATGTAGCAAAAGTTATGCTGAGGTCTACTCGGTGCGCGCTCTTGTGCTTTTTCTCTCAATGCTCTCATCCCTGGCCCTCTATTCATGAAATATCTTATTTGCAAAGCACCAATGCATGTTAGAGATGTTCACAAAAGTTTTTACACTATTGCTGAACTTTGATCTTGGATCTTTGTACTTTGATTTTTAGTCGCTGCAACCGAGTAAACCTCAGCATAACTTTTGATACGGGTCTGAAAGGAATCGGAAACCAAAATAAGGGAAATAAATATATGATACATTACAATGCTGCTTGCGCATGAACCATATTTTTAGAAGACTCGCCCTCTGAACGGTAGGGTCTCAAAATCGGTCCTCCCAACAAAAAATTATATTATGCCCTGACAAGGGAATGTTCTCAACTCACCATGGAGTTATGACTAGAGACATGTACCATTCGAACCGTCATGTGATTCTGTCTGGAAATCCGTTGAGTCTACTTGCCACGAGCTTCTGGTATTCGAAAAAATCGATAATGAAATGATGTTTTTCGAGGTTTAGCAGGCCAACATAAAATTCAGTTCACTGCTTTATGAACCTTCTAGTGTAGTGCAATTAAAAATATATATTTTTGGGGAAAAAACTGCAATAGACATTGGCTTAAATTTTATAAAATGTTTGCAAAAAATTGGATGCGAGGTGGGAACGAACCAATAACCAATTTAATACATGCATGTGCCTTATACACTACACCACAAGGTTCATTGATAAGAGAAGTGAATCTTAAGTTTACCTACAAAGCCTCGAAATACAACATTTCATTATCGATTTTCTGGAAAACCAGAAGCTCGTGGCAAGTAGACTCAACGGATTTCCAGACAGAATCACAAGACGATGCGAATGGTATATGTCTCTAGTCATAACTCCATGGTGAGTTGACAACATTCCCTTGTGAGGGCAAATGACGAGCTATGACTACCGTAACCTGGGGATAAACATTGCTCGCTACTATCATCATTTTAGCACTTTGAGCGGGTCGTTAGCATATCTAGAAGCTGAGTTATAAATTTTGGTGGTTCAAAGTTGCAGCCCTGCTACAGCTTCAAATCCTAATCGGAGTCCTTCCGGATTGTTTGACTGTGCAGCCCTAGTATATGTTTACACTCTCACACTGTTTCAGAAGAACCGGGCGTTTGACCAAAGAAATGTAATTTTTCAAAAAAAGTGTAATTCGATTGCGTCATCACTACGCAATAAAGAACTAATGTAATATCATCAACACATCATGGTTGTATTCCTTAATAAATTCCGTACATTGACTGTCAAGATCAGCTTGATTGCTTCCCTGGATGAAAAGTTATTAAAAAATGTTAAAGTGTCCGGAGACTTGTTGCCTACAGTGTAGATAACTACCGTACCTGTCCGAATGGCTGGAGTGGCACATTGAACTTGTCCGTGTTCGTGCGAGAGTCGCCGTTGATGTGATCGCCAGACTCTGGTAGAACCTAAATGACGACATTGATATCGTATTATTATTATTAGTATTAATATATAATTGTCATCATTATATCATCAAAGATACGCGTGTTAGGCATCAACACCACGACAACTTCTCGCTCATCAATAGCAGTCATGAAACAAGAATGTCACAGGTTTCTAAAGGCACATAATGGCCACGGTCAAAGCTAACAGCACTAGCAAGATAACTTACGGGAGCACTAACTAGTAAGATAACTTACGGCAACACGAATAGCAAGATAGCTTACAGTAACATGACAAGAAAGATAACTTACGGGATCGGGATATGTGCGCCAGGAGCCAGCCTCGGTCGAACTATCGATCTGATCTTGAATCCTGCAAGCGCACTTGTGAAAAATTTGAAAATCAAATAAACAGACGATCATTTCATGGTCAACAACATCCATAATGATCAATCGAGCAAATCTTATGGCACATAGAGATCAAAGATCAACTATTTAAAAATTCAAATTTGCTAAACTATTATTTAGATAGTCTAATTAGTGATAAAAGCCTAGAGAAAAGATCAAAGATCAGTAAATGATCAAAGATCAAAGTTCAAAGATCAATACTGACCAAAACTCCTTGACAGGACTGATGCTGCGGCCTCCATGTGCTCAAAGGGCACCTCGGCGTTCTCATTGCACAGCGACACGCCAGCAGAGTGCACGGGGAGCGGAACATCTGAAAGGCAAAGATCAAAGATCAAAGAACAATATCAGTCCTGATTGATCAACTTTCAATTCATTCCCCACATTTAGATTGTGCTGGGGGAATGGAATGGGAAACAGAACAGACCATTAGATCCACTGTGACCACGACAGTGTATCCAAAATGTCATGGGACACTTTTTCAATTTATTATAACTTTAGATCCAGGAAAGCAATCAAGCTGATATTTTGATTCAATGTACAGAATTTATCAAGAGATGCAATCATGATATGTTGGTGTAATTAAATTAGTTCACTGTTGCATAGTAATTTCGCTATCAAAATACACTTTTTTTTAAATTTATATTTCTTAAGTGAAAGGTCCTGTTCTTCTGAAACATTGTGACAGTGGAAACCCCCACTAGGGCTGCACAGTCAAACAATCCGGAATGGCACCGCTTCCGATTTCAAGCTGTAGCAGGGTCGCAACTTTGACCCCCTAAATTTATAACTCATCTTCTAGATGTGCTAACGACCCGTTCTAAGCGCAAAAATGATGCTAGTGGCGAGTATTGTTTATTCCCAGATTACGGCTGTCATAGCTCGCCATTTTTCCTCAGGGCATAAAATAATTTTTTTTGAAGGAGGGCTGATTTTGAGACCCTACTGTTCAGAGGGCGGGTTTTCTAAAATTATGGTTCCTGCGCAAGCAGCTTTGCAATATATCATATATTTATTTATTTCATTTTGGTTTAGTTCCGTTTCCTTTCAGACCCGTAGCAAAAGTTATTCTAAGGTCAACTCGATGCGCGCTCTTGCACGTTCTCTCTCACTGCTCACGTCCCTGGGCTTCTATTGATGAAATCTATTATTTGCAAAGCACCTATGCATGTTAGAGATCATACCTTTTCATACCCTCACAGTGTGAGGATTGACCCACCATATCAAGTTCATTTTTTATATGAAAGATTACAATTTATGCGAAAAATAACGATTTTTCTAAATCGACCCACTATATAAAAATAATTCGGTGAGGGCACCGAAAATGTATGGTTAGAGATGTTCACAAAAGTTTTTTTCTCACTATTGCTGAGCTTTGATCTTTGATCTTTGTATTTTTATCTTTGAACGGTGAAACCAAGTAGACCTCATTGTCAGCATAACTTTTGCTACGGGTCTGAAAGGAATCAGAACTAAACCAAAATAAGGAAGATATTGCAAAGTTGCTTACGCAGGAACCATAATTTTAGAAGACCCGCCCTCTGAACGGTATGGTCTCAAAATCAGTCTTCCCCCAAACAAAAATATTTTATGCCCTGAGGGCAAACGAGATAAGACTACCGTAATCTGGGGATAAACATTACTCGCTACAAGCATCATTTCAGCACTAAGAACGGGTCGCACATCTAGAAGCTGAGTTATATATTTTGGGGACAAAGTTGCGACCCTACTACAACTTGAAATTCCGGATTGTTTGACTGTGCAGCCCTAGTGGGGTCTCCATTCTCACAATCTTTTAGAAGAACGGGACCTTTCACTAAAGAGGTATAAATTTTAAAAAAAAGTTTATTTCGATAGCGTCATTACTATGCAACAGAGAACTAGCTTAATTACACCAACACATCATGGTTGTATCCTTTGATAAATTCTGTACATTTACTCAAAAGATCAGCTTGATTGCTTTCCTGGATCAAAAGTTATAAAAAATTGAAAAAGTGTCCCATGACTTTTTGGCTACACTGTAGAGATACAATTTCCATTATTCCCCTTATCAATCAAAATTTCGTAAAAAGCGTAGGGTGGCACCATGTCAATTTCGGAAGGTTTCCGGATCTTGAAGAGAAAATTTGAAAAAAATTCCATGCCATATGGCTTACGGTATTTCCCAGCTGGTTTTTTTCTGAAAATCTAAAAAAAACGTGCCTAAACATCTACCTAACACATCTACAAAGTGGCGAGATTACAGGAATTCAATTACGACAAAATTATTGTAGTAAATGAGCATATTATACATTTTGTTCAAAAACCGATCGAAGTTGATATAAAAAAAACTGTGACCAGTAATCATTTTTTTAAATATCATTTTTATGGGCAAAGTCGTAATTGAATTCCTGTAATCTCGCCACTTTGTAGATGCGTTAGGTAGATGTTTAGGCATGGCAATTTCTTAGATTTTTAGAAAAAAACCGGCTGGGAAATACGTATGCCCAAAATATGGCATGGAATTTGTTTCGAATTTTCTCTTCAAGAGCCGGAAACCTTCCGAAATTGACATGGTGCCTATGACTACGCGACAATAATCCATGAATTGGAGGCCTGTAGCTCAACTGTAGACTGAGTTATGGGATTTTTTAACGAAATTTTGATGGGTCAGACGAAAATAGCGCATTCCTTATTGCGCTATGCAATCAATGTGGTTAATGGCTTGAAACATTCACCGATAGTTGTTCTTTCCTCACAAAAAATTGGACTAACAGCACAAATCTACCTGAGAATAAACCTATTTTTACGATCACACTTCGGTATGATGAAATTTCAAGTATGATGAAATCATTTCATCGCCGTAGGTAATAATCGATATAATCGTAATTTTCTCCAATGTTCATACAATATAATAAAATTAAACCGAGACCGATCGGCCAAGTACGTAGAAAGTTATAACGATTCGAATTTTGCGTCAAGACTTTTGCACGGTACTGTATATGAAGCCCTTTGTGTAAGAGTCGGGCAAATCAGGGGGAGGGTTGGGACAGGCCAAAAATTTTGATACCCTCAAACCCTCAAAACTTGTGTGTAGGGGTTATCGACCTCGCTGATGAAAATGTGCATGGTCATTTTGGTCCCGCAACACTGGGCGGGATGACGGTAACATCACTTTTCAAGCCGTTCTCAGTCCATGGTTGAGATAGAGGTATGAAAATTGGGGTATTGGGGCAGAATTCGATGGTGATGATGGCTGTCTACTTCATTTGTTTTGAAAATTTTCCAAAAGTTCTGAATATGCAACTTTTGTTTGAGAAGGTTGCGAACCTAAGGAGTATGACAGTTCGAACCTGCGTGACGAGAGGATTCCAACGATGTATTTTGAGCCCTTATCTCCGTCGAGAAAGCTTTCATTGGCTCGATATAGTGATCTGCATCAGCATCAGGAGTTGTTTACGTCTTAATGCCGCGCGCTCCCTCGCCACTCTCTCATTTCCGCATGCTCTCTCGTCACTCTCGAGAGTGCGAGATAGCGTGCGGAATTGAGAGACTCATCTTGCAAGGCGCACATAATTATATCGAGCAAATGAACGCTTTCTCGACAGAGATAAGGGCTCAAAATATATCGTTGGAATTCTCTCGTCCGCCGGTTCGAACTGTCATACTCGCTAGGGCCGCAACCGTCTCAATCAAAAGTTGCATATTCCGAACTTTTAAGACAAATTTCAAAACAAATGAAGTAGACAGCCATCATCACCATCGAATTCTGCCCCGGGACCCCACTTTTCATACCTCTAGCTCAACCATGGACTGAGAACGGCTTGAAAAAGTGATGTTACCGTAATCCCGCCCAGGCGTTGCGGGACCACTGGGGCCAAAATCAGTATGCCCATCTTCATCAGCGAGGGCGATAACCCCTACACACAAGTTTTGAGGGTATCAAAATTTTTGGCCTGTGCCAACCATTTTTCGATGCAAATGGTCTCATAACACGCATGTCAGCTACGGATTGTCTGATTCCACTACACACTTTTGAGTTGACCCCCTCTGTTCTCCACGGTTTTCGATGGTCCTTGGGTTGGACATCCCTGAGCCAGAGTAGTAAGGACGGTAGATCAAGCATCTCTCCAGGAGCTCACGTCAAAGTTCGTCGTTGAGGCGCCTTCCATTGCGATTTTCACGGCTCACAGGAGAGCTAGGAAAAAGTGATCAATAGATGAAATGTGTAATTTCTCGAATACTTTCAGATAAAATGTGAAAATCCAACTTTTTGATTTTGTATCCCATAAGGAATTGATTTTGTTCCACAGTTCCGGGACCCATTTTGTTTGTTTGTAATATACTGTAGAAAGGGCTGACGATCTGCAGCCATACCAGCCATATTAGTCCATTCCGATGGTTCCTGGTATGGAGTAACCGATGAATGCTGTAGATATGAGAGAAAGTTCAATTTAGAGCTCTCTGGATCTCTGGCCAACTGATCTATGTTTCTCGAAGAATGGGGGGAGGTGGGGGGGGGGAACTGGAACTTTCTCTCATATCTACAGCATTCATTGGTCAATTCATACCAGGAACCATCGGAATAGAGTAATTTCGCTGGTTTGGCTGCAGCGAGAACAAAACGAGCTTGGGTGAGCGACTCTACGTCAGATTGATCGTTAGCCCATTCTCTATTATATTACGGGACAATCTTGTCAATTAGCCGACAATGGCGAGTAGATCAAAGCAACCCGCGGCTTTCATTAGTGATCTACCAGCATTCAAATGCAGTTTTTTGGCCGTCATATAGCCAAATGAACTTAAATCAGCTCCCAAGGGCTTAAATGAAGGCTATTGGCGAGCTATATCGATTGAGCCCAAAACAAAATAGGTCCCGGAACTGTGGGACAAAATCAATTCCTTATGGGATACAAAATCAAAAAGTTGGATGTTCACATTTTATCTGAAAGTACTCGAGAAATTACACATTTCATCTGTTGATCACTTTTTCCTAGCTCTCCTGTGAGCCGTGAAAATCGCATCGGAAGGGGCCTCAACGACGAACTTTGACGTGAACTCCTTTCAGAGAGGCTTGATCTACCGTCCTTGCTACTCTGGCTCAGGGATGTCCTACCCAAGGACCATCGAAAACCGTGGAGAAAAGAGGGGGTCAACTCAAAAGTGTGTAGTAAAGCAGACGATTTTGGTCAATCCTTAGGTGACATGCGTGATAATACTGTTGTAGTAAAGTTGCAGTAAACTTCTAGTCAGTGAGGTAATTTAAGTAGATTGTTTTTAAATTTAGATATCATTGGTCCACCCTCTCCACTCACCTCCATTGGGCGAGGCGATAAAGTCAACAGACGAGCTCGACGTTCTGGCCGACGACGGCCTCTTCCTCGTCAGGTTCCGTCTCGAGCACGGGCTTGTAAGCTGCAGAGCAAACACATATCATACTACTTACTAAGCGTAAATAACGTGGTGTTAATTTCTTGTAAATGGAATTGGAAATTGTAAAAAGGGTGTTAATTAGGTCCACTTGTAAAGAGCATTGTAAAAAGCAAATATCTCGCTTCTCTGACTAGTTAGAGACTTGAAACTTGGTTTTTGGGTTAGAAACCACGAAAAAAACTTATAAACGAAGTTTCAAGTCTCAATCTCTACAAATAGCGGAGATATTTGCTTTTTACAAGAATGTTCCAGTTTTTTTCTGGAAAATCGTTTTTTCGTGGTTCGTTTTTTTTACAAGAGGACAAAATTAACACACTTTTTACAATTTCCAATTACAAGAAATTAACACCACATAAATAAAAAAATAATATAAATGGATAAATATACAGGGTAGATTTATTCTGCGCGCACAACATTTGCAACATTGCGTTTGATCATTTTTTTCTCTAATAATAAATAAAACAATCAATATATTTTCTTTAAAACGATAAAATCTCTGCATACCCAGCAGATTGAGGTAGAAGCTGGTCCAGACGTAGCCGTGCTTCTTCTCCGCCTTGCAATGGTACACGGCGTTCTCGCCGTCGCCACCGTGACCCTGAAAGATCAAAGATCACGGATTTTCAATCGTTCGAAAACTAGCTAGCTATTGGCTAACCACAGTGTAGCCTAAAAGTCATGGAACACTTATCATAACTTTTGATCCAGAAGAGCAATCTGATCTTATTAGCCAATATACAGAATTTATCAAGGAGTATTACAATGATGTGTTGGTGTAATTAAATTAGTTCACTGATGCGTAGTGATAATGCTATCAAAATACGTTTTTTGATAGCGTCATCACGTCATTAAAAAAAATTTATTTCTCTAGTGAAAGGTCCTCAAATCAAATCAAATCAAATCAAATCATTTATTTTCCTGTATAAGAAAGCAAGGGGGTGGTATGGGCTTCTTCTTATCACGTTAAACGGGGTCAGGAAAACTAGTCTTCGTGTGCCATAGTAGTCGATTCAGCGTGTGTCGTTCCGTCAGCTTGAGTTCCTTGAAGTCCTTCTTGATCAATTCCGTCCATCTGAGCTTCGGTCTTCCTCTTGGTCTTCTTCCTTGTGGCGCGTATTGTATCATCCTTCTGCATACATGGTCTCTATCTCTCCTCTTCACATGTCCGTACCATCTCAGTCTTTTCTCTCGGATCTTTTCATTAATCGGTCTTACTTTCATCATTCCTCTAAGCACTTCATTTCTTTAGTGAAAGGTCCTGTTCTTCTGAAACATTGTAAGAGTGTAGAGATCTACTAGGACTGCACAGGCACAAAAACGGGAATAGCTCTGACTCCGTTTTCGTGCTTTAGGGTGGTTGAAAATTTGATCACCAAAATGTTAAACTCAGCTTCTAGGTGTGCTAATATCCCGTTCTAAGTGCGGAAATGATGCTACTAAGGAGTGATGTTTATTCCCAGATTATGGTAGTCATAGCTCGTCATTTGCCCTCGGAGCATAAAAAGAATTTTTTTGGAAGGACTGATTTTAAGACCCTACCGTTCAGAGGTCAAGTCTTCTAAAATTGTGGTTCCTGTGCAAGCAGTTTTGCAATGCATCATATATTTATTTCCCTTATTCTGGTTTAGTTACGATTCGTTTCCTACCCGCAGCATACGTTCTGCTGAGATGTACTCGGTTGCAGCGACTAAAAATCAAAGTACAAAAATCAAAGATCAGCAATAGTGTAAAAACTTTAGTGAACATTTTTAACACGCATAGGAGCTGTGAAAATGCTGAGGAACCATATTTTTAGAATACCCACTGGACGGTAGGGTTTCAAATTCAGTAAAAATGTATTTTTCATATCGTGAGGGCGAATGAAGAGCTATGACTACCATAATCTGGAATAAACAACACATCACAGCATCATTTTGGCGCTTAGAACGGGTCGTTAGCACATCTTGAAGTTGAGTTTCATATTTTCGGGGTCAAATTTGCAACCAGGCTACAGCTCGAAACGGAGCCAGAGCTATTCCGGTTTTTGTGCCTGTGCAGAATTAGTAGACGTCTACACTCCCACAATGTTTCAGAAGAACAGGACCTTTCACTGTAAAGAAATGTAAATTTTCAAAAAAAGTGTATTTCGATAGCGTCATCACGACGCATCAGTGAATTAATTTAATTATACCAACACATCATGGTAATATTCTCTGATAAATTCTGTACATTGACTCAAAAGATCAGCTTGATGCTTTCCTGGATCAAAAGTTATTAAAAAATGAAAAAGTGTCCCATGACTTTTAGGCTACACTATAGCTCGCTAGCTAGATCCCCTTGAACCACGATGTAGTGATCATTGCACACCGCTGTTGTAGATCAAATGTAAAGGCAAATCAATCAATAATCAATAATCATCATACATTCAAGCAGCGCTCGTCTGTCTCCACTCCACCCTTGAGCTGTAGTTCTGCAACGACAAAATCAATCAATAATCATCATCAATAATCAATCAATAACTACTACGACTGGATTTCAACACGTTCTCTACATACAGCTTTCGGCACTCTGATCAAATTAGCTCCAGCCATTCCTTACAGGAGGTAAAGTACACCACAATACACCATTCACGCCCAAGAATAATTATATGAGTACATCTTTTATGATCTATTTCTATTTTAATTAGTTATTTCACCACTCACCGACGCCATTCTTGTAGAAGGTGAAGGGTGGGCGTGGGCTTGCCCGACGTCGCGCATTCAAAGTGCATCGTCTCGCTCCCTCGCTCGTGTTCGGGTTGACCAGTGGCTGCAAACGATCAGAGATCAAAGATTAGAGAGATCAAAGATCAGAGAGATCAAAGATCGGAGAGATCAAAGATCAGAGATATGAAAGATCGGAGAGATCAAAGATCAGAGAGATCAAAGATCAGATAGTTCATCAAGCAACAACTTTACTTTGTTTTTTCTCATCCACTGTAGCATACAAAATTTGTACTGTACAGATATAGTAAATGAAATCAATAAATCAGCCAATCAAACAAATAGTTTCATCATGTATACAGTATTTTTGTCTTATTGTTCATTGTTTATAGTATGGAACATGCCTGTGACGTTGTTCTTTGAATGTGAGATGCCAAGGCGTGAGATATCTCTTTGATCTCTTGGGATACTGTAGAAAGTTGGACTAACTATCAATCAATAATGAATTCTGCCATAACTTGCTACAGTACCCCTAAAACTAGGGCTATTATAGAATTAAAATTGTCCGAACAATACAAATTCCGCATTTGCCGCGCAATACTCTGACTCCGCCCACTTATTCGCGCGACATTTAATTTTCGCTTATTTTATCGAATTTTATTGCGTTTACACGTCATTTCATTGGACTTTCAGCAAAAATAAAATTATAAGCATTGAAAAAACGTTCGGAAAAACCTTCCGAAATTTGGCGAAAATTTTCGAGTGCGTTTTTCTCAACGGTGGAGAAGTTTACTATATTCGGCATTTGGCGCGGTGTGTGCAAAACTTTTGTAATTCTATAATAGTAATGTTTATCCTCAGATTACGGTAGTCATATCTCATATCTCGTTTGCCCTCAGGGCATAAAATATTTTTGTTTGGGGGAAGACTGTTTTTGAGACCCTTCTAAAATTATAGTTCCTGCGCAAGCAGCTTTGCAATATATCATATATTTATTTATTTCATTTTGGTTTAGTTCCAATTTCTTTCAGGCCCGTAGCAAAAGTTATTCTGAGGTCTACTCGGTGCGCGATCTTGCACTTTCTCTCTCACTGCTCTCGTCCCTGGGCCACTATTGATGAAATCTCTTATTTGCAAAGCACCTATGCATGTTAGAGATGTTCACAAAAGTTTTTTTCACTATTGCTGAGCTTTGATCTTTGATCTTTGTATTTTGATCTTTGATCGGTGAAACCGAGTAGACCTCAGCATAACTTTTGCTACGGGTCTGAAAGGAATCGGAACTGAACCAAAATAATAGAGATAAATATATGATATATTGCAAAGCTGCTTACGCAGGAACCATAATTTTAGAAGACCCGCCCTCTGAACGGTAGGGTCTTAAAATCAGTCCTTCCGAAAAATTTTTTGTATGCCCTGAGGGTGAATGACGAGCCATGACTACTATAATCTGGGAATAAATATCACTCCTTAGTATCATTTTCGCACTTTGAACGGGACATTAGCACACCTAGAAGCTGAGTTTTAAATTTTCGGGGTCAAATTTGCAACAAGGCTACAGCTCGAAAACGGAGTCAGAGCTATTCCCGTTTTGTGCCTGTGCAGCGCTAGTAGATGTCTACACTATTACTATGTTTCAGAAGAACAGGACCTTTCACTAAGGAAGTATAAATTTTCAAAAAAAGTTTATTTCGAAAGCGTCATTACTATGCAACAGAGAACTAGCTTAATTACACCAACACATCATGGTTGTATCCTTTGATAAATTCTGTACATTTACTGAAAAGATCAGCTTGATTGCTTTCCTGGATCAAAAGTTATAAAAAATTTAAAAAGTGTCCCATGACTTTTTGGCTACACTGTAGAGATACAATTTCCATTATTCGCCTTATCAATCAATAAATACTAATAATCAATCAATAAATACCTCTAATCGATATTCCTGATCGACTTTTCCACCTTCTAAAGCTTGATCTTCTCAATGCACGTGTACTTGGTAGAGTCTCCCGAGTCGGGATCCGTCACCATCAACGATCATGCCTCGCCCGTGGCTGTTCGTCTTCACGATCTTGTGCTCGAGGCAGGCCAGCGTCGCGCCCTCCCACGTAATCTACAAAGTGGGCGCGTGAATATTGATGGCTGACCAGTGACGGAAGAGTGGCCGGCCACACTCTGGTATTTCAAAACTAATAGTTTACTCATCATTCCCACATAAAGTAGACTTACAAATCTACTTCTAGTAAGACGTAAGTTTACTGCAAGTAGTGTACAGTACCGTGCAAAAGTCTGGACGCAAAATTCGAATCGTTATAACTTTTAACGTACTTGGCCGATCGGCCTCGGCTTAATTTTATTATATAGAATGAACATTGAGGAAAATTATGATAGTATCGATTATTACCTACGGCGATGAAATGATTTCATCATACTTGAAATTCCGAGGTGTGATCGTAAAAATAGGTTTATTCTAGTCAAATTTTTTTGTGAGGAAAGAACAACTATCGGTGAATATTTTAAGCCATTAACCACATTGATTGCATAGCGCAATAAGGAATGCGCTATTTTCGTCTGATCCATCAAAATTTCGTTAGAAAATCCCATAACTCAGTCTACAGTTGAGTTACAGGCCTCCGATTCAAGGAGTATTGTCGCCTAGTTATTGGCTAGCACCATTTCAATTTCGGAAAGTTTCCGGCTCTTGAAGAGAAAATTCGAAAAAATATTTCATGCCATATTTAAGGTATTTCCCAGCCGTTTTTTTCTAAAAATCTTAAACAATTGCCATGACGCGCCTAAACATCTACCTAACACATCTACAAAGTGGCGAGATTACAGGAATTCAATTACGACAAAATTATTGTAGTAAATGAGCATATTATACATTTTGTTCAAAAACCGATCGAAGTTGATATAAAAAAAACTGTGACCAATAATCATTTTTTATATTATTTTTATGGACAAAGTCGTAATTAAATTCCTGTAATCTCGTAATTTTGTAGATGTGTTAGGTAGATGTTTAGGCACATCATGGCATTTTTTTAAAGATTTCTAGAAAAACCGGCCGGGAAAAATAAGCCCAAAATATGACATGGATTTTTTTCGAATTTTCTTTTCAAGAGCCGGAAACTTTTTCCGAAATTGACATTGAGCTGCCTAGGCGACAATACTCCTTGAATCGGATGCCTGTAGTTCAACTGCAAACTTGTGAGTTATGGCATTTTAACGAAATTTATTCCTTGTTTGCAATCAATGTGGTTAATGGCTTAAAACATTCACCGATAGTTGTTCTTTTCTCACAAAAAAATTGGATTAACAGAACAAATCTACTTGAATAAACCTATTTTTACGATCACAGCTCGGAATTTCAAGTATGATGAAATCATTTCATCGCCGTAGGTAATAATCGATACCATCATAATTTTCTCCAATTCCTATACTATATAATAAAATTAAGCCGAGACCGATCGGCCAAGTACGTAGAAAGTTATAACGATTCGAATTTTGCGTCAAGACTTTTGCACGGTACTGTATATGAAGCCCTTTGTGTAAGAGTCGGGCAAATCAGGGGGAGGGTTGGGACAGGCCAAAAATTTTGATACCCTCAAACCCTCAAAACTTGTGTGTAGGGGTTATCGACCTCGCTGATGAAAATGTGCATGGTCATTTTGGTCCCGCAACACTGGGCGGGATGACGGCATAGGTCGAAAAGTAGGTTACAAAGTACCAAGCCTGACCGCATTTTGAGCCAAAAATTTCCCAAAAATCGATAAACCTGACCGCATTTTGAGCCAAAATTTCACAAAAATCAAAAAACCTGACCGCATTTTGAGCCAAATTTGTCTAAAATTGAAAAACCTGACCGCATTTTAAAATCCGATAACCTAGCTATTCGACCTATGGATGACGGTAACATCACTTTTCAAGCCGTTCTCAGTCCATGATTGAGATAGAGGTATGAAAATTGGGGTATTGGGGCAGAATTCGATGGTGATGATGGCTGTCTACTTCATTTGTTTTGAAAATTTTCCAAAAGTTCTGAATATGCAACTTTTGTTTGAGAAGGTTGCGAACCTAAGGAGTATGACAGTTCGAACCGGCGTGACGAGAGGATTCCAACGATGTATTTTGAGCCCTTATCTCCGTCGAGAAAGCTTTCATTGGCTCGATATAGTGATCTGCATCAGCATCAGGAGTTGTTTACGTCTTAATGCCGCGCGCTCCCTCGCCACTCTCTCATTTCCGCATGCTCTCTCGTCACTCTCGAGAGTGCGAGATAGCGTGCGGAATTGAGAGACTCATCTTGCAAGGCGCACATAATTATATCGAGCAAATGAACGCTTTCTCGACAGAGATAAGGGCTCAAAATATATCGTTGGAATTCTCTCGTCCGCCGGTTCGAACTGTCATACTCGCTAGGGCCGCAACCGTCTCAATCAAAAGTTGCATATTCCGAACTTTTAAGACAAATTTCAAAACAAATGAAGTAGACAGCCATCATCACCATCGAATTCTGCCCCGGGACCCCACTTTTCATACCTCTAGCTCAACCATGGACTGAGAACGGCTTGAAAAAGTGATGTTACCGTAATCCCGCCCAGGCTTTGCGGGACCACTGGGGCCAAAATCAGTATGCCCATCTTCATCAGCGAGGGCGATAACCCCTACACACAAGTTTTGAGGGTATCAAAATTTTTGGCCTGTGCCAACCATTTTTCGATGCAAATGGTCTCATAACACGCATGTCAGCTACGGATTGTCTGATTCCACTACACACTTTTGAGTTGACCCCCTCTGTTCTCCACGGTTTTCGATGGTCCTTGGGTTGGACATCCCTGAGCCAGAGTAGTAAGGACGGTAGATCAAGCATCTCTCCAGGAGCTCACGTCAAAGTTCGTCGTTGAGGCGCCTTCCATTGCGATTTTCACGGCTCACAGGAGAGCTAGGAAAAAGTGATCAATAGATGAAATGTGTAATTTCTCGAATACTTTCAGATAAAATGTGAAAATCCAACTTTTTGATTTTGTATCCCATAAGGAATTGATTTTGTTCCACAGTTCCGGGACCCATTTTGTTTGTTTGTAATATACTGTAGAAAGGGCTGACGATCTGCAGCCATACCAGCCATATTAGTCCATTCCGATGGTTCCTGGTATGGAGTAACCGATGAATGCTGTAGATATGAGAGAAAGTTCAATTTAGAGCTCTCTGGATCTCTGGCCAACTGATCTATGTTTCTCGAAGAATGGGGGGAGGTGGGGGGGGGGGGGGAACTGGAACTTTCTCTCATATCTACAGCATTCATTGGTCAATTCATACCAGGAACCATCGGAATAGAGTAATTTCGCTGGTTTGGCTGCAGCGAGAACAAAACGAGCTTGGGTGAGCGACTCTACGTCAGATTGATCGTTAGCCCATTCTCTATTATATTACGGGACAATCTTGTCAATTAGCCGACAATGGCGAGTAGATCAAAGCAACCCGCGGCTTTCATTAGTGATCTACCAGCATTCAAATGCAGTTTTTTGGCCGTCATATAGCCAAATGAACTTAAATCAGCTCCCAAGGGCTTAAATGAAGGCTATTGGCGAGCTATATCGATTGAGCCCAAAACAAAATAGGTCCCGGAACTGTGGGACAAAATCAATTCCTTATGGGATACAAAATCAAAAAGTTGGATGTTCACATTTTATCTGAAAGTACTCGAGAAATTACACATTTCATCTGTTGATCACTTTTTCCTAGCTCTCCTGTGAGCCGTGAAAATCGCATCGGAAGGGGCCTCAACGACGAACTTTGACGTGAACTCCTTTCAGAGAGGCTTGATCTACCGTCCTTGCTACTCTGGCTCAGGGATGTCCTACCCAAGGACCATCGAAAACCGTGGAGAAAAGAGGGGGTCAACTCAAAAGTGTGTAGTAAAGCAGACGATTTTGGTCAATCCTTAGGTGACATGCGTGATAATACTGTTGTAGTAAAGTTGCAGTAAACTTCTAGTCAGTGAGGTAATTTAAGTAGATTGTTTTTAAATTTAGATATCATTGGTCCACCCTCTCCACTCACCTCCATTGGGCGAGGCGATAAAGTCAACAGACGAGCTCGACGTTCTGGCCGACGACGGCCTCTTCCTCGTCAGGTTCCGTCTCGAGCACGGGCTTGTAAGCTGCAGAGCAAACACATATCATACTACTTACTAAGCGTAAATAACGTGGTGTTAATTTCTTGTAAATGGAATTGGAAATTGTAAAAAGGGTGTTAATTAGGTCCACTTGTAAAGAGCATTGTAAAAAGCAAATATCTCGCTTCTCTGACTAGTTAGAGACTTGAAACTTGGTTTTTGGGTTAGAAACCACGAAAAAAACTTATAAACGAAGTTTCAAGTCTCAATCTCTACAAATAGCGGAGATATTTGCTTTTTACAAGAATGTTCCAGTTTTTTTCTGGAAAATCGTTTTTTCGTGGTTCGTTTTTTTTACAAGAGGACAAAATTAACACACTTTTTACAATTTCCAATTACAAGAAATTAACACCACATAAATAAAAAAATAATATAAATGGATAAATATACAGGGTAGATTTATTCTGCGCGCACAACATTTGCAACATTGCGTTTGATCATTTTTTTCTCTAATAATAAATAAAACAATCAATATATTTTCTTTAAAACGATAAAATCTCTGCATACCCAGCAGATTGAGGTAGAAGCTGGTCCAGACGTAGCCGTGCTTCTTCTCCGCCTTGCAATGGTACACGGCGTTCTCGCCGTCGCCACCGTGACCCTGAAAGATCAAAGATCACGGATTTTCAATCGTTCGAAAACTAGCTAGCTATTGGCTAACCACAGTGTAGCCTAAAAGTCATGGAACACTTATCATAACTTTTGATCCAGAAGAGCAATCTGATCTTATTAGCCAATATACAGAATTTATCAAGGAGTATTACAATGATGTGTTGGTGTAATTAAATTAGTTCACTGATGCGTAGTGATAATGCTATCAAAATACGTTTTTTGATAGCGTCATCACGTCATTTAAAAAAATTTATTTCTCTAGTGAAAGGTCCTCAAATCAAATCAAATCAAATCAAATCATTTATTTTCCTGTATAAGAAAGCAAGGGGGTGGTATGGGCTTCTTCTTATCACGTTAAACGGGGTCAGGAAAACTAGTCTTCGTGTGCCATAGTAGTCGATTCAGCGTGTGTCGTTCCGTCAGCTTGAGTTCCTTGAAGTCCTTCTTGATCAATTCCGTCCATCTGAGCTTCGGTCTTCCTCTTGGTCTTCTTCCTTGTGGCGCGTATTGTATCATCCTTCTGCATACATGGTCTCTATCTCTCCTCTTCACATGTCCGTACCATCTCAGTCTTTTCTCTCGGATCTTTTCATTAATCGGTCTTACTTTCATCATTCCTCTAAGCACTTCATTTCTTTAGTGAAAGGTCCTGTTCTTCTGAAACATTGTAAGAGTGTAGAGATCTACTAGGACTGCACAGGCACAAAAACGGGAATAGCTCTGACTCCGTTTTCGTGCTTTAGGGTGGTTGAAAATTTGATCACCAAAATGTTAAACTCAGCTTCTAGGTGTGCTAATATCCCGTTCTAAGTGCGGAAATGATGCTACTAAGGAGTGATGTTTATTCCCAGATTATGGTAGTCATAGCTCGTCATTTGCCCTCGGAGCATAAAAAGAATTTTTTTGGAAGGACTGATTTTAAGACCCTACCGTTCAGAGGTCAAGTCTTCTAAAATTGTGGTTCCTGTGCAAGCAGTTTTGCAATGCATCATATATTTATTTCCCTTATTCTGGTTTAGTTACGATTCGTTTCCTACCCGCAGCATACGTTCTGCTGAGATGTACTCGGTTGCAGCGACTAAAAATCAAAGTACAAAAATCAAAGATCAGCAATAGTGTAAAAACTATAGTGAACATTTTTAACACGCATAGGAGCTGTGAAATTGCTGAGGAACCATATTTTTAGAAGACCCACTGGACGGTAGGGTTTCAAATTCAGTAAAAATGTATTTTTCATATCGTGAGGGCGAATGAAGAGCTATGACTACCATAATCTGGAATAAACAACACATCACAGCATCATTTTGGCGCTTAGAACGGGTCGTTAGCACATCTTGAAGCTGAGTTTCATATTTTCGGGGTCAAATTTGCAACCAGGCTACAGCTCGAAACGGAGCCAGAGCTATTCCGGTTTTTGTGCCTGTGCAGAATTAGTAGACGTCTACACTCCCACAATGTTTCAGAAGAACAGGACCTTCACTGTAAAGAAATGTAAATTTTCAAAAAAAGTGTATTTCGATAGCGTCATCACGACGCATCAGTGAATTAATTTAATTATACCAACACATCATGGTAATATTCTCTGATAAATTCTGTACATTGACTCAAAAGATCAGCTTGATGCTTTCCTGGATCAAAAGTTATTAAAAAATGAAAAAGTGTCCCATGACTTTTAGGCTACACTATAGCTCGCTAGCTAGATCCCCTTGAACCACGATGTAGTGATCATTGCACACCGCTGTTGTAGATCAAATGTAAAGGCAAATCAATCAATAATCAATAATCATCATACATTCAAGCAGCGCTCGTCTGTCTCCACTCCACCCTTGAGCTGTAGTTCTGCAACGACAAAATCAATCAATAATCATCATCAATAATCAATCAATAACTACTACGACTGGATTTCAACACGTTCTCTACATACAGCTTTCGGCACTCTGATCAAATTAGCTCCAGCCATTCCTTACAGGAGGTAAAGTACACCACAATACACCATTCACGCCCAAGAATAATTATATGAGTACATCTTTTATGATCTATTTCTATTTTAATTAGTTATTTCACCACTCACCGACGCCATTCTTGTAGAAGGTGAAGGGTGGGCGTGGGCTTGCCCGACGTCGCGCATTCAAAGTGCATCGTCTCGCTCCCTCGCTCGTGTTCGGGTTGACCAGTGGCTGCAAACGATCAGAGATCAAAGATTAGAGAGATCAAAGATCAGAGAGATCAAAGATCGGAGAGATCAAAGATCAGAGATATGAAAGATCGGAGAGATCAAAGATCAGAGAGATCAAAGATCAGATAGTTCATCAAGCAACAACTTTACTTTGTTTTTTCTCATCCACTGTAGCATACAAAATTTGTACTGTACAGATATAGTAAATGAAATCAATAAATCAGCCAATCAAACAAATAGTTTCATCATGCATACAGTATTTTTGTCTTATTGTTCATTGTTTATAGTATGGAACATGCCTGTGACGTTGTTCTTTGAATGTGAGATGCCAAGGCGTGAGATATCTCTTTGATCTCTTGGGATACTGTAGAAAGTTGGACTAACTATCAATCAATAATGAATTCTGCCATAACTTGCTACAGTACCCCTAAAACTAGGGCTATTATAGAATTAAAATTGTCCGAACAATACAAATTCCGCATTTGCCGCGCAATACTCTGACTCCGCCCACTTATTCGCGCGACATTTAATTTTCGCTTATTTTATCGAATTTTATTGCGTTTACACGTCATTTCATTGGACTTTCAGCAAAAATAAAATTATATGCATTGACAAAACGTTCGGAAAACCCTTCCGAAAGTTGGCGAAAATTTTGGAGTGCGTTTTTCTCAACGGTGGAGAAGTTTACTATATTCGGCATTTGGCGCGGTGTGTGCAAAACTTTTGTAATTCTATAATACCTCACATTCAAGGAAGATCGACTTCAGGCTATGTATATTCAAATAATTATAAAACCTGACCAAGATAGCTTTTTCTAGTTTAGTTTCAATCATATGGCTTCTGGCCAATGATTATGCCAAATGGGCGAGTCACGCACATTCAAATTCGACAAAAATCTAGCCACATGATTGAAACCAAACTACAGAAAGCTGCCTTGCCCGGGTTCTAAATCTCTGATTATACATAAACACATGCCTGAAGGCGACATTCGTTGAATGTGAGGTACGCATAGTTTTTGGAGTACTGTAGTAAGTTGTGACAAGATATCATTATTGATTGATCGATATACCAACTTTCTACAGTATTCCTATTGATCAAAACGGCATTTGACGCAGTGATATCTCATATCCAACCAACACCGTTGCAACAGTTATGAGGCCGTTTGCGTAAGAGTCGGGCAAATCTGGAGGGGGCTTGGCACAGACCAAAAATTTCGATACCCTCAAAACTTGTGCATAGGGGTTATCGACCACGCTGATGAAGATGGGCATAGTCATTTTGGCCCCAGTGGTCCCGCAACGCCCGGGTGGGATTACGGTAAAATCACCTTTTTAAGCCGTTCTCGGTCCATGGTTGATCTAGATGGATGAAAATGGGGCGCCTGGTGCAGAATTCAATGGAAATGACGGCTGTCTACTTCATTTGTTTTGAAATTTTTACAAAAAGCTCGTATAGTGCAACTTTTGATGGAGACGTTTGCGCCCTTGACGAGTACCACCGTTCGAACCGGCGTGACGAGAGGATTCCAACGATGTATTTCGAGCTCATATCTCCGTTGTACGGCTAATATTGCCTCAATATAGTGATCACGAGGAGTTGTTTACGCCGCGCGCTCCCTCACACTCTCTCATTTCCGCACGCTCTCTCGCCACTCATACATGTTAAACATGTTTCGGAGGGTGACTGCTTTCAGATGCAGATCACTATATCGAAGCAATATTGGCCTTCCAACGGAGATATGAGCTCAAAATACATAGTTGGAATCCTCTCGTCACTCCGGTTCGAACGGTGGTACTCGTCAGGGGCGCAAACGTCTCCATCAAAAGTTGCACTATACGAGTTTTTTGTAATAATTTCAAAACAAATGAAGTAGACAGCCTTCATTTCCATTGAATTCTGCACCAGGCGCCCAATTTTCATCCATCTAGATCAACCATGGACCGAGAACGGCTTAAAAAGGTGATTTTACCGTATTCCCACCGGGCGTTGCGGGACCACTGGGGCCAAAATGACTATGCCCATCTTCATGAGCGTGGTCGATAACCCCTATGCACAAGTTTTGAGGGAATCTAAATTTTTGGTCTGTGCCAAGCCTTGTTCGACTCTTACGCAAACGGCATCTTATGTCATACTACAAACAATGAGCAACAAAGGACAAATACTTTATACATGAATATATTTTAATTTCAATCTGTATTACCTGTTCAAGCACGCGTGAGAAGATTCGTGGTGGAATCGAGGGGAGATCAAGATGACTCTGAAAATATTTTAAAAAATAATCATTTCCATTGATATTCCCATTGATATTCTCACCTTCTCAACGACCATGCGGAACATTCCCATCTGAATCTGCTCGAGAGCCTGCAATCAGATCAATCAATCAATAAATTCCTCGAGATCAATCGATAAACAATCATTCAATCAATACCGTACCGTAGCAAGAGTCTGGGCTCCGTGCACGACACAGAAGCGGTAGAAGAAGACGACGAAATTCTTCGCAAACTTGAGCGTCTTCGAGCTTTGCACCTGAACATCATAGTATATTATTCATTCCTTATTCTCCAGGCACACTCAAATTCAAAATATAGCCTCGTGACCGAAATCAAGCTACAGAAAGATGGCTTGCCCGATTTTAAAATTTTTCGGAGTATGCATAGAACATTTGTCTGAAGTCGGTCTTCATTGAATGTGAGGTAGCGATACTTTTAGGGATACTGTAGCAAGTTGTGGCAGAATTCATTATTGATTGATAGTTTGTTTTTTAGCTCAACTCTCTACAGTATCCCTACAGTTCAAAACGGAATCTCATGCCTGGGCATATCACATCCAAGGAACACCGCTACAGGTATGTTTCTCAATACAAACAATGAACGACAAAGCACAAATATACGTATACGGTAGCGATCAATCAATAATTCATTGTATTACCTTGCACGAGGGAACGTCGTTGTGGAGCCATCAACACGAACAGAATCGTGGAGGACATCATACTTGTGGGTAGACTCGGTCTGAAACAATAGCTAATAAATTCATTCCATTCGTCTTCAGTACAAATACAGTATAAAAAACCAACCTCTTCTTCAACTCGTCTTCTCTCCTCTTCGACTCCTTGGGAAGGGGGAGAGCAGGGGAAGGGGGAGTGAGGGGGAGGAGTTAGGGGGGGGGGGGGGAGTAGGGGTGAGGGGCATACATGGGCGGGGTACCTGGTTCTCGATTCCATACGGGGCACGAAAAATGGTCATTTTACAGAGGGCCTGAGGGAGAGATGGGGAAGGAGAGAGGGGAGGGGAGGGGGGGGGGGGAGATGGGGAAGGGGGAGAGATGGAGAAGGGGAGAGGGGAGGGGGAGAGATGGGGAAGGGAAGGGGATGGTAAGAGAGGGGGATAGAAAAGAGAGGGGAGGGAAGGTGGATGAAAAGGAGATATCATCTTCTCTTCATCACACGGTGTGATACATGGGCGGGGTACCTCGAGCTCGATTCTACAGGGGGAACCCGAACGAAAAATGCTTAATTTTACATTCACTTTTTTTTCCAAAAATTTCATCTAAACGTCATTTTTACAGGGGGCATCCCAAATTTTACAAAAGCCCTTATTTTACAGGGGCACCCCCATGTCGGCGCCCATGTGTGATCACACCTTTGTTCTTCCTTTCCTTTCGCCACTTCCCGTCGTGATTGTAGTAGCGAAAGGAAAGGAAGTGTGTGGAAGAATACATAAACGGTTTTGTTATGTTCTCATCATCCCACACTAAACTCACCTGGCTGGGGTCTCTAGTGTATCTAGTCTCTAGTCATAGGTCGAATAACTAGGTTATCGGCTTACAAAATGCGGTCAGGTTTTCCGATTTTTGGGAATTTTTGGCTCAAAATGCGGTCAGGTTTTCCGATTTTTGGGAATTTTTGGCTCAAAATGCGGTCAGGTTTTCCGATTTTTGGGATTTTTTGGCTCAAAATGCGGTCAGGTTTTCCGATTTTTGGGAATTTTTGGCTCAAAATGCGGTCAGACTTGGTACTTTGTAACATGCTTTTCGACCTATGGTAAAGACCAGAACTCTACGATAAAGCTTGGACATTGCGCTTTAGAATACGCTGCCCTGTATGACCGTTCTAAGCTGTGGTCGTATGCATGAAAAACGGAAAACCGTTTTACAGGAAAATGTGACGTCATTATCGTAGGCGGAGTATTTTTGGAAAAAAAATAAAAATAAAAATAAAAAAAAACGCTTCCGCCTACGCTAACGACCAGGGATGTGTGGAAAAAGATTTTCGAGAAAAAATAGAAAAAAGAAAAATATTTTAAAATTTTCGAATTTTTATTTTAAAAAAAAGAAAAATTCGAAAAAATATTTAAACAGTGTTTTCACAATTTTATGATTTTTTTGTAAAAATGTCATAAATTTTTTAATATTCATGATTTTTTTTATGTGAAAGTATTTTTCGATTTATTTTTGAAAACTTTTTTGAGAAAGTATCGAAAAACGAAAAATGCACATCTCTGCTAACGTCAAATTTTCCAGGAAAAAAGTTTTCCGGTGTTCATGCATACGACCACCGGAATTGGTCTGCAGCATACTCACCTGGCTGGGGTTCTCTAGTGGTCTTAAAGACCGAAACTCTACGGTAAGGCGTATCCATTACATTTTAGAATACGCTGAACTGTGTGGCAGTTCTGAGTGGAGTTACAGCAAACTTAACCTGGCTGGGGTTCTCTAGTGATCTATGAGACGTGGACCTTATAGTGAGGCGTATCCATTAAACTTTCGGATACTCTAGCTGCATGACAGCACCATGTCGGGGAGAATGTTTTTTTTTCATTTTTTAAATTTTTTTTCTATTTTTTTTATTTTTTTTTATTTAGGACGAGTCATCCACAAAAAATATAGATATCGCGTCGTTTTGGCTAGTTGTGCGATAGAAATAAAACGAATCTAATGGCAAGACTTCAGTAATCGCTGTTATTCTCATATGGACTTTTTTGTACGATTTCAAATTGGCCACAGCTGAATAATAATGTACTCTCTTCTATTCTCATATGGATTTCATTCTACGTTTTCAGTCACAAAGATTGGCGTCTTCAGACAAAAACAAACAGCGTTTTCAGACAATCATCCTATCTATTTATGATCATTCCTAATGCATCGAATGTTTTAATGCGGATCCGACTTGAAATTTCTCAATTTTTGCGAGGAAAGACTATGCGCAAGACCGCGATGGAAAAGCAAAGCTGTGAGCATAAAAAAAATGCATTTTCACGCGTCTACTATGATTTTAGGATACGCGGCCAAGTATGGCTGTCATTATTATTATTAAAAATAATAATAATAATAATAATAACAATAAAAATAATAATAAACATAATAAACAGAAACAATAATAATATTAATAATCACAATAAGAATTAATAGCAACAATATTGATAACAACAGTATGATACAGAAATAATATAATCAAATTTGGTGTACTGGTACAGTCATTATAATAAAAATGGTGGGATACTGTAACAAATTGGTCAAAATGATAAAAATACAGAGTACATTGGAGCGAGGGGTTACTATATTAAACATGGTGGGATACTGTAACGGGGTGATTGCTACGGTAAGTGTTTTGAACTGTAAAGATCGGAGTATTTACGGTAGGGGCGGACAAAGGGTATACAAGGCATAAATAGGGGTAAAAGTATTTACGGATACAAGGGGAATAGAGACTTCGAGGTACATAAGGAGCAGGGGCACATGGATAAAATGTGGAAGAGGGTAGGGAGGAGGGTTGTCTCTTATTAAAATAAGCAAAACTAGGGGTTACAATATTAAATATGGCGGGATATTGTAGAGATAGAGATAGATAGAGGTGCGGGATAGAGGTGTACAACGGGTACGGGTTAAAGGGGACATGGGGGTAGAGATGTACAACGAGTAGGGGTTAAAGGGGTACACAGGGGAAGAGGTGTACAACGGGTACGGGTTAAAGGTGGCATGGGGTAGAGGTATATAACGCTAGGGGTACAATGATGAAATATGGAATAGGGGGGGGGTATTCTACATGGGGATTTAAGGGGAACAAAGAATGGAAAGATGAAAGGCGACAGATATATATTATTTCTTGTTTTCTCTTTTTTTTTCTTCTCTTTTTCTTTTTTTTTATTTTCTCTTTTCTTTTTCTTTTTTAATATCTTTTTTTTCTTTTTCTTTTTTCCCTTATTATTTTTATTTTTTTATATCTATCAAGCCTTTCCATCACATCATTCCTTAGGGTATAGGTACATCAGAACGATGGACGCATATCCTGAAATAGAACATATATAAACCCTCAACCTTCTTATTCATGCAAAGTAAAGCAAAGAAGAATACAACCAAAAAAAGATCATGCCGCGAAGGCATGAAGCATGCCGCGGCGGGCCGCGTTTAGGGAGCGCGACTGTGCAGGACTGTACAAAAGAAGTAGTGAGGGCGCCGAAAATGTATGGTGGCAAGAGCGGGCTTATCGATTTTATCGAGCCATTAATCGATAAATCTCTATCAGAGGAACAAGAAACAAAAAATCAACAGTATCGCCCTAGACTTAAACATCGGTTTCATGAGATGAGATAAAGGATACTGTAGATTGATCGCAGCATAAATCGATAAATCAATACGATAGCGCACGTTCCCTCATTAGCTACAGTAACTACGGAGTACTCTCTGATAAAGACAAAAATAGACAAAAGGTCATTCACCCCCACCCTGTCGAAAGGAACATCGAGATAAATCAATAAAATCAATCAATAAATCAATAACTAACGTTCCATCCGAGTACTTCTTGAGTAGGCCTCGATCATCGGCCAACTATCGGAAGTTCTCTTCGATGCCCATCATGGAGGCCTCACCACGAATCAGACGGAAGTTCGTCTCGATCACCGTGAAGTTGGGTACACGCCACTGGAAGGCAATCGATTAACCAATCAATAAATCAATAAATATACAGCACCAATCTAATATTTGAAAGGCTATGCAGGCCATTTATTTTATAGAACCAAGAATCATCACTAGATATGGGTATTTGTCAACCCTATACAATCAATCAATTTATAAATATAAAGTTAAATATTAGATACTAGGCATAATGTATATTACGATATATTACGAAAGAAATAAAATAATAAATAAAAGTACCTCAATGACGAATGCGCCCTCCTTCTTCGTGTTTCGTGTCACCTTCGTGGGTATGAGAGGATCCGTGATGAGAATAAGTCCTCATCGATGAGCAGAGACTCGATGACAACGAGAATCTTGTGGACGAAGGGACGAACGAGATCGTATCCAACTTGTACAGCACACGATGGATTACCTGAAAGGAACAAAGTCCATAGATTGTAGTGACGTGATTTCCTTGAATATGCACAAATAAAAGTACAACGGTATCTAAGAATACCATAGGATAGTTTTAGTATTATTATTATTTCTAACATAAATAATTTGAATATTTAATATTTCATATTTTGAATTGGCCTTGAATAATCACTGGCCTAGCAGTTATCACCCGCAGGACTTCGTGTGCCCTGAATAACGAGTTGCACCCCTACCTTTTTTACCTAACATAAAACAAATTTTCCCATCGATCGATATATTCTACAGTATTCATTCGCCTACAGTACCTTAGGCTGACTCTCCAGCAAACCTCCAAAACCTTGGACGCGCTCTCCGACCGTTCGGGAGTACCTTGCGTCGAGAAACCAACGTCTCCTACAAATTTCGAAAATCAATAATTTCAAATGTTTCGGCAACATATTCCAAAGTACCGTACCTCCCATCGGGGTAGGAGTCGCGAGCAGCTTGCGATCGGACGTACATTTCGGATATGTAGCCGGATGGAGGTGCGAGGATCTAAAGTACACATTTCAATCAATCAATCAAGCAATCAATCAATCAATCGATAATCATGTATACCGTATCCGCTACCGTACCTTGTATTCATCTCCTCGTACGTGAGCGATCGGTTCTTGTCGTCAGTCTCCTTCTCCATGCGCCAGGCATGCACCTGTTCCGGTACCATAAAAAACCGCGGAACGTCGGAACCAAAACCGGAACCGGTATCGCGGGCGTCTTCATGCCCATCGCGAGCGCGCCCTACCGGCGTCGAACCACCTGAGATGTTACTAGTGAGATATCACTTGTATTAATCTTGAGCTACTCTGCCATTTCAAAACTTAAAGTGTAAATTTCACTTGATGTAAGACGAAATAGAACACATATAAATCTTAAATTTTCTTATTCATGCAAAGGTACAACCATATACAATACTACCAAACGATATTAATTTATGAACGTCTGCCAAATTTCTAATAGAGCTAGATATTGACTGCAAATGCGACATATAAATAAAGTTTTGACAGACTGACCAAACTATCGATCGATGCATCTATGGACAATGTCCTTCCGACTTGACGAGCGACAATATTCAGCGAGAGTCGGTGTGTGTACACTCTAAAAAAAAGGAACTTATTTGTTTTAAATTTAGTTGGAATTTGATACAGAAATGTTACTGATTTTCGTTAAAACTATATAAGACTCATGACTTATATATTTAAATGAATTGTTTTGGTACACTCGTACAGTAGGCCGACGATGTTAAGGTTTACATAATAGAAATATAATTTGTTCTCAGTAATGTGATATTCACAGATCAGGACTATTTTATCTAATCGATTACTTTATTATTATTCTATTCTTATTCACGAGTATCACTAGATGTTTCACACCAGCTGTCGATAATCAATCGATAGTCATCATCATACATTGCCATGCCCTCGCAGTGCGAGGATTGACCCAATATATAAGACCCTTTTTATTTCACTTTATAAAAAAGGAAGCTAAAAATGACGAAGCGAAAATAACGAATTGTGTGAATCAACCCACTCTATTTCGATAATTGACCCACTATATAAAAATAAACGGCGAGGGGTCACCATATTCAATCAATATAAAATTGATGGTTAAATGACATTCATTATTTTGAACTATGGTATGATTTAATAGTAATGCTGGACTTCTAACATGAAACCAAACCTATTCCAAAAATAACAATAATAATCTTTTTTCTAATTATAAACTAATAATTGCGTACCTTGACAAGCATATCTCCTCGTATGTTCTCTCGTTTGGCCTCCACGATCGGATTCAGTCTCTCGAACTCATCCTTACGGGCTGATATCACCTGAAGAAAGAGAGATGAATAAGAGCGAGAATGGGTCAAGACTTGTTGTTCAACAAGGTGAATTCATGTTTCCAATAAGAGAGTACCGTCAAAACGAAAATAAACGACACAAGTAGGAGATTATACAGGAAAATCTCCTTTTTAATCTGTTATATTTTACCCACTATTCCAAATACTGTGAATTCGGGGATATGTAGTGTACCCTCCATTACACTTTGGTCTATGTTATTTTCAAAATCTATTCATATCTAATATTTTTTAAATTGCTCTTCCAAGCATAGACCTTTCTGTCCATCAAAAAGGCAACTACCAGAAAATCCGAATTTTTCAATGAATTTCAAATCTGTTTATTTTGTGTTAATTGGGTTGGTGAGCCATCTATGAATGAAAGTCGTCTAATGTACATGAGTACATTATACAGGAGAATGAACACAGAGTTGTAAACTTGAATAATAAGGACAAATATGGAGAAATTTCCAACAATTCCGTACAATCGCCTATTTGTAACGGTCTCTTTCATTTTTACGGTATATGTTACTAGAGCACAGACAGACAGATCGGGTAAGACACGCAGAGGAGATGAGAGAGGAGAGATAGCTAGAGAGTGAGAGAGCGTGTTCCAGCTGGAGAGTGCGCTTGCGGAGCTTGAAGGGGGCGGGGCGAGTGTGCGCATTTGCGGAACAAGCGCCGCCTTGCCTTCCCATCGGGGCATTGCCCATAACCTTGCCCAAAATTGCAAAATTTCCAGCCTAATTTGTCAAAAAAATAGTCATGAGCATAGTCTTGCCTCCCAACTTCCAAAACGACAGGCTAAAATGATCTACGATAAAATATCAATTTAACTTAAAATCAATCAATAACCCTTGCTCAGAGTGGAAAACATGCGCAACTGTCAATCAAATTTGTGATGTCATCAAAATAGTGCAATAAAAAGAGCCGCCAAAGTAACAAAGTACAAAGTAGCCACCAAAGAAAAAAGTAATAAGGTACAGAGTAGTAAGTACAAATTAATAAGTACAACGTAATAAAGTAGTATAGGTCAAGTATCAATCAGAGTGAATAGATCAATTGAAACACAAAACATCAATCGATAAATTCACACCAATGGATAACTTGATCAACAATGACCTGACCTGGAGTACAACCGATCACACACGGCAAACGACCGACTCTGACTTCTCTGGACTGATGCATATATCCTTAAGAAAAAAATCAATAATCAAACTTTTCCCATCGATCGATATATTCTACAGTAATCATTCGCCTACAGTACCTTAGGCTGACTCTCCAGCAGACCTCCAAACACCTTGGACGCGCGCTCCGAGCGTTCGGGAGTGCTTTGCATCGAGAAACAAACGGCTCCTACAAATTTCGAAAATCAATAATTTCAAATGTTTCGGCAACATATTCCAAAGTACCGTACCTTCCATCGGGGCAGAAGTCGCGAGCAGCGTACGAGTGGGCGTACGCAGCGGATATGCAGAAGGATGATGGTGGGAGGATCTAAAGTACACATTTCAATCAATCAATCAATCGATAATCAGGTACACCGTATCCGCTACCGTACCTTGTATCAATCTCCTCGCCCGTGAGCGGTCGGTTCTTGTCGTCAGTCTCCTTCTCCATGCGCCAGACGTGCACCTGTTCCGTCATTGGAACCATCGGAACCGTCGGAGCCGCGGGCGTCTTCATGCACATCGCGAGCGCGCCCACAGGCATTGAACCACCTGAGATGTTACTAATGAGATATCAATTGTATTTATCTTGAGCTACTCTGCTATTTCAAAACTTAAAGTGTACGCATAATTTTAACTTGATGTAAGACTATGAAGTCGAAGTAGGTAATAAAAGACATTATAAAAAAAGAATAAAATAACGATATCCCCAGAGCCTGCAGATACCTGTTTCAAGTGCTCACCTTAATATCATCTCCACCTCTGCGCCCACCGAGGGTGTCTCCATACCCCATGTGGGCGTCATGTCACCATCTCTCGAACCGTCAGTGGACGTCTCGTCCCATCTATTACAACGAGGCGTTGCTGTCGACGGAGTGGCATCACCGTGTCTGAATTATTTATTTAAATAATTAAAATTACATTAATTGAAAACAGACACAATTGCGCAGTCAATATTGACTAGCTACAAAGAAGAAACACTTCCAAAACTCTAGACTCAGACCCGGCAGATCTCGGTTTCAGCATCACCATAACAAACGCGTGCTCACCTGAGAGTTCCGGGTGTGCTGCTTGGGACGCGAGGAATCCCGACGGAGTCGAACCGAGGATCTGCAAATGGGAGCGTTCGATCTACGTGGCAGATATTTGTCACACTCATTCTTACAATCTTCACGGTTTATACTGTTATAATCATTTACATTACATTTACAACACATTTATCAAGAGCATACGTGGGCACCACTGCCGCTAGCTGCGATATACCCCCCGATTTTCCAAAAAAATTTCTCAAAATGATGTATAAATGCTCCATTTTTTTGCTTCCGACACCCCGATTTTCATTTCCAGCGGCAATGCCCGCCCACGTATGATCAAGAGTTCGCAAAGACGAGAGCTCTGGTTTGCATGGAATAATTACCATGTTATAATCAATCTACCTAATTTATTTATTTATTCTGTACAGTCTTTCTTGAAATAGGCATAAATTATAAATATTACACAGAATCTAATTAGTTATCCTTGTGCGCAAACTTACTTCATTTCAAGCATATTTTACTTACTCAAACATATTTATGATATGTGATAAATAAATTAATTAATTAATTAAAAAACTGGACTGTGTCAGTGATGGGGTGATGCCAACTATACTCAGTTTGCGACAAAATGCGTGCAATACCCCCCCCCCCCCATATAAACAAACCCATAGGCCGGCGCGAGAAAACGAATTCTTTGTGCAAACAGCGTTGCCTTCCGTTGCGGGGCCTTGCACATAGCTTTGCCTCCCCAAAATTGGAAAATTTCACTCAAATCTGCTAAAAATTACCATGCGCTTAACGGTGCCTTGCAATTCCCCGGTTTGCGCACAGCCTTTTGCCCAGTGAGTCCACCTATGATCTCTATTCACTTTGTCTATTGATTAGACTATGCCATTATGCAAATTGTTTATGTATACAAATGGTCGAACATCAAGCAAGCAACTCACTCAACGGAGAACTCAATGTGAGTGCCGATCTTGACTTCTTGCCCTGCTCTTCCATCAGGAAAGGATCGCAGTGCAGGGTCCGTCGTCCACACGTACCATTCTGACGGCGAAGACGCGAAGAGCCTGTAAAGATCAAAGATCATCCACAATCCAAAATTCAAGGATCAAAGATCAAAGATTAACACTCACTTTTCCAACGATCAATCGATTCAGTTCCATCGTCTGTGCGTTCACAGTTTTCGCCCGAGGACAACGCGTTATCTGGAGCAGTTGATGTTACTGCAACCAATAAGTAATAATAATAATAATAATAATAATAATAATAATTATTATCATTATTATTATTATTATTATTATTATTATTGTTATTAAAGATAAGAAGTACAATCAATCATCTTGCATAAAAATTCAATCGACTCACTAAACTCCCCGAAACCACGAATCAACGGGTTCAATTTGACAATCTAAGAGATTATTCCAACAGCTTTTCCAGTGCCAGCTCTTTCTACAGCAACCCCATCCCATTCTCCCGATCAAAGCTCAAGTACCTTTTGCTCCGTCTTATTCAGAAGCGGTTACGCCAGAGGTTGCGTAATCAGGACGAGTTTCCTTCGCGCTCGCTCGTTCGTCTTATGCCCAATACCAATTGCGCTCCTGGTCGTCCATGCTGAATCAATCAATAATTCATTCAACAGTCAAAAAGCGATAATTACAGTATCCCAATTATCAGGCAATCGATCGATAGCTACAGTACTCACAGCGTGATCGACACCTTGTACGGCAGACCCATCGTGTACGCTTTCAGGTCGGCAAACGGCAGCACGAATATCTGCAACGCACATCACGTTATGCATATTACAGTATACAAAATCTCGATTACAGTATACACATACATACAACGATTATGGTAGAGATCACAAACTGACCTTATCGTCGAAATCGATCGCGTAACCTCGGTGAAAGTCGTTTCCCGGTGAAGGCGGCAGGAATTGCACGTTCGCTGTCACCTACAAAGGGTAATTAATCAATAATTTCTGTAATCAATCAATAAATCGATCAAAATTTCTGAATCATTTCAATACTTATTTGATTCCACGTAAAGCAAAGTGAAAAGTTAACAAACAATTCCATAATACGAATAATAAATTGCACATGTCGTGGGACAAGGCTTCTTGAACAATAATATTAATAATAATAATAATAACAGCCAACCATGAGAGTGTCTTCGGCAAGGTAGTCGGCAGAATGGGCTCCTTATTGTCCACGGTTATCACCTCGCCCTGGAGCATGATAATCAGCACCCAGTCGCCGACCTGAACCTAGCGACCCGTCGATGTGGTGCCGGCTGCAATGATATATTTTCGGTTTGACACGCGGCACTGCACGGATAGGCACAACATCCCCTAACACGCCCGATTCGTGGTCTATACTGGTTCCATAGGATTTGAGATAGTGAGAGAAAATCACTTAAAACGATGATAAACAATCGAAAACATCATCCAAATGATAAAAGTACACGAACATGCCAATGCGCAACATTAATCACACTATCCTACACAAAAGTTAAGCCTAATACAAATATTGATCGAGTAGAACACACAAAGAATCGGGGGAAAATCGATGACCGCCCACGTAGAAAATTCAAGATTTTCGAAACTTGGCTGAGTATCAGCTGCTATAACACTAACGAAGCTACGCAGTCAATCGCTTCCTCGAACAGATCAATTCTTCTTTTTGTCCTATTATGCTTGCTAAAACGACGTTAACGCCTCTATTTTGTTAATATTATGCGACTTGTTTATCTTACGCGATAGCCTCTCCGCAGTATTTTCTCATTCGATCGTTTTCACTATTTCTTAATCCCATTCGCTCGATTTCTTCTGCAGAATTCTGCTCTTTCTTTATCCCATTCCAGTTCTAGCTCTTCCTTTTGCTTCATTGAGTGATTAATGTATCGTTTTCGAAAAGCATTGGGCGCATAGTCACTCATTGATGAAGTATAGATTTCTGAGAAAATAGCATTGATATTGCGCTCGTGTTTTGTTTTGTATTTACACCTTTTATTTTTAGGGAACTCTCGATCGTCTCATCGCTTTCCTTCCCAAGCAGCGTCAGATCATGCTCTACTCTGCTACTTTCCCACCTACGGTCGCTGAATGCATGAAGAAGTTCATGTGCAAGCCATAGGAGACTAATCTCATGGAAGGACTCACCCTTCTCGGTGTCACCCAGTATTATGCCTATGTGCCGGAGTAACAGAAGGTCCACTGCCTCAATACTATTCCGTAAGGTGAGGTGTTTTAATGTGATTCACTTAATATTGTTGCTATAATTTATTTCGTAGAAGCTCCTACCTCGAAAACACGTCGCACTTTCTAATTTTGAGTGTTCTGTAATTCTTTAGAACCGGCCTTTTCATGTTGTTGTCCCCTCCGTGATAGATCCTCCCTATTTTATTTGAGGAAATTCAAAAGTCTGAGCAATTTCATCTGGCTATAAAGAAATGTTAATAATTAATTGTGTTATTCTTCTATTATTGTTATTGTTTCAGCTTCGAATCAACCAGTCCATTATCCTCTGCAACAGCACTCAACGTGTAGAACTCTTGGCTAAAGAAGATCACCGAGCTTGGATACTCGTGCTGTTACATCCATTCAAAGATGGCTCAGAACTATCGTGATCGTGTATTCCATGATTTCCGTCAGGTAATTCTCTTACAACTTATTTCAATGTTTTAAGCCAATGATATGGTATGTGAGGATAGCATTGTTCTCTGTGTTAAACATGCTGCTTTATCTACATTATTTGAGTACTGTTGATCAATATTTTAACCTGCTGTCAACTCGACCCTATTTTTGAGAACAACGTATTTTTTCTTCAGGAAAATTGCCGTAATCTCGTTTGCTCCGATCTTCTCACTCGTGGTATTGACATTCAAGCAGTTAATGTAGTTATCAACCTCGACTTCCCTCGCAACGCTGAAATCTATCTTCATAGAATCGGACCGTAAGTGTCAATATCTGATCTAATTTTAACGGAAAAAATCATCGTTTGTTTCAAGTTCTGAATGTTTCGATCATCTCGGTATTGCCATCAACCTCATCGCATATGAGGATCGTCACACTCTCCGTCGTATCGAGAACTACGCACATCGAGTCTATTCCCAAGGCTGTCGACCCCAAACTGTATGTTTAATTATATTATATATTCATATCTTTGCACTATGATGTTATTCATACATGGGCGGGGTACCTGGAGCTCGATTCTACAGAGGGCTTCCGAACGAAAAATGGTTAATTTTACAGGGGCTTTCACTATTTTTTTCAAAAATTTCACCTAAATCTCATTTTTAACAGGGGACATTCCACAAATTTTCGAAATGCCATAATTTTACAGGGAGCACCCCATGTCGGCGCCAATGTATGATGTTATTCATAGATCCTTCCTAAATAATGATGAGCAACTAAAATTCAGAGTGTAGTCACCGTCATATTTGTAATTGTTTTGTTTAGTCTACCTTTCTTACCGATGTTTTTTAGATACGTTGCTGATTATCAACTCGTAGAGGATGGTCAGGCAGTATCTGCTCCCAGCGAGAAGAATATTGAAGAGTTTGATTAATTTCATGAATGTATAGTTGGAGATTATATATAATTTTTCTCCATCCATTTCTGTATGTAATTAATCCGTTGCACTTTCCTTTATCTATTTTTAATTTTCCTTATTCCCCATATTTCCGTTCAAACTTTAATTGTTTGTTAATGTTGATTATGCACTTTTCAAAGAACTTTTTGTGGCAGTGATTTCCCCCTCCCTTCCCAAAAATAATTGATCTACTTGATGCATCATCCCAATTCTATATTATTCTATCCCTTGTGCATTTTGCTTATTTGACGACACAATTGTGTAAAACCGATTTGTTGATATCACGAGTGGATTCAGAGCAATATGAGACACAGCTATAGTGACACTTTCATCTAAATCATTCCTTCCCTCTACAGTAACCATTCCGTCTACAGTAGCTTTTCCAGCTGCAGTATCTCTTCCATCTACAGTAACCCTAACCCTACAATACAGTAAGGAGAGCGTAACGATACTCAAGCACAGTATCCCATCCAACATCCATATCCCTTTCCCCATTTTATATTCTTTAAATCAAGCATAAAACGGGTAGTAGGTTATGGTAACGGGCTGACTATTACAGAGGGTTAACGGCAGTTCTGGTTACGGTAGACTCGTTATCCATGAAGTATGTTCATTGTCAGATGGCGCACTTTTTCTTATAACGGCTCAGGATGAGATTGCAAAGGAGTTACGTACTGTCTGTATTTGAAAATCGTATGGTTGAATTGATCTGTATGGTCATATTCTCTCATTTTTACCATCAACGAGAGAGTGTGGCCAGAGCGGAAGCTTTGTGTTTTGCATATTAATTTTGCTTGCTCTGAAAACACTCTCTCGTGGACAAAGAAAGCGAGAGAGTGTGCGCGGAGAGTTTAAAATTACCTCGGTGTGTTACATTAGCTTGGTGTGCTCGACCTATATTATTGATTGTTGTAAAGAAATGATAGATTAGATTAGATGCCTATTGTTGTTATGTCATTCGTAGTTGTGTGGATAAGGTCGTATACCCATCTCTCAACCTTCAACCGCTCTACTTAACATCCATTATCTCTCTTACATCCATTATCATACCAATCGGGGAAGAAAGTAAATCATCAATCGGTAATGTTTGTGAGTACGATAGATTACTGTAGATGTCAAATAAATCATCAATCGATAATGTTTGTGAGTACGATAGATTACTGTAGATGTCAGATTACTGTAGATGCCAAATAAATCATCAATCGATAATGTTTGTGAGTACGGTAGATTACTGTAGATGTCAAATAAATCATCAATCGATAATGTTCATGAGTGCGATAGATTACTGTAGATGTCAAACAAATCATCAATCGATAATGTTTGTGAGTACGATAGATTACTGTAGATGTCAGATTACTGTAGATGTCAGATTACTGTAGATGCCAAATAAATCATCAATCGATAATGTTTGTGAGTACGGTAGATTACTGTAGATGTCAAATAAATCATAAATTGATAATGTTCATGAGTGCGATAGATTACTGTAGATGTCAGATTACTGTAGATGTCAGATTACTGTAGATGCCAAATAAATCATCAATCGATAATGTTTGTGAGTACGGTAGATTACTGTAGATGTCAAATAAATCATCAATCGATAATGTTTGTGAGTACGGTAGACTACTGTAGATGTAAAATACGATAGGGGGATGATTAGTGTATAAGTATCGTACATGTAAAAATCATTGTATCATGAACGGTGTGAATGGGTCTGAACGGATCAGGCCGATCAAGATTTGAGCGAGCGATTATGAGCGAACCGAACATTTTCGTAATTTCTCTTTGTTTTCATTGTTTTTCTCTTATTCGAATCTACTATATTAAAACAAAATAGGCCAAAATATTGCCATTTAACAATAATCATTGCTTTCACTTTGAATAAATTGCCCCAATGAACCAAAATTGACCTAATTATTCAGCGTATAATCGGAACAGTTTATTCATCGTCCAAGCAATGATTTTGGTTAAATGGCAATATTTTGGCCTAATTTATTCTAATATAGTAGATTCGAATAAGAGAAAAACAATGAAAACAAAGAGAAATTACGAAAATGTTCGGTTCGCTCATAATCGCTCGCTCAAAATCTTGATCGGCCTGATCCGTTCAGACCCATTCACACCGTTCATGATACAATGATTTTTACATGTACGATACAGTAGTGAGGAATGTATGGCAGAGGCGAGAAATGAGAATAGAAAGTTAGTTACAACTCCTTTATAATATTCTTTTTGAACTGTGTGCAATTTAGAGAATTCGTTACAGAAGTGAATCAATATTGCAAGTATTGATTTTTGTAGATCAATCAAAATGATAAAATTGATTGACATCTCATATCAGTCAATCAATAAAATCACTCTAATCAATAACTACAGTAATCAATAAGTATAGTAGTGTACAGTAATCAATAAGGATAGTAACGAACACCTTGGCTCTATAGAGATGTAATTGACACTTATTTTTACAATTTCAGGAAAAAAAGTTAGTTTGCGATTCGTGATCATTCTAGGGTACCTCTGACATACACTCCACGTTAGCATAGGGAGAGCGTAAATGCATCAAGAAAAAAATAGCAAAAAGAGATGGGTTCTATTGGGCGAGGTCATCTTTTGCTACTCCTTCTCTGGGATCGAACTTGCCTGCCGACCAACCGATCGGATTGGCGGTTCTATCTACTATCCACTAGACCATGGGTCCCTATTAGAAGACATATCAAACGAACTACATATGCCTACCCACTCCCGTACTTATAAAGCGATGCATGTCTCCGCCCATTTTTTGCGGACCTTATTTATATAGCGATGCTGACCCCGCCCATTTAACTTCGCGGGCTTAGACACTGATTTATAACATTAACAACCCCAAATTCTTTATTTTTTTGAGAAAACGAGTTCCAGCAAGTGCTGGAAAACGCCGACAGATGCCGGCAGAGCTTGATGAGCCAGCTTGAGCTTCAGTCGGAGTAGAAGTGGAGCTCGGCGATGTCCCACTTCTGACGACCACATCGAGTAGACCATCATCGGCGAGGACGACGAGCTTCCCAAGACGTCTGTCGACAGTGACGATTCGTCCTGCAAAACAGAAAAATACGAAATTCAACGATTTGAGCTTTGTGAACGATCACTTTGTATAAACCATTATTTTCTCTCAACGAGACAGATAAGTGAGCAATGAAGGGGACGTTTGCAAAAGCTAAGACAATGACGTAACGAAGGCGATGTATATTCTAACAGAGGTTCTGTTCAAGTCATGAAAAAAAGATAGGCAAAATCTCCACAAAAATTTCGTCTTTTCGCGACTTGATCATAACATAATATTAAGAATTACAACATTTATACTAACAAACTTTAGAACATTTTATATACTTTTAATACATAATTCTAGTTTTCTTGATAATAGGAAAGAGAATCCAAGGAAGGCTCGTACCTTCAAAGACGCTCCAGGACCGTCCACCATCTCATCTCATCTACCCAGTGACGATAGACCATCTTGATCCACAAACGACGATTCGGCCTGTAAAATGAGAAATTAAAAGGTTTGATCCAGTCATACATTTTCATACTCTCACAGCGTGAGGATTGGCCCACTATATTCGGCTAATTTTCAGGGTCGACCCACTATATAAAGCTCATTTTTATGTGCAAGTTTACAATTTAAGCGAAAAATAAAGATTTAGAAAAATCGACCCACTATAAAAAAATTCGGTGAGGGCACCGAAAATGTATGAATCCAGTCCATACGTGGGCAGGGTACCTGGAGCTCGATTCAACAGGGGACATCCGAACGAAAAATGGTTAATTTTACAATGGGCCTTAACTTTTTTTTCAAAAATTACACCTAAACGTCCTTTTTTAAAAGGAGGCATTCCTCAAATTTTCGAATAGCCCTAATTTTACAGGTGGCACCCCCATGTCGGCGCCTATGTATGGGCTTTATCATTGACAATATCAATCTGACAGTCATTGTCATTGTCATTATCACACCAACCTGCTCTACATCGGCACGAGGAACGTCATTGCTGTCTTGCAGTAGATCGTCCTCATCGAGAAGATCCGAGCAAGACTTGCAGCCGGCAACATGCACGGGATAGTCACAGATCTACAATCGTTGATCTTTAGTCTTTGATCTCTAGTACCTGATTCTTTTCGTCAAATACGAGATCAGCAGGGCACTTCATTATCGTGACCACTCCACCGGAGCATGAAATCATGTCTGACGAGCAACCAACAGCGTGGAAACCGTCACGACGATGGGTACAGCTCGCGACTCCTGAGAAAGTTACGATAGGTTATGGTATGAGGGTTACGGTAGATACCGTACCATCGATATGGTATGAGGGTTACGGTAGATACCGTACCATCGACATCATCGTACTGTAGCGAGGCTTCGTTGACGTTCTTGTTGACAACATGACGAGGAAGAGGATCAGACGTGGCGGAGAGGATCTCGGCGGCAACGGGCTCATGGACCTGCAAGAGATCAAAAATCAATCCATAAAGATTAAAGATCAATCCATAAAGATCAAAGAACAATCCATAAAGATCAAAGATCAATTCATAAAGATCAAAGATCAATTCATAAAGTTCAAACGTTAATCAATAAAGATCAACGATCAATCTATTAAAATCAAAGATCAACTTACATCATCCTTAGTCACGATGTTTTGGCCGGTCGTCTGTTCAGGTACTCGATTATAATTGTAGCTGCTCTTCTTCTGGTCCTCGATCACTGGAGTTTCATCTGAACGAAACGATATAGCTACGGTAACTGATGCACGGATTACGGTAGGCATATTACCGTACCCTTGGGCTGAAGAGTCTCCTTGACATCGCGTCTTGGAACATCCTTCTGTTCGGGAGTAAGGAGAACGTCCTCGTCCAGAGCCTCCGAAGAACATTCAGGGATGCTTACGCGGTAGTCGCAGATCTGCAAATATTGTTCTTTAGTTTGATCTTTGATCTTTGATATTTGATCTCTAGTCTACCGCACCTGATTCTTCTCATCAAATACGAAGGACACTTCATCATAGTCTTGAGTCCATTGGAGCACGAGATCATATCGGATGAGCAGCCAACAGCGTAGAATCCATCTGCACGATCGACACAACTGGCGACTGAAAATAAAAAAAACAGTCAAAGGTAATGTTTCATAGAAGAGAATGAAGTCAAGCACCATACCTTGTAAGGATCTGCCCAAGAATGACGTCATCTACGGCAGTTGCGGTAGGTGTCGTGCTGACCTCTGAAATGGATTTGAAATGATTTAAATGATTATGCAAACAAATTGAGATCACTTTCCACGCTGGCCACATTGTCTTGTGGGCCAAAGCACAGTCCAGAGTGTAGCAAATGCAATTGAGGATAGGAAGGACACATTGCGCACATAATCTGAGACCGTATCCATGGCTTAAGGCGTAAAAGTTGACATAACCTCTAAGTCTACGCTCGTGACGTCACGTTTACTGACAAATTGTTTGATACGCTTCATGGATACGACCTCCGAAATATTATTGAATGCGGAGCAGAACAATATGAATAAAGTTGAGAGGTGGCTAAAAGAGAGAGAAATGAAACATAAACAGAAAGAACAATATATCAAGATATAAACGCACAAAAGGATGGCCTCCGAATTAATATTGAATGCGGAGGAGCAAAAGGATATGAATAAAGTTGAAAAAAAATGCATAAACAGACAAATGGAAAATATCAAGATATAGACGCACAAAAGGATGGTAGGCTCACTTCCCTTCCTTCCATCTCTCTCATAAACATTATCGATTGATGATCTACTCTCTTCCTTAGTGATCGATTGGCATGATAATGAATGTAAGAGATATAGACGAGAGAGGAAGAGGTGAAAAGGAAGAATGACCGATGATAAACAAATGACAGAAGATACAACATACGTAGATAAGCTTTGAAAAGGAGAGATTGAAAGGATAACCGAAAACTGCAAATGAAAAAACAAAGTGAGGACACGACAGACAAATGTAGCGTGGTGGAGGGAGATAGGAGAGCAGGGAAAGACAGAGATAGGTACTTAAAGAGGAAGAAGGAGAGGGCGAAGTAACCACGAAAGTAACATCCAAAAGCATAGTGATGATAATAGAAAATGGCGGGAAAATCAGACAGAGACGGCAGGGAAGAGTCAGCCAGAGAAAGAGACATAAGACGATTCATCGATCGATGTATGAGAGACGACGTGACTGATTTACCACTCCGTCTCCATCTCAATCACTCTCACTCTCTTTCTTTTCAGCAGATGTTAGTCGCGGCTATATTTGAGGATACATGTAAATAACCAAAAGACAAACGAGAAGAGAGGAAAGTGTAAAACAATCTAATAATAAACGCATAGAAAAATAAAAATTCAAAAGCTTTTGTGGTATCGTGAACTGGATTGATTTATCGTGCGATACCGTGGGGTGGGTGCGTGGGAAATGCCGAATTTTCCTTGCACTCTTCGCACTCTCCACTTTCATCACTCTCGTCATCCCTCTCTACGTAACTTCTTCGCGGTCTTCTTCTTCACCTTCTTCCACCTCTTCGTATATTTTACTGTAACGCGATTCACCGTTGACTGGTTTGGCTGAACTAAACTTGTGGGATCGATAGGTGACCCGCTTAATTTCCTATTTTTCGTTGTTTATCGAGTTTTCTCTCACTGTGCTTACACAGAGAATCTGGAGCAAACTTGCCGCAAACATTCAAAAGTCTAGCGAATTGCGAATAAATTGCTCCGTTGTTGCCTTTCAATTTCAATTTACAATTTCAAGTTCCAGTTTCAATTTACTGTTTCAAGTTTCAGTTTCAAGTTTCAAGTACGACAGTTTCAATTTACTGTCAACTTGCTTCGTTGTTGCTTTAGAGTTCAGTTTAGGGTTCATTGCCTGTTATTTGTTTCATCGTTGCTCTGCTTATGGAGCAAGGATGAAACAAGTTGCCGGCAAATTATATTTTATTTGTTTTGTGTCGAGCAAATTTGCGGCAAGTGTTGGGTGAGGTTGCGGCGCTATTCCCCGTAAGTTTGCCCGACACACGACGTGTAAAATATAATTTTCCGGCTAGTTGTTTCATCCTTGCTCAATACTTGTCATTTTGCTCTCTAGTTGTTTCGATCTATTCTGGGTACATAGAGAATCTGGAGCAAGCTTGCCGCAAATGTCGGACGAGTTTGCAGCAAGCATTGGTCGAACTTACGGGGAATGCCGCCGCAACCGCACCCAACCCTTGCGGCAAACTTGCCCGACACTTGCGTAAGTAGCGGGCAACTTGCTCAATCCTCGCTCAATCCTTGCACATTTTACGCGTTAATTGCTGAATCCTTGCTCTGTACTTGCGCATTTATTAGTTACTTCTTGCAATGTTCTTGCTCGATATTCGCTCGCTACTTGCTCTTCCCTTTTTCTCTTTCATAAAAAAATTCAAGTTTCCCTGCTTCTCCTAACCATATTCGATCACCAATGTGTTTTTTTTTCATTGCAAAAGTAAATATTGGCGATGGAACATAATTAGGAGAAGCGAGGAAACGTTCTCACAGAAGATGGTCTGCAACAAATCTTTATCTTCTTTAGCAAAACGAATCATGATCTGCGCTTCTTGTTAGCTTTGAAAAATCATTGCTCGTCGACAATTCATGCGTTGAAAAGCGAACGATATTCACTATCACCGGTATTCCTGATTTGACTAGAACTCGAAAGAAACTTAGAGACAACGAGATAATTTGTAATTAAGTCATTTCCTTAATTTCCTGAAAAAATATGTGTAATATTAGAAACAGTGTAGGCAGAAACGAAGCAATTTATTCGCAATTTACATAGGTGTTACATGTTTGCGGCAAGCTTGCTCCAGATTCTCTGTGAATGTAAAGAAAAGAGTGTCGTCAGTGCACCACGCGGTAAATTTACCTGATTGCTGTACTTGTCTGTGGTCAGCGATTACTGTGTTTTTATTGATTATTTTATCGTTGATCTACAAAAAATCAATAATATGAGGAATATGCCGAGCGGAGCTAAGGCTGCGGCAAGGGAGAGTGAGAGAGAGAGGTGCGGATTCTTGTGGTGGGTGTCAATTACAGAGCCAAGGTGGTGCGGTAAGTCTTTATTACTGTACTTATTGATTCCTGTATATTGTTGTACTTATTGATTACTGTAGTCATTGATCTGGGTGATTTTGTTGATTGACAGATATGAGTCGTCAATCAATTTTATCATTTTGATTGATCTACAAAAATCAATATTTGTCAGATTAGATTAATGACCTGTCACAGTCAGGGATAAGAATTGATGACGGTGAGACCGACATATATTACTTACACCCTTTCTGGACTGTGTATTATGACTTTATGAAACTGCTTGTGTACAGTGCCCACTCCGGTTTTGCAGGGTAATATATACAGCAAGTAGCGCGCTAAAAGTAACTTACTTTTTGCTTAGTTTTTTTTTGTTGCTGTTTTGCTATTACTCTATATCGATATTACACAATCAATATTTCATGCTGTATTTACAGTGTTTTCCACAATATTTAGATATCTACATTGGTGCATACGTCACACAATAGTGTATCGATTAATTCTATATACAGTAAATACAGTATACCACACATTACAGTAACCATGGTGTGTTTATCGTAACCTAATGATGTACTCTCGGTTTATTGGTGACATATCTAAATCGTCGCGTGGGCGTGGTGATCTCCTCCGGTCACCAGGGATACTCATTGGTAGTCACTTCTTCCGTCGTCGTTGTGGCTTCTGTCGTCGTAGGCGTAGTCGAAGGAGTTGTGGTTACTGTAGCCGTACTGGGTACGGTAGTAGTGGTTACGGTAGTCATCATATCGATTGCGGTAGTGCTTACGGTAGTCGAATGGGTACCGATTGTCTTTCTGTAAAGGGTTACGGTAGATACAGTATGATTGATACAGTAATCCCGCATACCTTGAGTACGAACTACAGATTACAAAGGAGTTACGTATTGTCTGTATTTGAAAATCGTATGGTTAAATTGGTCAGTATGGTCATATTCTCTCATTTTTACCATCAACGAGAGAGTGTGGCCAGAGCGGAAGCTTTGTGATTGCGTATTAATTTTGCTTGCTCTGGAAACACTCTCGTGGACAAAGAAAGCGAGAGAGTGTACGCGGAGAGTTTAAAATTACCTCGGTGTGTTACATTAGTTTGGTGTGCTCGACATATATTATTGATTGTGTAAAGAAATGATAGATTAGATTAGATGCCTATTGTTGTTATGGCATTCGCAGTTGTGTGGATAAGGTCGTATACCTACCTATCTCTCAACCTTCAACCGCTCTACTTAACTTTGCTATATCATCCTCTCTCACTCAAATGCTCTTTGATCCTACTTGCGAATCTTCTATCGTGTGCACACACAACTCTCATCAAATACTGTTGTGTTGAGGCTCCCCTGCCCTCTCTAGGTCACTGCATTATCAGGTTCAGCATTCCTACTTAATGGATTCAAAACCATCTCTTTGTCGTGATTTCTCTAAAGTTTACAGAGATGTTGTCAATCAGTACATAGACTCTATATATTGGAACCACTTATTCTCCCCTGAAATTGAGGAACCCAGTGACCTTTGATCTTTGACTTTTAGAGAAGTTCCAGCTGTAAATCAATGGTTATTGGTGGGAAAAATCCTCCAAATTTAAAAATTAAAAGTTCTAACAGCTTGCGATATAGTGCCATGATCTTGAACCCTACTTGACGAGCCTCGTAGAGCGTTCTGTAACTATCTGAAAACATCGTATTTTAAAGTTTTGTCAGTTGTAAGTGGAAAAGTGTAGGACGAGATCGAACAGGGAAACGTCACCTACAGTAGTGGTTCGGTGGTCAGGACGGGTCTTCTTGTGCAGCGCGGAGGCTTCGCAAGAATAGTTTCCCATATCATTTCGATATGAGAGAGTGTAGATAGAGTATGGAGAAGTGAGAGACTCTCCTTCTGCCTCTCTTTCTCCTCCCTCTACCTCTCCTTTCCAAATTCATGCACATAGGAAAAATGAAAAAAAAAACATGATGCGATGCACAACATTTTTTTGCAATTACGAAAGCTTTAGAGTGGTAGCTGAATAATTTAGTACGTTAGTTTGAAGAATAACTTGACCAACTCAGTAATAACTCAGTTGCATTAATCAATACTCAATACAGTTCATACGATGTTCGGTAGATAGGCGCAATTGATAAATTGTGCAGCGGGAAATCTTCAAAGAATTCATTAGAAAAATCTTATCTTTCTGAGAAAGACATGACAGAAACAAACATTTTCTTCACTTTCGCTTCACTTTTTGTATGGGATCAATTTGCATATTTGTGCCAACTCTCTTGCTTCTTCTTCAACCTAACGTTTTTTTTAATTACGAAAGCTTTAGAGTGGTAGCTGAATAATTTAGTACGTTAGTTTGAAGAATAACTTGACCAACTCAGTAATAGCTCAGTTGCATTAATCTATACTCAATACAGTTCATACGATGTTCGGTAGATAGGCGCAATTGATAAATTGTGCAGCGGGAAATCTTCAAAGAATTCAATAGAAAAATCTTATCTTTCTGAGAAAGACATGACAGAAACAAACATTTTCTTCACTTTCGCTTCACTTTTTGTATGGGAATAATTTGCATATTTGTGCCAACTCTCTTGCTTCTTCTTCAACCTAACGTTTTTTTTAATTACGAAAGCTTTAGAGTGGTAGCTGAATAATTTAGTAGGTTACTTTGGAGAATAACTTGACCAACCCATTAATAACTCAGTTGCATTAATCAATACTCAATACAGTTCATACGATGTTCGGTAGATAGGCGCAATTGATAAATTGTGCAGCGGGAAATCTTCAAAGAATTCAATAGAAAAATCTTATCTTTCTGAGAAAGACATGACAGAAACAAACATTTTCTTCACTTTCGCTTCACTTTTTGTATGGGAATAATTTGCATATTTGTGCCAACTCTCTTGCTTCTTCTTCAACCTAACGTTTTTTTAATTACGAAAGCTTTAGAGTGGTAGCTGAATAATTTAGTACGTTAGTTTGAAGAATAACTTGACCAACTCAGTAATAACTCAGTTGCATTAATCAATACTCAATACAGTTCATACGATGTTCGGTAGATAGGCGCAATTGATAAATTGTGCAGCGGGAAATCTTCAAAGAATTCAATAGAAAAATCTTATCTTTCTCAGAAAGACATGACAGAAACAAACATTTTCTTCACTTTCGCTTCACTTTTTGTATGGGAATAATTTGCATATTTGTGCCAAATCTCTTGCTTCTTCTTTAACCTAACGTTTTTTTAATTACGAAAGCATTAGAGTGATAGCTGAATAATTTAGTAGGTTACTTTGGAGAATAACTTGAACAACCCATTAATAACTCAGTTGCATTAATCAATACTCAATACAGTTCATACGGTGTACGGTAGATATTCGCAATTGATAAATTGTGCAGCGGGAAATCTTCAAAGAATTCAATAGAAAAATCTTATCTTTCTGAGAAAGACATGACAGAAACAAACATTTTCTTCACTTTCGCTTCACTTTTTGTATGGGAATAATTTGCATATTTGTGCCAACTCTCTTGCTTGGGTTATCTCTATCTAAGTTTTCTCAATTCTGTTTCATGATTCACTATTCGAAAAGGATCAAGTGTAGCGGCTTTGATTCTGAAGAACGTCTTAATTGCTGATCAGAAGATGAAGAAGATGAAGAGAATTATGCCCCTTGTATGGGACCTCAGCACGCCCAGACTAATCTGTCGTTTAGCGGCAACCATTCCCTCCCAATGGTTCTGTGCTTGATAAAGGTCATTAAACTGTTAAACTGTTAACTCTTGCTTCTTCTTCAACCTAACGTTTTTTTAATTACGAAAGCATTAGAGTGATAGCTGAATAATTTAGTACGTTAGTTTGAAGAATAACTTGACCAACTCAGTAATAACTCAGTTGCATTAATCAATACTCAATACAGTTCATACGATGTTCGGTAGATAGGCGCAATTGATAAATTGTGCAGCGGGAAATCTTCAAAGAATTCAATAGAAAAATCTTATCTTTCTGAGAAAGACATGACAGAAACAAACATTTTCTTCACTTTCGCTTCACTTTTTGTATGGGAATAATTTGCATATTTGTGCCAACTCTCTTGCTTCTTCTTCAACCTAACGTTTTTTTAATTACGAAAGATTTAGAGTGATAGCTGAATAATTTAGTAGGTTACTTTGGAGAATAACTTGACCAACCCATTAATAACTCAGTTGCATTAATCAATACTCAATACAGTTCATACGGTGTACGGTAGATATTCGCAATTGATAAATTGTGCAGCGGGAAATCTTCAAAGAATTCAATAGAAAAATCTTATCTTTCTGAGAAAGACATGACAGAAACAAACATTTTCTTCACTTTCGCTTCACTTTTTGAATGGGAATAATTTGCACATTTGTGCCAACTCTCTTGCTTCTTCTTCAACCTAATGTTTTTTAATTACGAAAGCTTTAGAGTGGTAGCTGAATAATTTAGTACGTTAGTTTGAAGAATAACTTGACCAACTCAGTAATAACTCAGTTGCATTAATCAATACTCAATACAGTTCATACGATGTTCGGTAGATAGGCGCAATTGATAAATTGTGCAGCGGGAAATCTTCAAAGAATTCAATAGAAAAATCTTATCTTTCTGAGAAAGACATGACAGAAACAAACATTTTCTTCACTTTCGCTTCACTTTTGTATGGGAATAATTTGCATATTTGTGCCAACTCTCTTGCTTCTTCTTCAACCTAACGTTTTTTTAATTACGAAAGCTTTAGAGTGGTAGCTGAATAATTTAGTACGTTAGTTTGAAGAATAACTTGACCAACTCAGTAATAACTCAGTTGCATTAATCAATACTCAATACAGTTCATACGATGTTCGGTAGATAGGCGCAATTGATAAATTGTGCAGCGGGAAATCTTCAAAGAATTCAATAGAAAAATCTTATCTTTCTGAGAAAGACATGACAGAAACAAACATTTTCTTCACTTTCGCTTCACTTTTTGTATGGGAATAATTTGGATATTTGTGCCAACTCTCTTGCTTCTTCTTCAACCTAACGTTTTTTAATTACGAAAGATTTAGAGTGATAGCTGAATAATTTAGTAGGTTACTTTGGAGAATAACTTGACCAACCCATTAATAACTCAGTTGCATTAATCAATACTCAATACAGTTCATACGGTGTACGGTAGATATTCGCAATTGATAAATTGTGCAGCGGGAAATCTTCAAAGAATTCAATAGAAAAATCTTATCTTTCTGAGAAAGACATGACAGAAACAAACATTTTCTTCACTTTCGCTTCACTTTTTGTATGGGAATAATTTGCATATTTGTGCCAACTCTCTTGCTTCTTCTTCAACCTAACGTTTTTTTAATTACGAAAGATTTAGAGTGATAGCTGAATAATTTAGTAGGTTACTTTGGAGAATAACTTGACCAACCCATTAATAACTCAGTTGCATTAATCAATACTCAATACAGTTCATACGATGTTCGGTAGATAGGCGCAATTGATAAATTGTGCAGCGGGAAATCTTCAAAGAATTCAATAGAAAAATCTTATCTTTCTGAGAAAGACATGACAGAAACAAACATTTTCTTCACTTTCGCTTCACTTTTTGTATGGGAATAATTTGCATATTTGTGCCAACTCTCTTGCTTGGGTTATCTCTATCTAATTTTTCTCAATTCTGTTTCATGATTCACTATTCGAAAAGGATCAAGTGTAGCGGCTTTGATTCTGAAGAACGTCTTAATTGCTGATCAGAAGATGAAGAAGATGAAGAGAATTATGCCCCTTGTATGGGACCTCAGCACGCCCAGACTAATCTGTCGTTTAGCGGCAACCATTCCCTCCCAATGGTTCTGTGCTTGATAAAGGTCATTAAACTGTTAAACTGTTAACTCTTGCTTCTTCTTCAACCTAACGTTTTTTTTAATTACGAAAGCATTAGAGTGATAGCTGAATAATTTAGTACGTTAGTTTGAAGAATAATGGCTCGTTAAAAATAGTGGAAAACAGAAATCGGCGACTTTCCACCCGTTAAAAAAGTACCCGGAAAGTCGAAAATGGAAACACGAAATTTGAATTCGCGCGCGCGCAAAGAGGTGCGGGAATTCAAATTTCGAGTTTCCGCCATCAATTTTTAGCAGATAAAATGGAAATTCAACTAGGAAAGTCGGAATTTGAATTCCCGCACCTCTTTGCGCGCGCGCGAATTCAAATTTCGTGTTTCCATTTTCGACTTTCCGGGTACTTTTTTAACGGGTGGAAAGTCGCCGATTTCGGTTTTCCACTATTTTTTAACGAGCCATAACTTGACCAACTCAGTAATAACTCAGTTGCATTAATCAATACTCAATACAGTTCATACGATGTTCGGTAGATAGGCGCAATTGATAAATTGTGCAGCGGGAAATCTTCAAAGAATTCAATAGAAAAATCTTATCTTTCTGAGAAAGACATGACAGAAACAAACATTTTCTTCACTTTCGCTTCACTTTTTGTATGGGAATAATTTGCATATTTGTGCCAACTCTCTTGCTTCTTCTTCAACCTAACGTTTTTTTAATTACGAAAGATTTAGAGTGATAGCTGAATAATTTAGTAGGTTACTTTGGAGAATAACTTGACCAACCCATTAATAACTCAGTTGCATTAATCAATACTCAATACAGTTCATACGATGTTCGGTAGATAGGCGCAATTGATAAATTGTGCAGCGGGAAATCTTCAAAGAATTCAATAGAAAAATCTTATCTTTCTGAGAAAGACATGACAGAAACAAACATTTTCTTCACTTTCGCTTCACTTTTTGTATGGGAATAATTTGCATATTTGTGCCAACTCTCTTGCTTGGGTTATCTCTATCTAATTTTTCTCAATTCTGTTTCATGATTCACTATTCGAAAAGGATCAAGTGTAGCGGCTTTGATTCTGAAGAACGTCTTAATTGCTGATCAGAAGATGAAGAAGATGAAGAGAATTATGCCCCTTGTATGGGACCTCAGCACGCCCAGACTAATCTGTCGTTTAGCGGCAACCATTCCCTCCCAATGGTTCTGTGCTTGATAAAGGTCATTAAACTGTTAAACTGTTAACTCTTGCTTCTTCTTCAACCTAACGTTTTTTTTAATTACGAAAGCATTAGAGTGATAGCTGAATAATTTAGTACGTTAGTTTGAAGAATAACTTGACCAACTCAGTAATAACTCAGTTGCATTAATCAATACTCAATACAGTTCATACGATGTTCGGTAGATAGGCGCAATTGATAAATTGTGCAGCGGGAAATCTTCAAAGAATTCAATAGAAAAATCTTATCTTTCTGAGAAAGACATGACAGAAACAAACATTTTCTTCACTTTCGCTTCACTTTTTGTATGGGAATAATTTGCATATTTGTGCCAACTCTCTTGCTTCTTCTTCAACCTAACGTTTTTTTTAATTACGAAAGATTTAGAGTGATAGCTGAATAATTTAGTAGGTTACTTTGGAGAATAACTTGACCAACCCATTAATAACTCAGTTGCATTAATCAATACTCAATACAGTTCATACGGTGTACGGTAGATATTCGCAATTGATAAATTGTGCAGCGGGAAATCTTCAAAGAATTCAATAGAAAAATCTTATCTTTCTGAGAAAGACATGACAGAAACAAACATTTTCTTCACTTTCGCTTCACTTTTTGAATGGGAATAATTTGCACATTTGTGCCAACTCTCTTGCTTCTTCTTCAACCTAATGTTTTTTTAATTACGAAAGCTTTAGAGTGGTAGCTGAATAATTTAGTACGTTAGTTTGAAGAATAACTTGACCAACTCAGTAATAACTCAGTTGCATTAATCAATACTCAATACAGTTCATACGATGTTCGGTAGATAGGCGCAATTGATAAATTGTGCAGCGGGAAATCTTCAAAGAATTCAATAGAAAAATCTTATCTTTCTGAGAAAGACATGACAGAAACAAACATTTTCTTCACTTTCGCTTCACTTTTTGTATGGGAATAATTTGCATATTTGTGCCAACTCTCTTGCTTCTTCTTCAACCTAACGTTTTTTTAATTACGAAAGATTTAGAGTGATAGCTGAATAATTTAGTAGGTTACTTTGGAGAATAACTTGACCAACCCATTAATAACTCAGTTGCATTAATCAATACTCAATACAGTTCATACGATGTTCGGTAGATAGGCGCAATTGATAAATTGTGCAGCGGGAAATCTTCAAAGAATTCAATAGAAAAATCTTATCTTTCTGAGAAAGACATGACAGAAACAAACATTTTCTTCACTTTCGCTTCACTTTTTGTATGGGAATAATTTGCATATTTGTGCCAACTCTCTTGCTTGGGTTATCTCTATCTAATTTTTCTCAATTCTGTTTCATGATTCACTATTCGAAAAGGATCAAGTGTAGCGGCTTTGATTCTGAAGAACGTCTTAATTGCTGATCAGAAGATGAAGAAGATGAAGAGAATTATGCCCCTTGTATGGGACCTCAGCACGCCCAGACTAATCTGTCGTTTAGCGGCAACCATTCCCTCCCAATGGTTCTGTGCTTGATAAAGGTCATTAAACTGTTAAACTGTTAACTCTTGCTTCTTCTTCAACCTAACGTTTTTTTAATTACGAAAGCATTAGAGTGATAGCTGAATAATTTAGTACGTTAGTTTGAAGAATAACTTGACCAACTCAGTAATAACTCAGTTGCATTAATCAATACTCAATACAGTTCATACGATGTTCGGTAGATAGGCGCAATTGATAAATTGTGCAGCGGGAAATCTTCAAAGAATTCAATAGAAAAATCTTATCTTTCTGAGAAAGACATGACAGAAACAAACATTTTCTTCACTTTCGCTTCACTTTTTGTATGGGAATAATTTGCATATTTGTGCCAACTCTCTTGCTTCTTCTTCAACCTAACGTTTTTTTTAATTACGAAAGATTTAGAGTGATAGCTGAATAATTTAGTAGGTTACTTTGGAGAATAACTTGACCAACCCATTAATAACTCAGTTGCATTAATCAATACTCAATACAGTTCATACGGTGTACGGTAGATATTCGCAATTGATAAATTGTGCAGCGGGAAATCTTCAAAGAATTCAATAGAAAAATCTTATCTTTCTGAGAAAGACATGACAGAAACAAACATTTTCTTCACTTTCGCTTCACTTTTTGAATGGGAATAATTTGCACATTTGTGCCAACTCTCTTGCTTCTTCTTCAACCTAATGTTTTTTTAATTACGAAAGCTTTAGAGTGGTAGCTGAATAATTTAGTACGTTAGTTTGAAGAATAACTTGACCAACTCAGTAATAACTCAGTTGCATTAATCAATACTCAATACAGTTCATACGATGTTCGGTAGATAGGCGCAATTGATAAATTGTGCAGCGGGAAATCTTCAAAGAATTCAATAGAAAAATCTTATCTTTCTGAGAAAGACATGACAGAAACAAACATTTTCTTCACTTTCGCTTCACTTTTGTATGGGAATAATTTGCATATTTGTGCCAACTCTCTTGCTTCTTCTTCAACCTAACGTTTTTTTAATTACGAAAGCTTTAGAGTGGTAGCTGAATAATTTAGTACGTTAGTTTGAAGAATAACTTGACCAACTCAGTAATAACTCAGTTGCATTAATCAATACTCAATACAGTTCATACGATGTTCGGTAGATAGGCGCAATTGATAAATTGTGCAGCGGGAAATCTTCAAAGAATTCAATAGAAAAATCTTATCTTTCTGAGAAAGACATGACAGAAACAAACATTTTCTTCACTTTCGCTTCACTTTTTGTATGGGAATAATTTGCATATTTGTGCCAACTCTCTTGCTTCTTCTTCAACCTAACGTTTTTTAATTACGAAAGATTTAGAGTGATAGCTGAATAATTTAGTAGGTTACTTTGGAGAATAACTTGACCAACCCATTAATAACTCAGTTGCATTAATCAATACTCAATACAGTTCATACGGTGTACGGTAGATATTCGCAATTGATAAATTGTGCAGCGGGAAATCTTCAAAGAATTCAATAGAAAAATCTTATCTTTCTGAGAAAGACATGACAGAAACAAACATTTTCTTCACTTTCGCTTCACTTTTTGTATGGGAATAATTTGCATATTTGTGCCAACTCTCTTGCTTCTTCTTCAACCTAACGTTTTTTTAATTACGAAAGATTTAGAGTGATAGCTGAATAATTTAGTAGGTTACTTTGGAGAATAACTTGACCAACCCATTAATAACTCAGTTGCATTAATCAATACTCAATACAGTTCATACGATGTTCGGTAGATAGGCGCAATTGATAAATTGTGCAGCGGGAAATCTTCAAAGAATTCAATAGAAAAATCTTATCTTTCTGAGAAAGACATGACAGAAACAAACATTTTCTTCACTTTCGCTTCACTTTTTGAATGGGAATAATTTGCACATTTGTGCCAACTCTCTTGCTTCTTCTTCAACCTAATGTTTTTTAATTACGAAAGCTTTAGAGTGGTAGCTGAATAATTTAGTACGTTAGTTTGAAGAATAACTTGACCAACTCAGTAATAACTCAGTTGCATTAATCAATACTCAATACAGTTCATACGATGTTCGGTAGATAGGCGCAATTGATAAATTGTGCAGCGGGAAATCTTCAAAGAATTCAATAGAAAAATCTTATCTTTCTGAGAAAGACATGACAGAAACAAACATTTTCTTCACTTTCGCTTCACTTTTGTATGGGAATAATTTGCATATTTGTGCCAACTCTCTTGCTTCTTCTTCAACCTAACGTTTTTTTAATTACGAAAGCTTTAGAGTGGTAGCTGAATAATTTAGTACGTTAGTTTGAAGAATAACTTGACCAACTCAGTAATAACTCAGTTGCATTAATCAATACTCAATACAGTTCATACGATGTTCGGTAGATAGGCGCAATTGATAAATTGTGCAGCGGGAAATCTTCAAAGAATTCAATAGAAAAATCTTATCTTTCTGAGAAAGACATGACAGAAACAAACATTTTCTTCACTTTCGCTTCACTTTTTGTATGGGAATAATTTGGATATTTGTGCCAACTCTCTTGCTTCTTCTTCAACCTAACGTTTTTTAATTACGAAAGATTTAGAGTGATAGCTGAATAATTTAGTAGGTTACTTTGGAGAATAACTTGACCAACCCATTAATAACTCAGTTGCATTAATCAATACTCAATACAGTTCATACGGTGTACGGTAGATATTCGCAATTGATAAATTGTGCAGCGGGAAATCTTCAAAGAATTCAATAGAAAAATCTTATCTTTCTGAGAAAGACATGACAGAAACAAACATTTTCTTCACTTTCGCTTCACTTTTTGTATGGGAATAATTTGCATATTTGTGCCAACTCTCTTGCTTCTTCTTCAACCTAACGTTTTTTTAATTACGAAAGATTTAGAGTGATAGCTGAATAATTTAGTAGGTTACTTTGGAGAATAACTTGACCAACCCATTAATAACTCAGTTGCATTAATCAATACTCAATACAGTTCATACGATGTTCGGTAGATAGGCGCAATTGATAAATTGTGCAGCGGGAAATCTTCAAAGAATTCAATAGAAAAATCTTATCTTTCTGAGAAAGACATGACAGAAACAAACATTTTCTTCACTTTCGCTTCACTTTTTGTATGGGAATAATTTGCATATTTGTGCCAACTCTCTTGCTTGGGTTATCTCTATCTAATTTTTCTCAATTCTGTTTCATGATTCACTATTCGAAAAGGATCAAGTGTAGCGGCTTTGATTCTGAAGAACGTCTTAATTGCTGATCAGAAGATGAAGAAGATGAAGAGAATTATGCCCCTTGTATGGGACCTCAGCACGCCCAGACTAATCTGTCGTTTAGCGGCAACCATTCCCTCCCAATGGTTCTGTGCTTGATAAAGGTCATTAAACTGTTAAACTGTTAACTCTTGCTTCTTCTTCAACCTAACGTTTTTTTTAATTACGAAAGCATTAGAGTGATAGCTGAATAATTTAGTACGTTAGTTTGAAGAATAATGGCTCGTTAAAAATAGTGGAAAACAGAAATCGGCGACTTTCCACCCGTTAAAAAAGTACCCGGAAAGTCGAAAATGGAAACACGAAATTTGAATTCGCGCGCGCGCAAAGAGGTGCGGGAATTCAAATTTCGAGTTTCCGCCATCAATTTTTAGCAGATAAAATGGAAATTCAACTAGGAAAGTCGGAATTTGAATTCCCGCACCTCTTTGCGCGCGCGCGAATTCAAATTTCGTGTTTCCATTTTCGACTTTCCGGGTACTTTTTTAACGGGTGGAAAGTCGCCGATTTCGGTTTTCCACTATTTTTTAACGAGCCATAACTTGACCAACTCAGTAATAACTCAGTTGCATTAATCAATACTCAATACAGTTCATACGATGTTCGGTAGATAGGCGCAATTGATAAATTGTGCAGCGGGAAATCTTCAAAGAATTCAATAGAAAAATCTTATCTTTCTGAGAAAGACATGACAGAAACAAACATTTTCTTCACTTTCGCTTCACTTTTTGTATGGGAATAATTTGCATATTTGTGCCAACTCTCTTGCTTCTTCTTCAACCTAACGTTTTTTTAATTACGAAAGATTTAGAGTGATAGCTGAATAATTTAGTAGGTTACTTTGGAGAATAACTTGACCAACCCATTAATAACTCAGTTGCATTAATCAATACTCAATACAGTTCATACGATGTTCGGTAGATAGGCGCAATTGATAAATTGTGCAGCGGGAAATCTTCAAAGAATTCAATAGAAAAATCTTATCTTTCTGAGAAAGACATGACAGAAACAAACATTTTCTTCACTTTCGCTTCACTTTTTGTATGGGAATAATTTGCATATTTGTGCCAACTCTCTTGCTTGGGTTATCTCTATCTAATTTTTCTCAATTCTGTTTCATGATTCACTATTCGAAAAGGATCAAGTGTAGCGGCTTTGATTCTGAAGAACGTCTTAATTGCTGATCAGAAGATGAAGAAGATGAAGAGAATTATGCCCCTTGTATGGGACCTCAGCACGCCCAGACTAATCTGTCGTTTAGCGGCAACCATTCCCTCCCAATGGTTCTGTGCTTGATAAAGGTCATTAAACTGTTAAACTGTTAACTCTTGCTTCTTCTTCAACCTAACGTTTTTTTAATTACGAAAGCATTAGAGTGATAGCTGAATAATTTAGTACGTTAGTTTGAAGAATAACTTGACCAACTCAGTAATAACTCAGTTGCATTAATCAATACTCAATACAGTTCATACGATGTTCGGTAGATAGGCGCAATTGATAAATTGTGCAGCGGGAAATCTTCAAAGAATTCAATAGAAAAATCTTATCTTTCTGAGAAAGACATGACAGAAACAAACATTTTCTTCACTTTCGCTTCACTTTTTGTATGGGAATAATTTGCATATTTGTGCCAACTCTCTTGCTTCTTCTTCAACCTAACGTTTTTTTTAATTACGAAAGATTTAGAGTGATAGCTGAATAATTTAGTAGGTTACTTTGGAGAATAACTTGACCAACCCATTAATAACTCAGTTGCATTAATCAATACTCAATACAGTTCATACGGTGTACGGTAGATATTCGCAATTGATAAATTGTGCAGCGGGAAATCTTCAAAGAATTCAATAGAAAAATCTTATCTTTCTGAGAAAGACATGACAGAAACAAACATTTTCTTCACTTTCGCTTCACTTTTTGAATGGGAATAATTTGCACATTTGTGCCAACTCTCTTGCTTCTTCTTCAACCTAATGTTTTTTTAATTACGAAAGCTTTAGAGTGGTAGCTGAATAATTTAGTACGTTAGTTTGAAGAATAACTTGACCAACTCAGTAATAACTCAGTTGCATTAATCAATACTCAATACAGTTCATACGATGTTCGGTAGATAGGCGCAATTGATAAATTGTGCAGCGGGAAATCTTCAAAGAATTCAATAGAAAAATCTTATCTTTCTGAGAAAGACATGACAGAAACAAACATTTTCTTCACTTTCGCTTCACTTTTGTATGGGAATAATTTGCATATTTGTGCCAACTCTCTTGCTTCTTCTTCAACCTAACGTTTTTTTAATTACGAAAGCTTTAGAGTGGTAGCTGAATAATTTAGTACGTTAGTTTGAAGAATAACTTGACCAACTCAGTAATAACTCAGTTGCATTAATCAATACTCAATACAGTTCATACGATGTTCGGTAGATAGGCGCAATTGATAAATTGTGCAGCGGGAAATCTTCAAAGAATTCAATAGAAAAATCTTATCTTTCTGAGAAAGACATGACAGAAACAAACATTTTCTTCACTTTCGCTTCACTTTTTGTATGGGAATAATTTGCATATTTGTGCCAACTCTCTTGCTTCTTCTTCAACCTAACGTTTTTTAATTACGAAAGATTTAGAGTGATAGCTGAATAATTTAGTAGGTTACTTTGGAGAATAACTTGACCAACCCATTAATAACTCAGTTGCATTAATCAATACTCAATACAGTTCATACGGTGTACGGTAGATATTCGCAATTGATAAATTGTGCAGCGGGAAATCTTCAAAGAATTCAATAGAAAAATCTTATCTTTCTGAGAAAGACATGACAGAAACAAACATTTTCTTCACTTTCGCTTCACTTTTTGTATGGGAATAATTTGCATATTTGTGCCAACTCTCTTGCTTCTTCTTCAACCTAACGTTTTTTTAATTACGAAAGATTTAGAGTGATAGCTGAATAATTTAGTAGGTTACTTTGGAGAATAACTTGACCAACCCATTAATAACTCAGTTGCATTAATCAATACTCAATACAGTTCATACGATGTTCGGTAGATAGGCGCAATTGATAAATTGTGCAGCGGGAAATCTTCAAAGAATTCAATAGAAAAATCTTATCTTTCTGAGAAAGACATGACAGAAACAAACATTTTCTTCACTTTCGCTTCACTTTTTGAATGGGAATAATTTGCACATTTGTGCCAACTCTCTTGCTTCTTCTTCAACCTAATGTTTTTTTAATTACGAAAGCTTTAGAGTGGTAGCTGAATAATTTAGTACGTTAGTTTGAAGAATAACTTGACCAACTCAGTAATAACTCAGTTGCATTAATCAATACTCAATACAGTTCATACGATGTTCGGTAGATAGGCGCAATTGATAAATTGTGCAGCGGGAAATCTTCAAAGAATTCAATAGAAAAATCTTATCTTTCTGAGAAAGACATGACAGAAACAAACATTTTCTTCACTTTCGCTTCACTTTTTGTATGGGAATAATTTGCATATTTGTGCCAACTCTCTTGCTTCTTCTTCAACCTAACGTTTTTTAATTACGAAAGATTTAGAGTGATAGCTGAATAATTTAGTAGGTTACTTTGGAGAATAACTTGACCAACCCATTAATAACTCAGTTGCATTAATCAATACTCAATACAGTTCATACGGTGTACGGTAGATATTCGCAATTGATAAATTGTGCAGCGGGAAATCTTCAAAGAATTCAATAGAAAAATCTTATCTTTCTGAGAAAGACATGACAGAAACGAGAAAGACATGACAGAAAAATTGTGAAGCAAAAGTCTATGATCGATAGAGTCGAAGGCCTTACGAAAATCAAAATAAACAGTATCAAACGATTTATGGGCAGAGATTAGAGAGAGATAATATGAATGAGTTTCAGCTAATTGAGTGGCAGTGGATCTATATTTACGAAAACCAGATTGAAAGGGGTCAGAGAGATTATGATCATTGAGAAAATCTGTTATGTAAGAAATTAATATCTTTTCAAAAATCTTTGAAACAGTCGGGATTAGAGAAATAGGACGAAATTGGGTAATATTATTACTGGAGGTCTTGGGAATGGGTTTTACAAGAGCTTTCTTCCAGATCTCAGGTATTTGGGGGCTAGCCCAGATTCGACCAGGGAATCACTCAGAAGCAAGGGGCTAGCCCAGATTCGACCAGGGAATCACTCAGAAGCAAGGGGCTAGCCCAGATTCGACCAGGGAATCACTCAGAAGCAAGGGGCTAGCCCAGATTCGACCAGGGTATCATTCAGAAGCAAGGGGCTAGCCCAGATTCGACCAGGGAATCACTCAGAAGCAAGGGGCTAGCCCAGATTCGACCAGGGAATCACTCAGAAGCAAGGGGCTAGCCCAGATTCGACCAGGGAATCACTCAGAAGCAAGGGGCTAGCCCAGATTCGACCAGGGAATCACTCAGAAGCAAGGGGCTAGCCCAGATGCGACCAGGGTATCACTCAGAAGCAAGGGGCTAGCCCAGATTCGACCAGGGAATCACTCAGAAGCAAGGGGCTAGCCCAGATTCGACCAGGGAATCACTCAGAAGCAAGGGGCTAGCCCAGATTCGACCAGGGAATCACTCAGAAGCAAGGGGCTAGCCCAGATTCGACCAGGGTATCATTCAGAAGCAAGGGGCTAGCCCAGATTCGACCAGGGAATCACTCAGAAGCAAGGGGCTAGCCCAGATTCGACCAGGGAGTCACTCAGAAGCAAGGGGCTAGCCCAGATTCGACCAGGGAATCACTCAGAAGCAAGGGGCTAGCCCAGATTCGACCAGGGAATCACTCAGAAGCAAGGGGCTAGCCCAGATTCGACCAGGGAATCACTCAGAAGCAAGGGGCTAGCCCAGATGCGACCAGGGTATCACTCAGAAGCAAGGGGCTAGCCCAGATTCGACCAGGGAATCACTCAGAAGCAAGGGGCCAGCCCAGATGCGACCAGGGTATCACTCAGAAGCAAGGGGTTAGCCCAGATTCGACCAGAGAATCACTCAGAAGCAAGGGGCTAGCCCAGATTCGACCAGGGAATCACTCAGAAGCAAGGGGCCAGCCCAGATGCGACCAGGGTATCACTCAGAAGCAAGGGGTTAGCCCAGATTCGACCAGAGAATCACTCAGAAGCAAGGGGCTAGCCCAGATTCGACCAGGGAATCACTCAGAAGCAAGGGGCTAGCCCAGATTCGACCAGGGTATCACTCAGAAGCAAGGGGCTAGCCCAGATTCGACCAGGGAATCACTCAGAAGCAAGGGGCTAGCCCAGATTCGACCAGGGAATCACTCAGAAGCAAGGGGCTAGCCCAGATTCGACCAGGGAATCACTCAGAAGCAAGGGGCTAGCCCAGATTCGAATAGGTAATCGCTCAGAAGTAAGGGGCTAGCCCAGATTCGACCAGGGAATCACTCAGAAGCAAGGGGCTAGCCCAGATTCGACCAGGGAATCACTCAGAAGCAAGGGGCCAGCCCAGATGCGACCAGGGTATCACTCAGAAGCAAGGGGCTAGCCCAGATTCGACCAGAGAATCACTCAGAAGCAAGGGGCTAGCCCAGATTCGACCAGGGAATCACTCAGAAGCAAGGGGCTAGCCCAGATTCGACCAGGGTATCACTCAGAAGCAAGGGGGTAGCCCAGATTCGACCAGGGAATCACTCAGAAGCAAGGGGCTAGCCCAGATTCGACCAGGGAATCACTCAGAAGCAAGGGGCTAGCCCAGATTCGACCAGGGAATCACTCAGAAGCATGGGGGTTGCCCAGATTCGACCAGGGAATCACTCAGAAGCAAGGGGCTAGTCCAGATTCGACCAGGGAATCACTCAGAAGCAAGGGGCTAGCCCAGATTCGACCAGGGTATCACTCAGAAGCAAGGGGCTACCCCAGATTCGACCAGGGAATCACTCAGAAGCAAGGGGCTAGCCCAGATTCGACCAGGGAATCACTCAGAAGCAAGGGGCTAGCCCAGATTCGACCAGGGAGTCACTCAGAAGCAAGGGGCTAGCCCAGATTCGACCAGGGAATCACTCAGAAGCAAGGGGCTAGCCCAGATTCGACCAGGGAATCACTCAGAAGCAAGGGGCTAGCCCAGATTCGACCAGGGAATCACTCAGAAGCAAGGGGCTAGCCCAGATGCGACCAGGGTATCACTCAGAAGCAAGGGGCTAGCCCAGATTCGACCAGGGAATCACTCAGAAGCAAGGGGCCAGCCCAGATGCGACCAGGGTATCACTCAGAAGCAAGGGGTTAGCCCAGATTCGACCAGAGAATCACTCAGAAGCAAGGGGCTAGCCCAGATTCGACCAGGGAATCACTCAGAAGCAAGGGGCCAGCCCAGATGCGACCAGGGTATCACTCAGAAGCAAGGGGTTAGCCCAGATTCGACCAGAGAATCACTCAGAAGCAAGGGGCTAGCCCAGATTCGACCAGGGAATCACTCAGAAGCAAGGGGCTAGCCCAGATTCGACCAGGGTATCACTCAGAAGCAAGGGGCTAGCCCAGATTCGACCAGGGAATCACTCAGAAGCAAGGGGCTAGCCCAGATTCGACCAGGGAATCACTCAGAAGCAAGGGGCTAGCCCAGATTCGACCAGGGAATCACTCAGAAGCAAGGGGCTAGCCCAGATTCGAATAGGTAATCGCTCAGAAGTAAGGGGCTAGCCCAGATTCGACCAGGGAATCACTCAGAAGCAAGGGGCTAGCCCAGATTCGACCAGGGAATCACTCAGAAGCAAGGGGCCAGCCCAGATGCGACCAGGGTATCACTCAGAAGCAAGGGGCTAGCCCAGATTCGACCAGAGAATCACTCAGAAGCAAGGGGCTAGCCCAGATTCGACCAGGGAATCACTCAGAAGCAAGGGGCTAGCCCAGATTCGACCAGGATATCACTCAGAAGCAAGGGGCTAGCCCAGATTCGACCAGGGAATCACTCAGAAGCAAGGGGCTAGCCCAGATTCGACCAGGGAATCACTCAGAAGCAAGGGGCCAGCCCAGATGCGACCAGGGTATCACTCAGAAGCAAGGGGCTAGCCCAGATTCGACCAGAGAATCACTCAGAAGCAAGGGGCTAGCCCAGATTCGACCAGGGAATCACTCAGAAGCAAGGGGCTAGCCCAGATTCGACCAGGGTATCACTCAGAAGCAAGGGGGTAGCCCAGATTCGACCAGGGAATCACTCAGAAGCAAGGGGCTAGCCCAGATTCGACCAGGGAATCACTCAGAAGCAAGGGGCTAGCCCAGATTCGACCAGGGAATCACTCAGAAGCATGGGGGTTGCCCAGATTCGACCAGGGAATCACTCAGAAGCAAGGGGCTAGTCCAGATTCGACCAGGGAATCACTCAGAAGCAAGGGGCTAGCCCAGATTCGACCAGGGTATCACTCAGAAGCAAGGGGCTACCCCAGATTCGACCAGGGAATCACTCAGAAGCAAGGGGCTAGCCCAGATTCGACCAGGGAATCACTCAGAAGCAAGGGGCTAGCCCAGATTCGACCAGGGAGTCACTCAGAAGCAAGGGGCTAGCCCAGATTCGACCAGGGAATCACTCAGAAGCAAGGGGCTAGCCCAGATTCGACCAGGGAATCACTCAGAAGCAAGGGGCTAGCCCAGATTCGACCAGGGAATCACTCAGAAGCAAGGGGCTAGCCCAGATGCGACCAGGGTATCACTCAGAAGCAAGGGGCTAGCCCAGATTCGACCAGGGAATCACTCAGAAGCAAGGGGCCAGCCCAGATGCGACCAGGGTATCACTCAGAAGCAAGGGGTTAGCCCAGATTCGACCAGAGAATCACTCAGAAGCAAGGGGCTAGCCCAGATTCGACCAGGGAATCACTCAGAAGCAAGGGGCCAGCCCAGATGCGACCAGGGTATCACTCAGAAGCAAGGGGTTAGCCCAGATTCGACCAGAGAATCACTCAGAAGCAAGGGGCTAGCCCAGATTCGACCAGGGAATCACTCAGAAGCAAGGGGCTAGCCCAGATTCGACCAGGGTATCACTCAGAAGCAAGGGGTTAGCCCAGATTCGACCAGGGAATCACTCAGAAGCAAGGGGCTAGCCCAGATTCGACCAGGGAATCACTCAGAAGCAAGGGGCTAGCCCAGATTCGACCAGGGAATCACTCAGAAGCAAGGGGCTAGCCCAGATTCGAATAGGTAATCGCTCAGAAGTAAGGGGCTAGCCCAGATTCGACCAGGGAATCACTCAGAAGCAAGGGGCTAGCCCAGATTCGACCAGGGAATCACTCAGAAGCAAGGGGCCAGCCCAGATGCGACCAGGGTATCACTCAGAAGCAAGGGGCTAGCCCAGATTCGACCAGAGAATCACTCAGAAGCAAGGGGCTAGCCCAGATTCGACCAGGGAATCACTCAGAAGCAAGGGGCTAGCCCAGATTCGACCAGGATATCACTCAGAAGCAAGGGGCTAGCCCAGATTCGACCAGGGAATCACTCAGAAGCAAGGGGCTAGCCCAGATTCGACCAGGGAATCACTCAGAAGCAAGGGGCTAGCCCAGATTCGACCAGGGAATCACTCAGAAGCATGGGGGTTGCCCAGATTCGACCAGGGAATCACTCAGAAGCAAGGGGCTAGCCCAGATTCGACCAGGGAATCACTCAGAAGCAAGGGGCCAGCCCAGATGCGACCAGGGTATCACTCAGAAGCAAGGGGCTAGCCCAGATTCGACCAGGGTATCACTCAGAAGCAAGGGGCTACCCCAGATTCGACCAGGGAATCACTCAGAAGCAAGGGGCTAGCCCAGATTCGACCAGGGAATCACTCAGAAGCAAGGGGCTAGCCCAGATTCGACCAGGGAATCACTCAGAAGCAAGGGGCTAGCCCAGATTCGACCAGGGTATCATTCAGAAGCAAGGGGCTAGCCCAGATTCGACCAGGGAATCACTCAGAAGCAAGGGGCTAGCCCAGATTCGACCAGGGAATCACTCAGAAGCAAGGGGCTAGCCCAGATTCGACCAGGGAATCACTCAGAAGCAAGGGGCTAGCCCAGATTCGACCAGGGAATCACTCAGAAGCAAGGGGCTAGCCCAGATTCGACCAGGGTATCATTCAGAAGCAAGGGGCTAGCCCAGATTCGACCAGGGAATCACTCAGAAGCAAGGGGCTAGCCCAGATTCGACCAGGGAATCACTCAGAAGCAAGGGGCTAGCCCAGATGCGACCAGGGTATCACTCAGAAGCAAGGGGCTAGCCCAGATTCGACCAGGGAATCACTAAGAAGCAAGGGGCTAGCCCAGATTCGACCAGGGAATCACTCAGAAGCAAGGGGCTAGCCCAGATTCGACCAGGGAATCACTCAGAAGCAAGGGGCTAGCCCAGATTCGACCAGGGTATCATTCAGAAGCAAGGGGCTAGCCCAGATTCGACCAGGGAATCACTCAGAAGCAAGGGGCTAGCCCAGATTCGAATAGGTAATCACTCAGAAGTAAGGGGCTAGCCCAGATTCGACCAGGGAATCACTCAGAAGCAAGGGGCTAGCCCAGATTCGACCAGGGAATCACTCAGAAGCAAGGGGCCAGCCCAGATGCGACCAGGGTATCACTCAGAAGCAAGGGGCTAGCCCAGATTCGACCAGAGAATCACTCAGAAGCAAGGGGCTAGCCCAGATTCGACCAGGGAATCACTCAGAAGCAAGGGGCTAGCCCAGATTCGACCAGGGTATCACTCAGAAGCAAGGGGCTAGCCCAGATTCGACCAGGGAATCACTCAGAAGCAAGGGGCTAGCCCAGATTCGACCAGGGAATCACTCAGAAGCAAGGGGCTAGCCCAGATTCGACCAGGGAATCACTCAGAAGCATGGGGGTTGCCCAGATTCGACCAGGGAATCACTCAGAAGCAAGGGGCTAGTCCAGATTCGACCAGGGAATCACTCAGAAGCAAGGGGCTAGCCCAGATTCGACCAGGGTATCACTCAGAAGCAAGGGGCTACCCCAGATTCGACCAGGGAATCACTCAGAAGCAAGGGGCTAGCCCAGATTCGACCAGGGAATCACTCAGAAGCAAGGGGCTAGCCCAGATTCGACCAGGGAATCACTCAGAAGCAAGGGGCCAGCCCAGATGCGACCAGGATATCACTCAGAAGCAAGGGGCTAGCCCAGATTCGACCAGAGAATCACTCAGAAGCAAGGGGCTAGCCCAGATTCGACCAGGGAATCACTCAGAAGCAAGGGGCTAGCCCAGATTCGACCAGGGAATCACTCAGAAGCAAGGGGCTAGCCCAGATTCGACCAGGGAATCACTCAGAAGCAAGGGGCCAGCCCAGATGCGACCAGGATATCACTCAGAAGCAAGGGGCTAGCCCAGATTCGACCAGAGAATCACTCAGAAGCAAGGGGCTAGCCCAGATTCGACCAGGGAATCACTCAGAAGCAAGGGGCTAGCCCAGATTCGACCAGGGTATCACTCAGAAGCATATTGTTGCTGTTTGAGTTGCTTTTGAATTTTAACTCGAAATATCTGAGGCATAATGGACAACTGACAGAGTTACACACCTTTTTATGGCACTATCTGAGCCATAATTTATTTGGGTGTTTGTTGCTACAGTAATTAGTATCTTGATCTGTCAATACATGACACGTGATAGACACACATCTTTTGGTATATATCATGAGTTTACTAGAAACACTGTCAGATATAATAGTTTTTTTCAGTTAGAGTCTCTCGATGGCTAAGTAAGTTGCCTCGTGAGGTAATCCTTTCGGAAACTTCGGTAGCCTTCAAGCGTCAGCTTACTCCCACCATTCTCCTTACATTGAAATAATGAATTTTTAAATTTTGTGATCAACTTATGATGATTTCAATATCATTATCATTATCATACTATTTCAGCACTAATGAAAGATTTTGCAGCATTTTTAGTGAGAGTCTTATTTTCTTCTTCCATTCTTTTGCTGATATTTACAAAAAGGATAACAAAAGTGAAAGATGTGAACTATTCTCTCTCTGTCTCTATCCTTGTCTTTTATATATCTTTCACTTTCTTATTTCCTTTCATCTCGCCTTGTCCGCCCCCCATGCGAGTAGTTCACAGATATATAGTTGTTCTTTTATCCTTTCTGGTAGGTCCAACTATCACCCCCTTCTGTAGTCGTCGATATCTCTCATAGTTGATCTGTGGTCCTGGCCATTCTCACTGAAGATGCTGTTACCTCCGCAAGTTGTCATGGTCCACAACTGAGTTCACCACAACACACCACTGTATCTTATGAGAGATCCCCCTTTCCACCCTGAGATATCAAACCCTGACCCCCCAATATATCACATTTAAATTTCATGAATTTTCACTAGTCACTTTTATGTGTTTCGTTTCGTGCATACGCACGTTGATAAAATATATATATATATGAGACGAATCGCGAGAAAATCGACCGTTTCGGAGGGTCCGCGGACATAGAAATTTCGACCCCCTGAAAAATTCAGATTAAGTACTTTGAACGATGCTCTATCGAACTGCGCTTTCCGAATTTGCATATCTGCTCTCATTTTCGAGTAGTGGTAGGTCAAAGTTGGCAGGTACGGTATTTTTGGCTCGAGTGTGCGTCAGAAAAAAAAACGCATCGAAAGAGGAGATCTTGCGCAACATTTCCCAGTTGGTGACGTCATTTTTCGACCATGCTCCGGTGCTGGGCGGTCGGTTTTATGAAAAAGTGACGTAACTTTCCTAATCGGAAAAAGTGCACTTTTCTTCTATGCGCGTTTTGTTGCACCCATATGTGTCTAAAAATGACCCAAGTTTCAGAGGATTTCCGAATTGGAAAAAAAAGGCGTTGAATTTAGTGACGCGACCTCGGACTTGTCAAAGGAAAGAACGGCTTATTCCTTTATCAAGAAAAAGCAAAGGAGCTTAAATGACTCAAAAACATCCGAAAAAGCATTACGAGCTCAAAATACCCATATACGACAGTTATTTGAAACACAAAATCACCGAGTTCCGAAAAATTTGAAAAAACCCATATTTTGCTTTTCCACGTGGAAAAAACGTCTCAGTAATGTTAATTAATCTTTATAATATTTCTTATAATGTTTTTGAACATTAATGTTTTTGGAAGTGAAGGCCTACCTGCTCTTAGAGCCGAGATATCCGCCATCGAGATTACACGCGCGCGTCCCAACTCCGCGTGTTTTTAGAGCGGTACCTCTTTAGCTCTTTACCTTTACCACCGAGCGGGTTCGAACCCCGGTTCGATCCAAATCTTTTGCTGATTTTTACAGACACAGAAAACTTGTTCCAAGGTATTTTTTCGTGATAAGAATGATGAAACAAGTTGTTTTGAGTCATTCTGAGCTGGAAAACGTTCATTTTATTTCAACACATCTCTTCTCAAAGGGTGAGTTGGGTGTAATCTCGATAGCGGATATCTCGGCTCTAAGAGCAGGTAGGCCTTCACTTCCAAAAACATAAATGTTCAAAAAGATTATAAGAAATATTATAAAGATTAATTAACATTACTGAGACGTTTTTTCCACGTGGAAAAGCAAAATATGGTTTTTTTTTCAAATTTTTCAAACTCGGTGATTATGTGTTTCAAATAACTGTCATATATGGGTATTTTGAGCTCATAATGCTTTTTCGGATGTTTTTGAGTCATTTAAGCTCCTTTGCTGTTTCTTGATAAAGGAATAAGCCGTTCTTTCCTATGACAGGTCCGAGGTCGCGTCACTAAAATCAACGCTTTTTTTTTCCAATTCGGAAATCCTCTGAAACTTGGGTCATTTTTAGACACATATGGGTGCAACAAAACGCGCATAGAAGAAAAGTGCACTTTTTCCGATTAGGAAAGTTACGTCACTTTTTCATAAAACCGACCGCCCAGCACCGGAGCATGGTCGAAAAATGATGTCACCAACTGGGAAATGTTGCGCAAGATCTCCTCTTTAGATGCGTTTTTTGGAAAAGTGTCTATCATTATTTTGAACGGAGTTATGATCATTTTTCTGACGCACACTCGAGCCAAAAATACCGTACCTGCCAACTTTGACCTACCACTACTCGAAAATGAGAGCAGATATGCAAATTCGGAAAGCGCAGTTCGATAGAGCATCGTTCAAAGTACTTAATCTGCATTTTTCAGGGGGTCGAAATTTCTATGTCCGCGGACCCTCCGAAACGGTCGATTTTCTCGCGATTCGTCTCATATAATAATAATATATTTATCGCTTCTTATATAATGAGGGAAGGAAGATAAACTCAAAGCGATACTTTAGAAATGAATAAGATTCGAAGATAGCTGCTAAATTACGAGATTACAGCTTTAATACGATTATTGAAAACTATTGGGTTGGGGGAAGTTACAATTAATGTATCAAGACTATTCCAACTATTAACAATTCTATTGGAGAAGAATGAAAGATATCTACTACTATTACATCTATTACAACACATTCTCATAGGATGACCTCTAGTACGATTTAGATTACTCGAAATGATGAAAAATTGCCTACAATCGACATCAACGAATCCGTGAACAATTTTGAATACAAAAGAAAGATCTAAACAGGTTCGACGATGTTTGAGCGAGCGGAGATTGAGTAGATTGAGTGCCTCGGCGTAGTTTGTGTAGGGTATGCCGCACTTCGCAAGGACTCTCCTGGAATATGAGGTCAGACAGGACTCAATTAGATCATTCAGCATGACACTATTGGGATTCCATAGTTCGCTACAGTACTCCAGAACAGGCAAGACGTAAGTCTGAAAAAGACGTGCATAAACATTTATAGAGCGAGACATGAAAGATCTATGAATGTATGCGCATCGTGCTTTCGCCTTGTTGACGATATTTGTAATGTGGTTATGAAACTCTAACTTATTATTATACGTTACACCAAGATCTGTAAACTCTTCTACCACGGGAAGAACTTCATTGTCTACATATAAAGCAATGTCAGGATGGCTGGCGCCAATATGCATGACAACGGACTTTGTTTTGGACATGCAAAGACCAAAATTCATGCTCCATTCATGTACAATGTTCAGTGAGTGTTGAATAATGGACGGATCATTAAAGGAGTAAATCTTCATGTCATCGGCATAGATAGAACAAAATGCACCCCTAGGGAGTAGGGAAGGTAGTTCATTAATGAAAAGAGAGAAAAGCAAGGGGCCTAAGCAGCTACCTTGTGGTACACCGCTAACTGTATTGTATGGGCGGGATTGGGAAAGATCTACTTGTACGGATTGTGATCGAGATTGTAGGAAGGAAGAAATCCAATTCAGGAGACATCCCCGTATTCCATATTGTTCGCATTTTTGGACCAGAAGATTTATTGGAATAGTATCGAACGCTTTGCTGAAATCAATATATGCGCATGTGATATAACTTTTTCTATCAAGATGGCGGTGCCAGTGATTGAAAGTAGTTAGAAGACAGGTATTACATGAGCGTTTCAAACGAAAACCATGCTGTGAATTACTCAACAAGTCATTTTCATTCAGGAAGTGCGAGATATCTTGACATATAATTCTTTCCATAACCTTACAACATGCACTTGTTAATGAAATAGGACGATAGTTACTTATTGAGTGCTTTGCTCCCTTTCGTTTATATATTGGACGAACTATTGCCGTGCGCCAGGAGGAAGGGACCATAGAATAAAGAAGAAAACGATGAAAGAGAATAGATAACGGAATGGAGATTTGGGCTGCTGTTCTGCGCAGAAATGAGTACGGAATAAAGTCTGGAGTGGTAGAAATTCTATTTGGTAATTTCCTTATTATTTTTTCTATTCGAGAGGCAGAGAAATAAGCAAAATCGATGGATTCATTAGTATGAGAAGGCGCATTTGTGGCAAGTGGGTATATCGTATGGTTAAAAGACTCGTTGAAATAATCGGCTAGGGCTTGCGCCTTATCTACATCGGACGTAAGAACATTACCATTGCTTGTCATTAAAGATCCAATTGAAGATGACCCATCCTTGATACGTTCGTTGGCAAATTTGAAAAAATTCTTGGAGTTAGGATTGCGGAATAGTGATCGTTCGCGTATTCTACGGGACTTAGCAACGGATTTGCGTAACCGTTTGTTGAGACGAAGAAAGGGGCCAATACCAATAGAATGTCTATTTCTATATAATCTTCGGCATCGTCGTAGGAGATTGAGAGACGATGGGGAGAGTGCTTTATTATTATTACAAACTTTTCGTAGTGGAATGAAAGTATTTATAATAGTGGTAATGCGAGAGGAAAAGGCGGTGTAGAGTGCGTCAGCTGTTTGGTCGCATTGGCTTAATATGGAATACCAGTCAAGAGAAGCGATAGCATATTGTACGGCATTCCAATCTGTGTTTTTGTAGTCCGGGATCTTGGTTGGAGGGGCTTTGGCCGTTTTAGCACGAATGGAAAAAGAGACCAGGGAATGATCGAGATGAGGCAATGGTGGGATAACGCGACAATTCATGATGATGGATGGGTCAGATGATAGTACTAAGTCTAATAGGCTTGTCCCTCTAGTAGGTGATTGCACCATTTGATTGATTGAATGGGCCTGTGCAAAGCTGAGAAGCATACGTGAATGATGAGTCAAGGGTAGCGCTGTAGTGCAGTTCATTGTTTGCCAATCGATTTCTCGACAATTGAAATCGCCCAAAATTATGTACGGGCGATTATTAGCGCAGATGAGATCCGAGATATGAGAAAGACACTGAGAGAAGTGGAGTGAATCGCATGATGGGCTTCTGTAAACTAAGTAGATTTGAATTATTAGACTATTTGTGATATAGAGATTTACTCCCATTGATTGGCAAAAAGGCGAGAAAGATTGAGCGAATAAAGATGCAGATTGGATGGTGTTATGAACAAGCAGTGCTATACCACCTCCATGGTGGTCGCGATCTAGTCTATACACCGAAAATCTATTCATACTAAGCATAGAGTCAGAGATAGTGGAATTGGAAGCCCATGTTTCAGTGAAGGCGGCAATGGAGTAGTTGAAGGTTCTTAGAAAATCATCAATTAAAGGAATCTTATAACCAATGGATCGAGCATTTATAAGCGTACAGTGAATGGAATCGTGAGAGGAGATCAAAGAGTGAGAGATAGCTGAAGATGTAATAGATGAGAGGACTGGTAGGCAGTCATGTTGGACGGAATGACTAGTATCCTATGCTATGATAGGGTCATGGGTGGGATCGGTACCTGTACCGGAATCAGGAGTTGAGCGTTCCTGATCCCTCATGTTGCTCTTGTTCCGATCTATCTCGTTACCATGTTGTTCGAGATCTTTTGTCTGAGATCTAGTCGTCCTTCGTCCCGTAGAGGCTCCTTCCCGCTTACGGGCTCTAGCACCACTCCCTCCAGAACCACCGCTTACTCCTCCAGACTGTGCAGCCTTGCGTTCAAAGGCAATCCTGAATGTTTCCAGGATGCTGGGGTAGTCTGATTCGGCGGGTTCGGGAGGTTGAGGTGCAGGAGTCCCAGAGTGTCGAGAGTGCTCAGTCTTGCTTCTCTTATCGAGTGATGCCTGAGATCTAGGAGGAAGAGGTCGAGCATTAGGTAGTTGTATTAATTTAAGATCTCGGACTACCCATAAGAGCTGACCAGCAGCTGCATTGCGAGCACCTGCTTCCCTTCTGAGCGATCTGTCGTGCTCCAGCTGATCAGTGGTGTAATCATTGCGGATATAGCAATGAACCGAGCCTGAGAGGCGACAAACCCTCTTAGCACGACCAGTTGTAATAAGGAGATCACGGATCTCCTTCGACGGGCATTGCACCTTGATGGGTCTGTCCCTTGTGGAGTTAGGACGCTTGACGGCAGGATGTCTATGACACGTTATCGTACCTATCAGATCTATCAATGATTGATTATTAGTCTCTCGTATCATTCTCTCAAGCAGATCATTATCATATACCTTTGTCTGCTCCTCAGTGCCTTGTTCCTCTACTCCGATGAGCACTGCTCGAGTAGCCTTATCATTTATGACATCAACGTTTGATAGGCATGATGTGGTAGCGGCTCTGATAGCAGATGGAGATACTGTATTGGTATTAATCGATTGGATTAAGAGTGAAATCGAATAGTTGATAGTATCAAGAGCTTGGGATACCTTCAAATCAGCCTGCTTCATGTATGTTACCTGTCTTTCGAGTAGTTCAGAGATCAGCTTCTTATCCTCGGCACGTTCCTTCTTCAGTTGTAAAGTTATCCACTCTTACTAACAGATAAAGATAGCTAAATTCCCGCCCTTTTGGTGCGATTTCAGCTCTTTCAAATGAGAGTTAAGAGGGAGCTTCACGTTCTAGTCGCACCAAAGCAACTCTATCAGCTTCAGTCACACCAAAGTGACGCTGATCTCACTACACCAAAGTAGTGGACACGAAAATCTCACTACACCAAAGTAGTGGTCACGAAAAGGAAACGAAGACAAATTGGATCAAGTGTATTCAAGAGAAACTACCCTTAGAATGTAACGCAAATGATCACTGTTGATCAACAAAGGTGATTTATCTACAGTCGCACAATAAACAACGAATCCTAACGTAAATGCCAAAGAAAAGGAGAGAGCTAAATTACGTCACGTCTCACAACGAGCGTGGCAACAAGAACTGAACAAGAAAATTACGAAATCAGAAAAGGGGAAGTCTTAGGAAAAAGCAGAAGGTAAGTTACACCATAAATGGTAAAGAACGGAAGTCGGACCGAAGAAAAAGCAGAAAGGTAACTACGGTAACACTGGACTCAATAAATATAATGAAGTGAAATTGAAATGAATATATAACGTGATAAATAGCGATAAGTAAACATAATTTACAGATGATTAGGGTTGGGCGGACCCCATAACATGCCCTCCTTTTCTTTAAGCGTGTCCTCACGCGTCCTTCTTGACCTCCACGGGATAAGGAACAGCGAACGGCGAAACGAGCGGTGAAACGATAACGAACGTGGCGACGTTGACGGCGATGGCAGTTGACTGACGACGATGGCACGAGTTGGCGACAACTATGGCACGGGTGTAGAAGACGACGGCAAGGGTGTAGATGACTTTGCAGGTGACAACGACGACGAACATGACGTTGAACGAAGCAACTACTGACACGCTTCCTCCTCTGAGGAGCACGGGCTCTCGTGATGTCGAGGCGAAGCTCTTGTCGGGTTCTCGCGGGACCTTCTTCTTCCTGCAATTCGACTGTTCGAACACCATAGCTCTATACAGTAACCCACAAGACATCTCCTCATCACAAGCCTCACTTATGTACCCACTGATGATACATCTATTCACACTGTCACAATCATATCCCACAGATACCGTAACAGACTTAGATTCATTACCCACAGGCACTCTCACATCATGATGACTATTGTTGACTCTATCAACCATCTTATCATCCAGCAATATACAATCTTCCTTCAATTGATCATCTAGTCCCATAACAGGTACAGTTCCCTTACACACTAGAACTCCCGCAATACTATCTCCATCAATAATATCCTCATCCTTCTTATCCATACCATCTTCCTTCAATCGAACTTTAGGTCCTTCAACCATATCTCCAAGAATATCATCCATATCCTTCATATTCATACAATCTTCCTTTAATCGAACCTTAGTTCTCTTAACAGATGCAGTCTCTTTACACACTCTTTCAACAATATCTCCATCAATAATATCCTTCTCATTCTTAATCATACCATCTCTCCTAGATAGAATACCTCTTTCCATTCCACTATCCATCTCATTAGGTATAACACAGCTCGAAACGACCGCCTCAATCTTAATACTCTCTTCACTTCCATCGACTACTTCATCAACTACAGTATCCTCATCCTTCTCCCTCAACTCTATTCCTTCTGCCTCCAGAATACCTTGTGCCAACACAATGCACGGACTATTCGTCTCCGTGCAAGCAGATTCATCATTAAATGGATTACCCCCTTCCATTTCTACATCAGCTACTATATTCCCGACGATCTTCACCTGATCTTCACGAGCATCAGTGACATCGGAATCCTCAACCTCTACGACCACTACTACCACATCCTTAGCCGTATCATTAACCATATTCGCCTCGAAATCCTCATCAAGGCGCACTTCAACATCTAATCCCTTAATATCGCCTCGAACCATAACCGTGTTTGTCCCATTACACTCTGGAACACGCACAGTCGTATCACCATCCTCGACTGCTTCTTCATCAGTCAAGAGTATCTGTTCTCCTTTATCAGGAGAACCACCACCAACAATAACCGCTCCCAAATCATTTCGTGCACTCTTTAGCACGACAGCATCATTTCCACTACACATATCAACTACTTCATCTTTTACAATCAACTCCATTCCCATTGCGTCTAAGGCACTCTGCCCCAACAGGATGCACGGAATCTTCTTCTCAGTTACAAAGAAGCCAACTTTACATCGCCTTCCTCTCTCCATATTCACATCAACACAAATTGTTCCAACTAATTTCACCCGATTACCTAGAGCATCAGTGAATCCAGTAATCCTATCATCAATTACTACTCCGGCCATACCCTTGACCGTATCAAAATCAATCAAATTCACTTCGGCGCCCGTGTCCAAACAAGCGTCTACTTTTACTCCTCCAATAGTTCCATGCACAGTCTTGAATCTCTTGATAAACTTGCAGTGACTATCCTCAACCTCATCTTCTGCCTGCTTCTCTTCATTCTCTTTACAGGTATTCTCGACTACGCTTTGATCTTCTTGCATAGGTACTTCTCTCACATCATTCACTTGTGTACAGATGACATTGTACAATCTTGGAGCATTTTCCTTCGACTCTCTCTGATCCGTGGGAGGCTGCTGCGAACGAGCATCCTGAGGTTCGAATCTCGGGGCATGATGATTGTACGGGAATGCTCCTTGCTGCACACCTGTTCGTACTTGATGTTCATCCACAGGTCGATTACTGTACATACTCTGATTGTATGGCTGATTCCATGATGTCGGTGGACGACCATTCCATCTTCCAGTAGTACACACTGTTGATATGTGGCCAACGCCACCACAATTTCGACACGTAATCATGCTTCGATTCGGTGGAGCCGTGTAACCTCCATTCCTCCATTCACGTCCATTATCATTATCATTCAATCTTCGATCTATGTATTCAGATCTCTGTATGACCTTCTTCAGCTCTTCATAGGATCCTCCATCATCAAACAGCTTCAGTAGTTCTTTATACTCCTTATGTTGATCGTAGATGAGCATGAACTTCTTCCTCCTATTCTTCTCGAGACTTTCACTATCCTCTCCATACATCTTCATGGTGAAGTATTCGATGTCATCACTGACCTCCGTAACACTTCTACCTTCCGCTGAGATCGCACCCAACTTTCTCTCATACTCAAGTTCAGCATATTGGGATCCACCCATACACCTATCTCTCAACCATTCTAGACATTCTCTTATCCCTTTGCAATCATACTCTTTCGGCAACGACCTGTACTCATTTCGGGCCTTTCCAACAAGTGACTCTCTCAACAGAATCTTCGAATCATGATCACTCATACGACCATATCGTAACAAGAAACCATCCTTGAATATATCCCATCTTTCTCGTGAACCATCATAATGAGCTAATAGTGGTAATTCGGAAAGGGATACCCTCGGGACATCACTACATTGTCTAACAACATCCTTTACCCCCGCAACCGTATCAGAATAAGAACTGTTCTCACTTGTTCTTTCCTCCGATCCACGAACTCCTTGTTGATGCAAGCGTCGCGGCCTTGGCTCCGGGGACTCCAGTATCGATTGATTCCATCGTTCGTTCTCGAGATGTTTATTCGCCGAACGATCCTGTAATCGATCTTTCGTCACTTCGGTCTCTTTATGACGTAATCGATCATGCTCAGGATTGTATCTGTACTCACGTTGTTCAGCAATGAACAGCCTCTGCTGCATGTCTTCTATCTGCTTACGAGCTGTACGAAGATCAGCTTCTCTGGCAGCAAGATCCGATTGGGCCTCTCTCAACTTCCTCTCCATAGCCTCCGCATCCTCCTTGACCTTCGATCTGTCCTGCAATTCAGTTCTTGCTTCAAGGAATTGACTAACAAGATCATTCATACTATTAAGTTCCACTGAATGCAAAGCACTTTTAAGTATCCTTTCAAATCGATTTCTCTCTGTGATTACAGTATTATAAATATCTCTCCATTTAGAATCACTGCACACCAAAACATCATACTTCTCTCTCAATTCTTTCAGGTCAAACAGATTCGTTCCTGCTAACGTATCAGTAATGATTTGAGTGAGCCCTTCTCCCTCACCTCCAGTTCTCTCTCTCAATTGTCTACTCTGTTCGACAAGAAAACTATTCATTTCCACCAACTCTTCGTCGACTTCTTTCATTCCATCATTCCAGACCTTCTCGAGCTCTTTCACAGCTAGTTTAGAACCACCTTTGTTCACTTCTCTAGTCACAAGATTGTTTACGAGATCGCTCAACTTCTCTCGCAATCGTCTCAGAAACAGTTCAGGATCATTCATATTCTCTCTCTTATTTCTAGAGTTAGATCTCGTACGAATATAACGATCTTGTACCTTTGGAGGAGCTGCTACTGGTTGTCTTGCTCCTTCGATCACCTCAGTTACTATGGCAGCGGGCGGAAGAATAGCTTCGTTCCCCCCCGGCGCCGTTTCATCGTTGGTGATGACATCGTTGATGTTGAGGTTTTGTTCATCGTCGTAGCTCATTCCCGCCCCACGTTCTTCTTCATCTCCAAGAAGAAATTCTTCATTCATTTCAGAGTTATTCATCACTCCCGATGAATCTGCAGTGAGGCAATCAATCAATTACTCGTCTCAATTAATAATGATGATGCAATAGTCACCACGACACGGAATCACGCAATTATCACCACGAAAATCACGCTAAACGACACGAGAATCACCCAATTCGCTCGCGAAATACGATCAGTAATAAGTCTCTCTCAGTTCAAGGCCGGCTCAGCCCCCATGTAAAGTTATCCACTCTTACTAACAGATAAAGATAGCTAAATTCCCGCCCTTTTGGTGCGATTTCAGCTCTTTCAAATGAGAGTTAAGAGGGAGCTTCACGTTCTAGTCGCACCAAAGCAACTCTATCAGCTTCAGTCACACCAAAGTGACGCTGATCTCACTACACCAAAGTAGTGGACACGAAAATCTCACTACACCAAAGTAGTGGTCACGAAAAGGAAACGAAGACAAATTGGATCAAGTGTATTCAAGAGAAACTACCCTTAGAATGTAACGCAAATGATCACTGTTGATCAACAAAGGTGATTTATCTACAGTCGCACAATAAACAACGAATCCTAACGTAAATGCCAAAGAAAAGGAGAGAGCTAAATTACGTCACGTCTCACAACGAGCGTGGCAACAAGAACTGAACAAGAAAATTACGAAATCAGAAAAGGGGAAGTCTTAGGAAAAAGCAGAAGGTAAGTTACACCATAAATGGTAAAGAACGGAAGTCGGACCGAAGAAAAAGCAGAAAGGTAACTACGGTAACACTGGACTCAATAAATATAATGAAGTGAAATTGAAATGAATATATAACGTGATAAATAGCGATAAGTAAACATAATTTACAGATGATTAGGGTTGGGCGGACCCCATAACACAGTTCGTCAATCAAACTACGAACTAGACTCTCCACAATAGTGGGGGGAGCCATTTTAGTGAGAGAGTGAAGGCACAGAAAAGATAGAAGAAAGTATGGCGAGAGAGGGAAGGAGTGATATAGAGAAGACAAGTATTGATTGAATGATTTGAGACAAAGATAGATAGGAAAGAGGGACTAGGATGGATCAATGGAAGAAGGAAGAGACTAGGGTAGTGAGAGACGGGAGAGAGTGGAGAGAGGTAAGTTGGACGAAAACAAGACAATAATGGACGGAAACAAACACGTATACACCCCAAGGAGTGTTTCAGATCAAAGATCGAGAGCTGACTCGAATCTTAGTATCAACCAAATCAATCAATCAATTATTTTCCCTGTGACTTGGAATGTCAACCAACTATAAAAGTAGGCAACACACAACACAGGGTATAGTGAAATGGGGACTCGATTAGCCAGTCGCTAGGACGTATGGCTACGAGTGGGACAATAGTTTGACACCCTTGAACCCGAACCGGGCAGGGTAAATTTGGTCAAATGTGAGATTGATACAAGGGGGAAATAAGAGAGCTCGGGAGGACACAGCCTCACACGAGATAGACAGAGAGGGTCGAGATAGACAGAGAGGGTCGAGATAGACAGAGAGGGTCGAGAAATTTAAATGTGATATATTGGGGGGTCAGGGTTTGATATCTCAGGGTGGAAAGGGGGATCTCTCATAAGATACAGTGGTGTGTTGTGGTGAACTCAGTTGTGGACCATGACAACTTGCGGAGGCAACAGCATCTTCAGTGAGAATGGCCAGGACCACAGATCAACTATGAGAGATATCGACGACTACAGAAGGGGGTGATAGTTGGACCTGCCAGAAAGGATAAAAGAACAACTATATATCTGTGAACTACTCGCAAAGGAAATAAGAAAGTGAAAGATATATAAAAGACAAGGATAGAGACAGAGAGAGAATAGTTCACATCTTTCACTTTTGTTATCCTTTTTGTAAATATCAGCAAAAGAATGGAAGAAGAAAATAAGACTCTCACTAAAAATGCTGCAAAATCTTTCATTAGTGCTGAAATAGTATGATAATGATAATGATATTGAAATCATCATAAGTTGATCACAAAATTTAAAAATTCATTATTTCAATGTAAGGAGAATGGTGGGAGTAAGCTGACGCTTGAAGGCTACCGAAGTTTCCGAAAGGATTACCTCACGAGGCAACTTACTTAGCCATCGAGAGACTCTAACTGAAAAAAAAAACTATTATATCTGACAGTGTTTCTAGTAAACTCATGATATATACCAAAAGATGTGTGTCTATCACGTGTCATGTATTGACAGATCAAGATACTAATTACTGTAGCAACAAACACCCAAATAAATTATGGCTCAGATAGTGCCATAAAAAGGTGTGTAACTCTGTCAGTTGTCCATTATGCCTCAGATATTTCGAGTTAAAATTCAAAAGCAGCTCAAACAGCAACAATATTGATTAGACGAGAAAAAATGTCTAAAACATTTTGTAAAAACGTCTTGCGACGAGCCGGATGAACCTCAAACTTGGGTAGTTAAAATGCAAATTTCAGGACTCGATTCCGGGCTGTCGGGGAAATTAGAGGGGCGAGTTTGCACGGTTCCGGATGCTTTGGGGTCATATGGGGTCAGTAACTTTTTTTTGCGAATGAAAGTGACGCGGTTTGTCCAAAATTGGAGGTTGAAATTTTGAATGTACGATTAAGAGGCCTGTTCCCTAAGACTCGATCATATTCGACCACCCCCGGACACGTGAGCTAGCAATGAGAACTGGGAGTCCATACTTGGGTGTTAGGAGTGCCCCCGGCCCTTATTACACAAAACGGCTGAAATTTCCTGTTTGTGCCCTCAGGCTATTAGAAAAAATAATTTTTTTAAAAAAACTTTAAAATTCATAATTTCTCAAATTGTTGAGATGAAGTCTAAATACCATCTGCAATGCGTCTAGAGTACACAGTGCTTGCTAATTCACTATTAGCATCGAATGTGCGTTGAATCCTAAACCACTTTTTTGAGTCAAAGTTTTGGTTTTTTCGGACAAATCATCCCTTGTTTTAGTGAGTGCCCAAAATTTCCGACCAGGTATTGTAGCCTAAGCAATTCTGCATTGATTTAAAACTGGGTTCTTCCCGATCGACCATTTTGTCGAATTTTTTGCTCGAACTTCCGTCATCGATGGTTTTCCCGAACAAATGCTGTATTTTCCAAACGATTGGTGAGGAATTGTGGTCCACTCAAAGTTTAGAGGTGAGTCAAGTAAAATGACACAAGTAGCCCATCACTTGGATCAACTTGAAAATTTCGATTTTCACGACCCGGGGGTCATGGTCCAAAAATTTCAAAATTTGTTTGAAATGTTTTCATTTATGTGGCTTAAGTACTAATGATGTGAATAATATTCAGCCTATGCTCAATGGCTGATCTCTCCTTTCAACCAATTTTCGAAAATTTTCATTCTGATTGCTTGCGAAAAATCAGAATTGTGTTTGAATCAGTTTCTAACTTGCTTTCTGTAACATCCTATCTAAGTGCTTTGCAATGTACATAATCAATATGAAAATCTTTGATTTTCGAAAATTCATATTTTTTACCGGGGTCATGGAAATCGATTTTTCAAAAGTGACCCGAATGCCGGGATTCCAGTTCTACTATTCATCATGAAACTTCACATTGTCATTGTCATTTGCTCATTGTCGCAGCATTCGAGTCTAAAAACTGCAATATTATAGAAATTTGCCATGAAAGTAGGCACTCAAATTGAATTTTACGAATTTTCGAAAATCAACGATTTTCATATTGATTATGCACATTGCAAACTACTAAGACAGAATGTTACAAAAAGCAAGTTGGAAACCAATTCAAACACGATTCTGATTTTTCACACGCATTCAGAACGAAAATTTTCGAAAAATTTTCGAAAATTGGTTGAAAGGAGAGACCAGCCATTGAGCATAGGCTGAATATTATTCACATCATTAGTACTTCACAATAAGCCACATAAATTAAAACATTTCAAACTTGAGAAATTTTGAAATTTTCGGACCATGACCCCCGGGTCGTGAAAATCGAAATTTTCAAGTTGATCCAAGTGATGGGCTACTTGTGTCATTTTACTTGACTCACCTCTAAACTTTGAGTGGACCACAATTCCTCACCAATCGTTTGGAAAATACAGCATTTGTTCGGGAAAACCATCGATGACGGAAGTTCGAGCAAAAAATTCGACAAAATGGTCGATCGGGAAGAACCCAATTTTAAGTTAAATCAATGCAGAATTGCTTAGGCTACAATACCTGGTCGGAAATTTTGGGCACTCACTAAAACAAGGGATGATTTGTCCGAAAAAACCAAAATTTTGAGTAAAAAATGTGGTTTAGGAATCAACGCACATTCGATGCTAATGGTGAATTAGCAAGCACTGTGTACTCTAGACGCATCGCAGATGGTATTTAGACTTCATCTCAACAATTTGAGAAATTATGATTTTTTAAAGTTTTTTTTTAAAATTATTTTTTCTAATAGCCTGAGGGCACAAACAGGAAATTTCAGCCGTTTTGTGTAATAAGGGCCGAGGGCACTCCTAACACCCAAGTATGGACTCCCAGTTCTCATCGCTAGCTCACGTGTCCGAGGGGTGGTCGAGTCTTAAAGAAGGGGACCCACGAGTTTTTTCGTGACTAAACTGGCTAGGCAGAACTATTGATCACATCTCCTTGTATACAAAAACAATTTTCTCTAAAATTTTAGATGCCCCAGAATACCGTAATTCGGACTTAAAGTTCATTGATATGCCCAGGGAAAGGCGCGAGTTTTTTAAATTGTATAGAAAATTGCAAACGGGAATCGAACCCGTGTGGCGCGGTTACAAGCGCTGACTACTAACCACTGAGCCACACGCTCTACGCAGTCAAATCTAATAGAGAACAGAATGTCACTTCCTATGTCCCACGTTATTCATGTCAATAGCGCAGCCCAAATCTCGTGGGTCCCCTTCTTTAACGGCCATCTCTCTTAACTACGGGGAAATAAGTTAGGCGCGCGCCAAGTTAGGGAAATCGTTGGTAATTGTGAGTTGGAATTTGAAAATCGAAGTGAAAAGTGAGATATCGTTAGAAGGAAACATAGGGGCGCTTGTTCCGCAAATGCCCACACTTGCCACGCCCCCTTTAAGCCCCACCCCCTTTCCAGGGAGAGGCCCTGGGAGGGGGGGGGGACGCCCCAGCCGGCTCCTGCTCGGCGATTTCTCCAAGGAGATGGAGAAGTCCGGGGCAGGGAAGGGACTCCATCGCGAAGTCCCTTCCCCAAGCAAAAATTCTCTCGAAGGAGAGAGGCGCAACTGATGAATCAGAGGCGAAGAATGAGGAGGAAGAGGGCTATTTATAGGGGGGCGTACAAACTACAATCCTTGCATGCGCACTCTCTAGGTGGGACACACTCTCTCGCTCACTCTCGCTCTCAAGCTCTCTCCCAGGGAGAGGCCCTCGCCCCAGCCGGCTCTTATATCAGAGGCTCGTGCGCACTCTCTAGTGTCTGATCCGATTCTGACTGTCTGTGGTCTAACTTGAACATGCTGTAACTGCAATGGTTGTATGAATTAATTTATTAAGAGTAGTGCAAGGATGAGCTAATCGGTGATGAATAAAGAATCGGCTAATTGGTATGGAATAAAAAATGAACTCATTGTTAGGAAGTGAAGAACAAAGTAATCGGTAATGAATGAAGGAATAGGCTAATCAGTAGTTAATGAATAGAATAGGCAAATCGGTAATGAGTGAAAATAATAGGCTAATCGGCAGTTAATGAAAAGAATAGACAAATCGGTAAACGACTAAAAAAATAAGCAAATTTATTGCGGATTTTTCCTTCATTAATTACATTACGGATTAGCCTATTCCTTTCATTAACTACCGATTTGCCTATTCCTTCATTCATTACCGATTACTTTGTTCTTCACATATTACCGATGAGTTCATTTTTTTATTCCATACCAATTAGCCGATTCTTTATTCATCACCGATTAGCTCATCCTTGCACTACTCTTAATAAATTAATTCATACAACCATTGCAGTTATAGCATGTTCTTAGGTCACCATTAGTTAATCAAGAGCGAGAGAGTGCGAGAAAGCGTTGAGATATGAGAGAGTATACGAGATATGAGAGTATGCGCAGTGCATAGTGAGAGAGGGCGAGAGAGCATTGAGATATGAGAGAGTACAGAGTGCTAGGATGGAGGGGGCGGGGCGTGGGCATTTGCGGAACAAGCGCCAACATAGGGATGTTAATGATTGAGAAGAATATCCCCTGGGGGCAAGTTTAGCGATAAAATGAAAATAGTCCTATTTGTATGAAAATTTGTGAGTACACTAATTCGACGATGGAGAACTCGAATTTGGAATAGAAAACTGTGTGTCGTGTGAGTTTGTTCGTTTTTTCGTGTTTTCATGTGAAAAAATGAAAATATTGGAATATCTTTAACATTTGAGGGAATACGATGGCGATAACGAATTTGGAAAGAAAACTTGTGTAAATTGAAATTTAGCTCGTCTCAGAGTATTTTCGTTTGCAAAAATGAAAATGGTAGAATTGTTGGGAAGATTGTAGGGTATACTGATTCAACGTTGGCGAAATCGAATTTAAAATCGAAAATATTGTGAAGAATGAGTTGGTTCTTCTATGGGTGTTTCGTATGTCATTATCGATTGTCAAAACGCTCATGAATGTTGTGGCTAGTAGGTTAGCTTTTCCAATATCGTCCGTAAATGCCATCCGATCTTCCTCCCATATATCCTAAATATAATTTTACAGTTTATCCTAAATATAATTTTACAGTTTCGTTACCTATTGGTTTTCGCTCTTATGGCTTTTATATCACTCAAGATCACCTTCTCATGTTCAGCATTTCAGGCTTTTTTTGTTTTATTGATTTACCAGCCGAGCCCGCACGTTTAGTAACAGTGGATGTAGACCAAGCGTATCCCGAACCATATCGGTATATCGTACCCCGCCCGTTACAGTAACCTTGGAGAACATACTTACTGTAATGTTCGTGGGCATTGGCAAGTAGATATTTAAATACTGTAGGATACGTCGAATGACATCCACGGATGTTGTAACTTGCGGGAGAGGTAGGTATGAAGTTAATGTTAACGGAATCATGAGGGATACTGTAGATTGATGCCCACGGTTACTGTAACGTTTGTGTTACGGTAGCTCGCCCCTGTCTTGATATCCTACTCGCTTTAACCTCGACTTGAACCTGGTTAGAACACTTGGTCACGGTAAGACTTATAGCCGATTACGGTGCTAACTGTATCGTAATCGATACGATAGATCGATATCCGTGGTTACTGTAAGGTGATGTATACGATATGTAGATATCAAATGTTGATGTGCGCTGTGTGGGTACGGTTGGTCAACCTGGTCGTGTTAACCTTAGATAGTCATTTCGTCACGACTTGGTTAACTAGTCTATGATTTCCTTCACAATTAGCTTGTCAAAATACGTAATTTTTAGCCTAACTTGAAAACGGTTAAATTTCATGACTTGTAGCACTAAGTCATTTTGGTAGATCTCGTCGAGAGCTTTCGATTTGTATACATTTATGGCGCGCATTTGCATGAAAATGAACAGAAATGAGATACGAAATATATTTTGAATGAAAATAACGCGAGTCCGGGTCCATGAGTATCGGTATCAAGTGCCGCGTTACTGATTTTCCTACGTTTTTAAGGAAGATTCGTTTTATAGACACATTCCTGGTCATTCCATCGATGGTTCGGATTCATAATCCGACAGAGGTTATTAATAAATAAAAAAATTATGTTTAGATTTTAACACTTCGCAAGCTCTCTCACCGCAAGGAAAGAGGTTCAAGTAACATAACAACAACTGAATTTTAGTGTTTTATCCCGGATTCTGGTTGGTTTTGGCTAGTACTTTTTTGGGTTGTGAAAGTGGCCAATTCTTTGCATGCGGGCGCTTGTTCCGCAAATGTGCACACTTGCCACACCCCCTTTAAGCCCCGCCCCCCTCGAACCGTGCACTGCGTACTCTCTCATATCTGAACGCTCTCTCACCTCTCTCTCGGCATCTTGCGCAGTCTCTCATATGCCTACGCTCTCTAGCGCTCACTCTCTCATATCTCAACGCTCTCTCTCACTTTTGATTAACTAATGATGACCTAACATAACAATGGCAATAATCGGGGTAAAACAAGGTTTACCTCATTCAATCAGTCTAATTATGTCAATATCCCCGTCTCCCGAGTCTTCTCCCAAATCTCCCAGCTTTCCGATTCTCTTCAGTGATGTTAGTTTTGGATCGACCGATTCTCCCATCAAACCTACCGTACCAACGCCTCCACTTCCTAATCCTTTGCCGGCTGGTAGTTGCCCCAATTGTGAGGATGGTTTACCGCCCCACAGCGAAGCTCTCAATCTATTCAAGGGTGTGAATTCTCGACAGCAAGAGATGTTTCTGTCCCTTCCTAAGGAAACACACATTGAACAAAAGAAAAGTATGGGTTTGCTGCCATCAAGCAAGACTTGCATATGCGGCTGTACGATGACTCTCAAAAAAAAACAGAAAGAAATCAATTCTCATGGTGGTTCATCTGCCCCGACAGAACTTGCTACAAAAGAGTTTCAATTGCAAGGGGAATGATCTTTGAGCACATGAAGCTACCGTACCAAGATGTCTTCAGAATAATATATGCTTTTTTCGTACCAATTAGTCGATTCACTCATTAATATTTCTTCATTAATAAATTTGATAGCACGTTCTGGTTAGAGCACAGACATACAGACAAACCAGGTAAGACACACAGGGGAGATGAGAGAGGAGAGAGAGCAGGACAGTGAGAGTAAGCGAGAGAGCGTGTTCTAGCGAGGCTTGTAGTTTGTATCGCCCCCTATAAATAGCCTCGGCCTGCTCATTCTTCGCCTCTGATTCATCAGTTGCGCCTCTCTCATTCGAGAGCATTTTGGTTTGGGGAAGTGACTTCGCGATGAAGTCCCTTCCCTGCCCCGGACTTCTCCATCTTCTTGGAGAAGTCGCCGAGCAGGAGCCGGCTGGGGCCTCTCCCCCCTTAAAGGCTATCCGCCTGGGAAAGGGGGCGGGGCTTAAAGGGGGCGTGGCAAGTGTGCACATTTGCGGAACAAGCGCCAAAGGAGGTACGCATACCAATCATGCATCATCGCATAAAAAGTATAAAGCTCCCACTTGCAACTCATCATTCTTTTCATTTTCGATATACGTCAGATTCTTGAATGATCAACTGAAATTCCACGAAATCACAAAAAAGACCCTTTTAAGTACAAATATTTATACAGAGTCCAAAAGACATGAGATGAAAATAAATGAAACAAAAAAGTGGCGAAGTGGTGTGTAAATTTTCTCTGCTTTTCCGTAACTTTTGAATAAATAGTAGAAATTAAAAACGGCTACGTTCACCTCATATAACCATAGAACATATTTTTTTAAATGTTGTCTGGACCCTTTTGAATGAATGGTGATTACATTGTGTGCACTTACATAAACTACATATACGCATGCAGGCGCTTGTTCCGCAAATGTGCACACTTGCCACGCCCCCTTTAAGCCCCGCCCCCTTTCCCAGGCGGATAGCCTTTAAGGGGGGAGAGGCCCCAGCCGGCTCCTGCTCGGCGACTTCTCCAAGAAGATGGAGAAGTCCGGGGCAGGGAAGGGACTTCATCGCGAAGTCACTTCCCCAAACCAAAATGCTCTCGAATGAGAGAGGCGCAACTGATGAATCAGAGGCGAAGAATGAGCAGGCCGAGGCTATTTATAGGGGGCGATACAAACTACAAGCCTCGCTAGAACACGCTCTCTCGCTTACTCTCACTGTCCTGCTCTCTCTCCTCTCTCATCTCCCCTGTGTGTCTTACCTGGTTTGTCTGTATGTCTGTGCTCTAACCAGAACGTGCTATCAAATTTATTAATGAAGAAATATTAATGAGTGAATCGACTAATTGGTACGAAAAAAGCATATATTATTCTGAAGACATCTTGGTACGGTAGCTTCATGTGCTCAAAGATCATTCCCCTTGCAATTGAAACTCTTTTGTAGCAAGTTCTGTCGGGGCAGATGAACCACCATGAGAATTGATTTCTTTCTGTTTTTTTTTGAGAGTCATCGTACAGCCGCATATGCAAGTCTTGCTTGATGGCAGCAAACCCATACTTTTCTTTTGTTCAATGTGTGTTTCCTTAGGAAGGGACAGAAACATCTCTTGCTGTCGAGAATTCACACCCTTGAATAGATTGAGAGCTTCGCTGTGGGGCGGTAAACCATCCTCACAATTGGGGCAACTACCAGCCGGCAAAGGATTAGGAAGTGGAGGCGTTGGTACGGTAGGTTTGATGGGAGAATCGGTCGATCCAAAACTAACATCACTGAAGAGAATCGGAAAGCTGGGAGATTTGGGAGAAGACTCGGGAGACGGGGATATTGACATAATTAGACTGATTGAATGAGGTAAACCTTGTTTTACCCCGATTATTGCCATTGTTATGTTAGGTCATCATTAGTTAATCAAAAGTGAGAGAGAGCGTTGAGATATGAGAGAGTGAGCGCTAGAGAGCGTAGGCATATGAGAGACTGCGCAAGATGCCGAGAGAGAGGTGAGAGAGCGTTCAGATATGAGAGAGTACGCAGTGCACGGTTCGAGGGGGGCGGGGCTTAAAGGGGGTGTGGCAAGTGTGCACATTTGCGGAACAAGCGCCCCTCCTTTATTCTGTATATTTATCGAAGAAATTCATTGATCAGAGTAGATTCTCATTTATTTTTCAAAACATGAAACAATGCTACAAAATCTCACGCAAAATCAGCAGTGATCTCACGCTGAATAATAGGATCAAGCTTTACCCTATATATTTATCAGGGGATGGGGTGAGGGAGAGAGTGGAGAAGGAAAGATAGAAGGAGAGATAAGGGAGGGAGCGAGCGAGAGAAGTAGAGGGAAGGGGAGAGGAGGTTTCAGAAAAAAAGGGTAAACAAAATACTGAATGCATATATTAGGGATAAAATACAATACCACAACGAATTAACCATAGTGTACTGATTTTTCATATGAGATTTGTGAGAGGCGGTGTTGTGGTAAAAGCGGCAGTAGGTCGAACGAGAACCGATGAATAATATCCGATTGGATTATAAACATATGCATATGAGAGACAACCGCTAATGAATAGACAAAGTACGCAAATGGCTATAATCCAGTCGGTTATTATTCATCGATTCTCATCCGAACTAGTGCCGGTAAAAGCGTATACGGTTGCAGTGCATACCATTACATTTACTCTTGAATAACTGCATAGGCTTGTTTAGTGTTGCTATCTCATTGTCTACACGGTTGCTTGTTCGTTTCTATACTAACTCGTTAATTCATGAGCTACAGTAGTTATTCTTTCCAAATAATCAATCAATACTCGACAGATATCTGACATAATTCGTAGGTTAAAGGGCTACTTCCTCCCGATATATGGGGCCCGTTGCTTGAAAACCAGGGACTGGATATATAATATACTAGCCGTGAGCAATGTTCTGAGAGTTTCTCGAACTTTCTGAAACCTTCTTGATTTTGAAACTATTGTTTGGTACTGTAGTCAGGGTTATGGAAGAGGGTTCTGTAGAGAGAAAAGAGAGAAGAGAAAAGAGACAGAGAGGAATGGGAGATAGAATGAGGGAGAAGAGAGAGAGAGAAGATGGAGAGAGAAAAGAAAGAGACAGCGAGGTAGAGAGTAATTTTATTACGGGGAAATCGCGTCCATTTCTCAATTACAACATTCGCATAAATTACGGGGTAATCGGGCTAAGTTCGCACATCGATTAGATATACAGTCAATAATTGAAATGCATGAGCTTTATTCATAGACATATTTGAGATCAAACTTGATTTGGTATAGGATTGTGGCCCTAAAGAGGGCCGTTGGGTTCTGGGTTTAGCCGTGAGTGCTAAGCGAGGCGTTTATTCCTTTTCTCCGGCGGTCTTCTTGGGGAGAAGAACAGCGTTGATGTTGGGAAGAACACCTCGTTGAGCGATGGTGACTCCAGCCATGAGCTTGTTTAGCTCCTCGTCGTTGCGGACGGTAAGTTGAAGATGGCGAGGATTGATTCTGGTCTTCTTGTTCAACTAAAACTGTTCAATCGATTAGAATAAAAATAATATATAAAAAATGCAAATCCTAGGATACAGAGATCAAAGATCAGTTTAAAATGACACCTGACCTAATAATGAATGAATACCTCTAATCGATATCTCCATCTGATCCAGCTTAGTCTTCCCAATGAATGTGTACTTGGAAAGGTCGACCGATTAAGATCAGTGAGTCATCCTCGCCAACCTGTAATAAAGATCAAAGATCAAAGATTAGAGATCAAAGATTATCCAAACTGCAATTGGTCACAATGAGTATTTTGTCAGATAGGAAGTCGTGTCATAACACCAAAAAAGCAATGTGTTTACTTTCTAATACGACAAACAGTTAAAAATTAACCATTGGAATCATTGATGGGCGCCGATTGGGGTGCCCTACAGTAACCCATGACCTACCGTATGATATTTGATGGCACCTTCATCTACACTCTCATCAGGATTCTGTTGATGATTAGGATGAGGAACAGAGGAGATGACCTCATCATCGTTATCTCTCAATGAATCATCACAATTCTCGTTAGAGGCTGAACTTGTAGTGGAGTGAGCAGGAGACTGGAATGAATACAATTATACATGGGCGCCGACATGGGGATGCCCCCTGTAAAATTAGAGCTTTTCGAAAATTTTTGGATTGCCCCCTGTAAAAAATGACGTATGAGTGAAATTTTTGGGGAAAAAAGTGAACGCCCCCTGTAAAATTAGCCATTTTCGCTCGGATGCCCCCCCCCCTGTAGAATCGAGCTCCAGGTACCCCGCCCATGTATGAACACAACTATATGAAAAGATCATGTTAATTCCTCCATTTACGAATACAATCATCTTCCCAATTATTACAACGCTATTTATTGATTTGAGATAAATATGGATGGATGAAAAGTCATACAAGCACACAGTAGATGTAACTCCATTACATACATCAATCAAACATTAGAGTACCAACTACAATTCAATGGATCGATAAGGCGGTCCTTTGAATTGTAGTTGGTACATCTTTTGAAAAATGTAACACCGCCTAAGGAGAGACCATTGCATGGTCACCATACCATACCTGTGCAGATATAGACGCAACTTGCTGTTCGACATACGCGTTCACATTGGCCCATACGTGGGCGGCACTTGTCGCTGGAAATGAAAATCGGGTGGGTCGGACGGTAAAATCGGGTGGGATGCAAAAATGGAATTTTTAAATATAATAATCTACAGCCTTTTTCCAATATCGATCAGTTCTTCATACATTCACAGTAATCTATTCATACCGTATGCTCTATTTATCTTCATCTGTCTCTATCGATCTATCTTTTATGAGTTCAATCTCTATTAATCATACTGACTTATTCGTTGAATTCAACTTCAAATATGTAATTAATTTAACTATTGTAATAAAGCATATGCATAGATCAGTTTCAATACAGATATGAACTTTTGTACAATCAATAGGAATCTCATAAAAAGTAAACGCGTTCAAATGCATATAATTAACAAATATCACAAGTCAGCATATCATGCTTATCGATTGATATGAAAAGTTCAAGTAATATTATAAGAATAAAAGTTAATCTATTATTATCCTTGAGATCTAGTAATGTCACACAATATCTTTTAATATTAGTCCAAATCCACCCCTAACATTCTCTACATGGTGATGGGACGTCGTGAAACCATTTTTTAAACCTAATTTATGACCGCCACTATTAAACTCCAAATGTTCTGATTCGTCCAGAAAACATGGTCCTAAAAATGTTTTTTCAAAAAAATTTTTAAGTCTCAACGATAGAGTGGAGGACTGATTAGACTAAATGTCATAAGCCGTTACTTTGCACGCATCATTTATTCGATACAACTAAAAGATAAACCGAAAATGAATTCATTTGCTATAGTAATTTTTGCTCCGGGAGGGGTTGTCGCTGGGCTGTCGCTAGCGATGGGCCCATACATGGGCACCACTGCCGCTAGCGGCAATATACCCCCGATTTTTGGCACCCGACCCACCGATTTTTCGAAAAAATCTCTTAAAATGACGTGAAGATGCTCCATTTTTTGCTTCCGACCCCCCGATTTTCATTTGCAGCGGCAATGCCCGCCCACGTATGCATTGGCCTGCTTCGCCATGACAAGTTGTTCTCGTGTGGACTCAGGGGGCAGACGAGTACTCTTTTGACGAGGTACGGTAGGCACTTGAGGAGGAGCAAATGGTTGTGACTAAAACAATACACAATTAAGATATATTAATTAGCATTAAAAGTACACACCTTTCTTGTCCTCTGAGTGTCCGGTTCCCAATCGTCGTCGTAATCCAACAGAGCCTAAAATAGATATCCATTCATTCATATTTATCACATTCTGTATAATACATGGGTGTCGACATGGCGGGTGCCCCTTGAAAAAAATTGTGGGAAACCTACTGTAAAAATTGACGTTTAGGTGAAATTGTTGGAAAAAAAGTGATGGATGGATGGAAAAGTGATGTAAAATCAACCATTTTTCGTTCGGATGCCCCCTGTGGAAACGAGCTCCAGGTACCCCTCCCATGTATGTTCTGTATATAATTATCTTTTCTTAACTTTTTCGATGTCCACTACTATACTTATGCTACCCCGTTGTGGCATAGTAAATTATGTATCCAACCATTTTTCTTGTTTGTGCCCTATGTATTGTTTATTACGTACCAGCATAATAAAGTTATTATTATTATTATTACCTGAGTGCAATTCATCTGGGACGGGAAGGTGTCGTCCTCGAGCAAACGACGCTGCTTCTCCTGTTCCTACAACATGGGTCGAAAAGTAACGTTGCAAAGTACCAAGCCTGACCGGATTTTGTGCCAAAATTTCACAAAAATCGAAAAACCTGACCGGATTTTGAGCCGAATTTGAAAACAACGAAAAACCTGACCGGATTTTGAAAACTGATAACCTAGCTATACCCCCTGACATCAATTACAGTATCACCCCGGACATCAGCTACAGTACCCCCTGACATGAACTACAATATCCCTCCTGACATCAACTACAGTACCCCCTGACATCAACTACAGTACCCCTCCAAATACCTTTAATTCATTGCATCTCTGCGTTCTTCACCTGAAGCTTCGCAAACTGTACACAGAAATCGTTACGGGGCAACTTCTCCTCGCTCTCAGCTGAAATTATCGATTGAATCTTCAAGATTACTGAGAACTGAGACTACAGTAATCAATGCGACTACTGTATGATGTAACTGTAATCAATCAATACCTGCAATTCGTTCTCGTTCCTCTTCATCATCGAAAGCTTTCATATCGTGCAATCTCAGCCTCCATCTCTCGACGCTCAGCCGCTTGTTAAACAATAATACCGTAGTACTTTCAATTTCAACAATCATTATTGATTCATGATATCGTAGTCTACCTTTTCCATCTTCCGCCAAGGAGCATTCGCCATCTTCTGTTCGAAATCGGCAACTTGTTCGAGTGCCTCAAACGAATACCATAGTAATTTCATAACTATTGATTTATTCAAAGTTCACCTTTGCCTTTGTCTTTTCGATATCTGCTCTACGAGATTCCAGCTAAAATTAAAATTATTACTTTTCAGCAGCAAAATAAATACCGTACCGCGATCGTATCGAGTCGAATTCTCTCCTGATTGAGAACATGAAGTTCTTTCATGTCCTTGATTTCACCACGAAGACTGCAATATAGACATTAAAAAAATGAATTTTGAGCAAAATTGAAACGAAATTTGTTCAATACCATTCAATTATTGATACATTTTATATCAATACAAGAATTGGTTCTTCTTCCGATAACGGCATCGACCTTCTTTGTGAAATAAATAGTCAAAAGTATTGGAATGAGCAAGAAATAGAGGAATTGTGTGATGTAATTATCGGAAGAACGATCACGGCCTATCCCCCAATAGCATATCCATGATGTTTCCTTCCAACCAGTTGATATCCAGTTTCACCCACCGTTCATTATCCTTGTGTAACGTAGCGAGTTTCGCCTTCTTCGCGTCTCTCGTTGCACGGAGCTTGATCAGAATCTTCTCCTGTGCGTCCCAACGTGCTCGCACCTCCTCAATCATCTTGCGCAGTTCTCCGAATCAATCAATAATGACAATGCATAATCAAGAAGGATAAAGTATGTCACTCACTTGTTTGGACTATCTCTGCTTCACGGCGGCGTTCGTCTCTACGCAATTTCTTCTCCACTGAAACATAAAGATATAATTTAAGTGCAATCATTTTTCCGAAATTTTCGTTCCGTGATAGATTATACGACACTATAATGTCCACAGTGATTGGGCTTAGCACTGTGAATTCAAAGAATCCACGCCAACATATGGCAAGCTAATGTAAGATCTTCCTAAACAAGCAGGCACTGCATCTAGACATGTTTCATATTAACGTAGCATATAAGCAACGGACTTCCTGCAATCATATCCTCGTAGACCTTATCAACTTCAGCCAACTCATCCGATTCCATGCCTTCACGCACCATTCGAGCTCGACCCTGACTCAATCAATATCAACCAATAACAGTACAGAAAATCATCTACCACAGCAAGGATGACTCGAACAGTTTCCATATCCTCGGCGGCACGTATACGGCTACAAACATCTTCACCGATATGATCAAACTTACCCATATTGCCTGAAGAAATAACACTTATAATGATCTTGATTATAGTCTTCGCTTGTCAAGATAACTGTATTATTACAGCACGTGGATAAACATTATCTATCGATTCATACGATATGATACTTCCATCAGAACACTTTATCGGTATTTCAAAACATAATGAAAGGAAAATGAGTCGGTACATCTAACACGAGAGGGGTTCTCTATAAGATCTATCTTTATCTAGGCTTTATCTATAAGAGAATGAACAACGAAATGAAGAGAAACGATGAAAAAAATACGGAAAGAATTGAACAAGAATATTAATCAAAGTGTAGATCCATAGGGTGATGAACGAATCTTGATCATACAACAATCAATCGTTGCAGCCGCCATTTCATTGTATTGAACTGCTTCTGAAATGGATATGCATTGAAATACCGTGTGATATTCGATGGCAGCTTCGACAACTCTAGTCACTCACATAGGTGGGCACGCTGGGGGAAAGGCTGTGCGCAAACCCTGGAATCGGTAGGCAAGGCTGTGCGCATGGCTATATGAAATTGTTTTTGTTGCTAATTCAACAGGAAATTTTCCAAATTTTTGCGAAGCAAGGCTATGTGCAAGACCGCGATGGGAAGGCAAGGCTGTGTGCAAAAAATATTCGTTTTTACGCGCCCACCTATGGTCACTCATCATTCTCTCAAACAAATTGACACAGATATCGTAATAAGTAATGTGGCACAAGTGGTATAATATAACATTATATTCCTCTTTAAACTTTTCCTTGATTATTTAAATAGTGTGGCAAATAAAGAAGAAAAGCAACATATATATAAAAATTTGAGAGCAGCCCCAGATTGTTGTGGACATCAATGTAAGGATGAAGACCATTCAAACTATACCCTATAGGGTGACGAAAATGATTCATTATTATCCATTTCTGTGGCCACAAATGAGCAAATCGCAGGTCGTGCGGTTATTCATCCCCTTTGGCAATTTGCCTCTCTCTCTTGTGACCCGCTTTTTCGAATATTCCATTGTAGCAGCACCTCTAATCGCTAACCACCGAAAGGGGGATCATAAATCATAAATGCAACTACCGTGAATACCCGCACCAGACTGCCAGAGGGGGTGGACGATCATGAGTCATTTTCGCCATCCTAATGTAAATCTCTAATCTTTCTCTTATTCGAAGGGCGCGTAATACGCAGTAGTTTACAGCAAGCTATCATCAATCTTTTAGCGTAATGGTAAAACTCCGGACTATCACTGTTCGAATTCTGTTGCCGAACTTTCTAATTAACAAAAAGCGCGCCACGGCCTAAACTGTGACAGCTGATTCGCTCACGTTTCTATCAATCAATACACAAATTCAGCAACACAGAAATACTATACTATAACCAAAATAGCTTGCTATCCTTCTGTCTTCGGGTCTTCGGTAGATATTCAAGTGACATTCAGATCTTGATGCAATGAGAAGGATTAGGATACCTTTGCATCCATCCGTGTATCAGTCGTAGTCGACCAATCATAGGAAGCGACGTCTCTGCTACGGTGCTCGGAAGATAGAAGCTGCAAAATTTCGATTATTTTAATGCAAAAAAAGAAAAGATACCGATAAAAAATCACCGATGCCTATTCTCCAGCCTTTCCGTAGACGTCTACATCACGCGCCGATTGTGGCCATCTCCCTGAACAACATAATTACTACAGGAACCGGAAGCCATTCAAAGCAATCGAACATACAGCGACGTTGCGGCCACACGTGTCCGTATCCGACGGATGGCCAACTTGCGGCCGCAACTTGGCCGTCCGTCGGATAGTTATCCGACGGATGGCCAAATTGCGGGCAATAGCAAACTGAGTTAGTAATTGTTTTAAACACTCTGTTTTCTTATTTTTTTGCTCCGAACTACTCTATTAATCCATTTAATTAGTCTATCGATTCAGTTGCTATCCAAGATCAGCATAGTTCCTTTACTCCATTTTGCGGAATACGTCTTATTTCTTGTTTTGTCGTAGAACAAAAAAAAACAGTTACAGACAGAGTAGAGCGGACTCAAAGCCTAAGCTTACCTTAACTAAGGAACTCTGCTGAGTGCGAATAGTAACTGAATCGATAGAATGTTTAAATGAATCAGTAGAGTAGTGCGGACTCTAAGCCTAAGCTTACCTTAACTAAGGAACTCTGCTGAGTGCGAATAGTAACTGAATCGATAGAATGTTTAAATGAATCAGTAGAGTAGTGCGGACTCTAAGCCTAAGCTTACCTTAACTAAGGAACTCTGCTGAGTGCGAATAGTAACTGAATCGATAGAATGTTTAAATGAATCAGTAGAGTAGTGCGGACTCTAAGCCTAAGCTTACCTTAACTAAAGGAACTCTGCTGAGTAAAGGATAATAAATTGCTCACGGGCAGGGATGTGCATTTTTCGTTTTTTCGATTTCTTTCAATTTTTCGAATTTTTCTCGAAAAAACTTTATCGACGAAAAAATTTTCGAAAAAAATTCGAAAAAATCGAAAAAAAAAAATGCTTTTACATAAAAAGCACAAAATTTCAAAAATTAATCATTATTAGCGACTTTTTTGAAAAATTTTGAAACAAAAATTACAATTTTTGTTGAGCAAAAATATTTTTTCATGAAAGCGGCTTCAATTAAGAATCACACAGTTGCAATTCTTGCGTTATCATTATATCGATAGTAAAAAATTCTAAAGAGAATAAAACGTGATATGTGCTCTCTGCGCTTCTCTAAGGGTGTTTCTCCGGCGCTACCGGGCACACTATCCCAAATATGGCTGTAACAGCGCATAAATAGCCTTCTTGTAAAATAATTCTGAACTCTTTCAATGACTATTTTGTCGTGCTTTTAGAACGGATTAAAAACAGTTGGATATAATGTTTTTTTCGAATGAAGGCTATAAAATGATGATAGAACAATGAAAATGAAGTTGGGGAAGTGTAAAAATCAGCAAAAGAATAATGACAGAAACGGGGGTTGAACCAGGGGGGACAGGGCTGCCAGTCTGTTGCACTACCGGTTGAGCCGTCGAGGAAGTTGTACACACTACTTTGCATCTCGTAGGGTATTTTGGCGGTGCGCCGTTATCGATCGAAATTATCGACTAGTATGAAGCTTTTGAAAACAGTTAACTGAATCGATACACTAATTAAATAGATCGATAGAGTAGTACGGATCCTAAGCCTAAACAAACCTTAACTAAAGGAACTCTGCTGATTTTGGATAGTAACTGAATCGATAGACTAATTAAATGTATTAATAAAGTAGTTCGGTGCAAGAAATAAGAAGACAATGTGTTTAAAATTATTACTAAGTCAGTTTGCTATTGCCCGCAATTTGGCCATCCGTCGGATAACTATCCGACGGACGGCCAAGTTGCGGCCGCAAGTTGGCCATCCGTCCGTTACGGACACCTCATACAGCGAAGCCGAATAAATAAAACACAAAGTTGAAAATACTCGTCATACCTCTTCGCCTGTGTTCCTGTAATCAGCATATGAAGCGTGGGCGTCTTGTCATCGCCTTCAACAAAAATAATTACAAAAAATCAAAATAAATAATAGAAAACGCGCGGAAAACTGCTTGGGGGCTTCATGAATTTCAATTCAAAGGGCGACTTCAAGAGAAGTTTCGAATTCATACGGTAGATTGTGAATTATCATGAACTGACTTTTTAATAATTGCAAAGAGCTAATTCATTATATTGTATAGTGTCAAAATAGAATTTAAAATTTGGTCTGCGAAAATAGTGTCTGCACCAAAGCAAAAATATAGCTTTCATAAAAAATTTCGCTAAAACGCCTTTATTTAAAATTCCAGAGCCAAATATCTGTGATATGCGAACAGACATAGTAAAGTTCTGAACAAAAACTTCTCTACACTCCGAAAGATTGTGTCTCACCAAATGATCTCTCTGTCTCTTAACTGGGCGACCTTGTTTCCTCATCCAACTGGGGATCCAAATTGAGCACATTCAACGTCCATCGATCGTAACGCAATCTCGAGAGCCTCTCCACCCACATCCACCTCCCCGTCTCTCCGCTTCCCTAACAACATCCTTGAAATTTGCATTTTTATTTGCTGCTACACTCTTCGTTCATACTTTATATGTTGGCGGTGCGATAAATACCCTACACGATGCAACGTACAAAGCAATAACTTGCTAATGTTTATAAGCTTCCTCAACTTCATCTTCATTATTTTATCATCGTTTCAGAGCTTTAACATTCGAAAAAAAACATTATATCGATTCCGTTACTATTCGCACTCAGCTGAGTTCCTTAGTTAAGGTTTGCTTAGGCTTAGTATCCGCACTACTCTATTGAATAATTTCAATTATAAATACTAAGATCGCGCTACGATTGACAACAACGTACGCAAAATGCACAATTTAAGACCATCGGCTGTCACAAACCCACGGAGTATTCGCAATGTTCCAAAATAGCTTGCGACGATTTGTAGCATAGGTACACCATAAGTATGACTAATTGAATCAAGATTGACGGTCAATTCACTGCAATAAAACGCGCTTAAAAGAAAAAGAAAAGCTAGGCTTCATCAAAATCGACTTTCCAACAAAGTAGAGTGAGAGAGAAGGCAACAGGGTGATCATTGACACTAAAGCGCGATGATAACTAAAATTCAATACAAAATAACGAGTAACAAGCGACTAATTAGCACTGTTCAGACACGAAACAATCGTCGATGGGCTATTGATTGGTTTTTTGCAAAGTTTTACTTATTTTATGTACAGTATACCCCCGATCGTACACTGATTCTTTTTAAATTTTTTTATTTTAAGTCGTATTCGTAAACTCGCCAACTCTTTTCTTAACAATAATCAGCTTCAGTAGTTAAAACTACACTTTCTGTTTGGGTGCAAATCCCTCAAAATTCAATAATTAATGAAAAATAAATCACTTCATGATAGTATAGGTAAATTACGGTAGATTTAGCCATTCTCCTCCAGAGAGTTCGGGCTTTTTTTGCAACATTTTAAATCCTTTATTGTTAAGTTTATTCCGTTCCGATGTAGACATAGGTCACTTCCCACTCTCAATTTGAACTGAATGGTTTATTACTGCTTCTGCAATCAGTTTTATCGAAAACGTGGTTTTTAAACCCTGATTAAAATCTGCTATTTTAGTTACTTTCGTGATTATGTCTTCAGGTTTGCGATTGCCTTTTGCTATCTCCAAAGTCTATTTTTACGATTGTCTCATTGGCCCTTCCAAAGGTGATATGCTAAAGCAATTTTTGGTCTCCTCATGGAAAGGAAGAATAAAAGGTAGATATCCATGACCACACCCCTTTTGATGATGCTCAACCAACTTATAATTAGTTACTAGTTTTGTTATAGTAATAGTGAGTGAAAGTGCCGTAGAAATGTGTTTGGCAATTCTTCCGAACACAGGATCAGTCCAAAAGTATGGTATAAAAGTATAGCATAAAACGCACTTTCCTTCGTTTATTTTTCGCCACGTTTTGGAGTTGTGTTCTGGTCCCAGTATTCTGAATTAGTGTCAACAATTCATGCGTTTACATGAAACACGAAACAATTTCTAACGTAGTTATTCGACCTATGTTACTCTTCACTCTCTGAGCTGCTTTATTTTTTCAAGTTTTTCTTTAAAAAAATAATAAATTGTTAATTTGAGATCCCATCTCGCCGTCGTCGTTCTCGCTCTCCTCGTCGTGAACGTCGACGATCTCACTCGCCCAGATGAAGTCCTCCATTGACGTATGTCCTTTTTTGTAGCTACGGTGAAACATGAATGTTACGGGTTCACGGAATGAAACTCGTTATCGTAGTAGGAAATTTTGTTCCCCCCCCAGGAAGTATAATAACGCCACGTGCGAGATATTCATACATTTTCGAGCACCCACATTGTGAGTGACTTTTTGTCGATGCGGTCAGTTTTGAAACTCGAGACCCATCTAGGAATATGCGGGAGATCGAGATTAGTAAAAATCACCTAAGATCGTGTCAGTTTCGAGTACTTGAGATGTCGATCGGGTCAGTTTTGTTCTAATTTCGGGTCAGTTTATATTATAATTCGCAAAAACAACTGATTGTGAGTGGGACGAAAATGTATGGAGATATTGCTGATATTTCCGTTTTGTGCAAAGGATTCACATTATGGTGGCGAGAACCAGTCAATACGCACTAGTCCTAGTGACAGTCTCTCTCTACTCAACCGAGAGAGAGGTCATTTGGATATGTCAATACAATTGAGTCCTGCCTCCTTCTCCGTTGCTATTCCATTGGTGAGAGTGCGCGTGAGTTCTCCTACCATCCCCTTCCCTCCTTCTCCCTCAGCACGATGAAGTCGACAAATGTTATTTGACAGTCAATTTTAGGCTTGTTGAATAGCCCTTGGCTTGTAGATTCCAAAAATAATCATATTTGCATATTTGGACCACTTAGATCCGAGAAAAGCATAAAAGAGCAGTGTTTGCTACTCAACCGTGACCCCAACCCACGGCTGCCATAGGGAACAGACGATTAGACCACGCACTAGTTGGAAGGAGAGAGAAATTGGTGGTTCTCGCCACCCTACTTCACATGATTAGTTATTCAAGCCTTTAAGGGTTGAGTAATAGTATAGTTGTTATCTTATCAATGCTATGTAAAATAACCAATTTATTTATCTCGATCATGCGCTTGTCACGGTGTAAATACCATGGGTCGAATAGCTACTACCGATTTTATAAACGCGCCCGGGTTTCGTAGTTTGTTACGTGCTTTTCTAGCTATGATATATACGATTCACCTTTCTCGCCGCTGTCTCATGTTTTATTGCGCAATGCTACCGTATAATTATTGATTATTGACTGGTTTTCATCTTACCGTACCGCATATTGCAGTCGTGATGGAGGCCGTCTGTCGGGACCGGTGCGTCGTGACGTCATGCCCTTCACCGCGAGAAGGTCGCCTCCGAACGGTCCGACGGTGCAAGGGCTTCGCCATCGTCCAGTACTTATTCCCGGAGAGCGCGGTGGCGGCGTAGGACGGGACCATCTTCAAGGTACGTAGTTTGATCCCCCGGCAATATAGTTTGATCTATGCCATATGTATCTCCATGAGTATCGCGAGATAGATTGTAGTGTACTTTAATCTTTGACGTGCCTGTCTGCAGGGAGGCATGCTGCACATTCTGGCGGACGCGGAGAAACGCGCGGAGCCAGACGCGGATGAGGTGGAGATGGAGATGGAATGGAAGGGACGGAGAAGAGACGTAAGAAGGGAATGGAGGAGAAGAGTTCGTTCAAGAAGGAGAAGGCAGAGAAGATGAAGAAGAACCCCGCCAAGGTACGGTAAGGGGGGTTTAGTAATAACTATATCTGAGTTTTAGACAAAAAAATTATGGCAAAAAAAAAGATTCTTGAAATACAATACAATGAGGTAGTAAGGTAAAATTTAATTATCGAGATTATTGATTGATTTACGAACACTATTGATTGATTTGCTACTATACCCATAATTGCAGTCTCACTCTTGGAACGCGTTGTTCCTGGGCGCGAACGAGGTCACGGACACGTTGACGGAGAAGCTGGGCGTCAGGAAGGCGGACATTCTCGGCGGAGAGAGTGGCGGTGAGAGGTACTAGGTGGTGTGATTTTATTTATTTTCACTTTCCTCTCTGTTTATCGTTAAAGATAAATAAATTATTATATTATTAGTGTGGACGGCGCTCGATGTTCTGATTTAAAACCGTTCTACCATCAGTTTATTTTCAGTGCGGCCGTCCGCCTCGCGCTCGCGGAGACGCGGATAGTGCGCGGAAGATCTGATGGAGGTAGTGGAGCGTATCGACTCGCACAAGGCCGCCCTCGAGACGTGTCAGTAGGGCCCATGTCGTTGAGGGCTATCTGGCGAGTCTTCAGAAGGCCTTCGATCAACTCTCACTCGGAAACTATTCCAATCTGAGTCTGTGGGTGGAGCGGCTGGATAAGGAGGTACAACGGGGTGGTTTTAACTAGAGAGAATATTATGCGGAGTGTTTCCCCGTAGCAGTGAGTTTCACGTTCCACCACGTCTATCTCTAGTGGTAGCCTCTTGATTTCCAATGCACATAGAATTGTGATTTTTAAAGCCAAGACACTCTGTAATGTTTACGTGTACGTCTCGTCGTCGGAGGAACATAATCCGAAGACATCAATTGGCCCCCTTTTCTCTTGTTGAATTCAAGTTTCAAGAGGGTTATTAAAGTTGATGTTAGGTAAAGGAAAACTGTTATGTGTCAGTCATCTTTCATATTCTAAATGTATAACTCTATACAGTATAAGTTATTTCAATCAATAAATATGTGACTACAGTAATGAAAACCCTGGTTGATACATTTATTGATTAAAAAAAGAAGACTGTATTGTGCAGGTTCGTCTCACCGCCCAGACCATCTACATCTCGCCGACGACGACAAACGCAAAGGCGAAGCTGCAGGAGCAGCTGTACGACCGGCACGACATTGTGACGGCGCAGTCGAGAATCAGCTCCAAGCGATTCCAGGTGTGATTATTTACTTATATAGGCATATTTGAAAGAAAAGTTGTTTGTTGTTGTATTGTGGTATATCACAACAAGACTCATGATCAAATAGACACGATCGTCCTCTCTGGTGAACCTTAATGGCGACCCAGCTAAAATAACATCCCAATGCTGATAAAGTTGTTGTAATGTAATGTAATGTAATCTATAAGCCAAATTCTCCATCACGTTTCCGATTGAGTATTGCGAGACAGATTGTCTTGTACTTTAATCTTTGACGTGCTTGCCTGCAGGGCCGCACGCTGCACATTCTGGCGGACGCGGAGAAGCGCGCGGAGCCAGACGCGGATGAGAAGACGGATGGTGGAGATGGAGAAGGACCTGTAGATGGACAAGAAGGGACGGAGAAGAGACGGAAGAAGGGAATGGAGGAGAAGAGTTCGTTCAAGAAGGATAAGACCAAGGTACGGTAGTGGGGGGTTTAGTAATAACTATATCTGAGTTTTGGAGAAAAAAAAGTATGACAAAAAATAAAGATTCTTGAAATACAATACCACAATGCAAAATTTAATTATCGAGATTGTTGATGATTGACGAAGATAATTGATTTGCTACCATATCATACATTTTCATACCCTCACAGTGTGGGGGATTGACCCACTATATTCGGCTCATTTCACGGCCGACCACTATATAAAGCTCATTTTATATGTGAAAGATTATAATCTAAGCGAAAAATAACGATTTTTCTGAATCGACCCACTATATAAAAGCAATTCGGTGAGGGCACCGAAAATGTATGTACCATATCCCATAATTGCAGTCTCACTTTTGGAACGCGCTGTTCCTGGGCGCGGACACGCGCGGAGAAGCTGGGTGTCTGGCTTTACCGTAACACTGTCAGCAACGCGGATATTCTGGGAGGAGAAGGCGGTGGCGAGAGGTATGTGGACGGTGTGGACTGCGCTCGATGTTCTGATTTGAAACAGTTGTACCATCAGTTTATTTTCAGTGCACGCTCGCGGAGACGCGGATAGTGCGCGGAGACGCGGATAGTGTGCGGAGACGCAACTTCCTACTCGCCAATGGAATCAGGTACCGTGTGTGAGAATTTGATATTTGAATTCATTTTTGAGCTATTTGGCCGAATATAACTAATTGTGAGCTTGCGCTTGAATGGATTAGGTGATACGGGAATCTCGCCGGTGACTTGTGTCACGAGGCCGAAGAATATGATACATAGATGGGCGGGGTACCTGGAGCTCTAGTCTACAGGGGTATCCGAACGAAGAATGGTTAATTTTACAGGGGGGGCTTCACTTTATTTTTTCAAAAATTTAACGTCTTTTTGCACATGGGGCATTCCGCAAATTTTCGAAAAATCCTATTTTTACAAAGGGCACCCCCATGTCGGCGCCCATGTATGAGAACAGTATACTTACCATTAATAGTTTCAGGAGCTCGCAGCCTGACTCCATTCCCTCCTCGTACTGGGATCGTATCATAAGACTCATCTCTGCACTCTCGTTGCCAAACCTGACGGAGATTATACCGTATCCGTTGACTACAAGAGCCTCTACTATGGTAGTATCCTCAAGGTGCGGTAGTGTTACATTTTATCTTATCAGACAGCGAAAACATGAGACTTATTGTATTTAGGACGTGAGTCCTCCCGTCGAGCCGCCCAAGCAAATCTCCGACCATGAAGATAAGAAACCCCCGAGGATTGGGATGAGTGTGAGAAGATTGAGGTTTGTTAAAGGGACACCACAAGCAAATTTTACTCTCCACTCTGGCAGCAACGCTCTCTCGTAGACAAAGAAAGCGAGAGAGCATTGCCAGAGTGGAAATTTTCAAATTAGCTTGGGTTGTGCATTTAATAGAAATAAATAAAATTGCGTTTTATTTGAGAAAGTACTTTTCAATTTATATTAAAATAAGATTGATTGAAAATTTGCTTAAACTAATTTAATTGATTGCAGGATGAAACGGCAGCAAAACCCGAAGACTGGGATGAGAATGATCCCAAGGAAATTGTGGATGAGAGTACAGAGAAACCATGCGATTGGCTAGAGGATGAGGTACCTTATACGATCTTTGAACGTATCGAAGAAAACAATTGCCGAACTAAATGTAACACTAGAGTGAAACATGAAATCACATGGTGAAAAGTCTAATCGAAAAAAAGAAAGTGACTAGAGTATTTGTTATCGATCCATTTGTTGATTGCAAATATCGATTGCTTGATTACTGTTGTGCTTGTTATGGTAGTAGATCATGACAGATATTGATAGATCAATGTAAGAATTATTTATTGATTGATTGGGTACTTTGTTCAGCAACCCCTCATTCCCGATCCGAAGGATGAGATAACCGATGATTGGGAGACTGAGATGGATGGAGAATGGGAGCCACCCATGATTGAGAATACAACCTATCAGGTAAGAGATCAAAGATCAATTCGGACTTTGATCAATAATGATCAATTCTGCAGGGTGTCAGCGGATGCGGCGAGTGGAAGCGTGACACTATCAAGAATCCCGCTTACAATGTATGGTGCTCGATCTTACAACATTGTTTGGTATATTAATTGATTGGAACTACGTCGAGACACAAAATAAACACTACGGAAAGGGCCTTTTAACGAGACTTTTGGGACAGATCCGATGTTCTAAAGTAGTGCCAATTTATTAGCTATGCATGAATAATGTAAACAAAAACCAAACGTTATATATCCAGGGCCGAAACACCGAGCCGCTCAGATTATACACAATATTATCATTATTTTCTCGACCTATATCACTCATTCATCACCTTTATGCTGCTTTAATTGTATTTATACGAGTGTTAATGAATGATTATTCGATTTCAGGACAAATGGCTTCGTCCCAAGATTGCCAATCCCGCGTACAAGGGCAAGTGGTTGGCTCGTCTAATCGATAATCCCGCTTACTTTGATCCCTCCTCATCTCCATTGGCCAGCCTTGCTCCCGTCTCTGCCATTAGAATCGAATTGTGGACCACGACCTAGAATATTCAGTTTGGTGAGTGGATCAAACTTGTTATCCTGAATATGCTAAAAACTTCTAAACCCATAAGCTCGTTATATTTGATGTGTTATTTGATGTGAAAGGAAATCAGTGACCGAATATTTGACCAAATGGGAATATAGATGAATAGATAAGTGTAAAATTGTTTAAAAAAAATTAATATTTTAATAATCATTTTGTAATGAAATAGACAAGGGTTGAACTATTATTTTTTAATATAAAAAAAGTGAAAAGTGTTTTTTTTTATTTTTTTTCATTTCATCAATTCGAACTGCTGAGGTGAGAGATGGAGAGTGGATCTTGATGTCCAACAATTGCATAATTATTCACAATCAACTTACTGATACTAGCCTTGACTTGTTGATTGTAGCATCTGATATGCAACTGTGGCGTGAATTCACCAGGTCAGATACCGCCATAAGTGGGCACTTGAAAACGAATATTTCTTGCTCCTCGCAGCCTTGCATTCCCATTCTACCTGTTTTCTTCGAAAAACTGATTTTTTCAGTACATTATGCTAATTTTCTCAAAAGTTTTCAACAAAAGATACGATTTTTATTCGCGATTCTGATTCCCCATCCCCGAATTGAGGTAAGCACATATTTCATTAGCCGTAACTCACGACAAGCCATATCGATCCTCAGAGTGGACCCGGACTTAGCGTTATTTTCATTCAAAAATGCATTTCTTATATCACCTCTCCTCATTGTCATGCAAATTCGCAATTATGGTATACCAATCGAAAGATCTCGACGAGCTCTATAAAAATGACCTTATAGTAAAAGTCATGAAAGTTGACCGTTTTCAAGATATGCTTCAAAATCCGTTATTGCACTACCAAATTGAAGAACCCCATTTCTGGTTCTTCCCTAAAAGGGAAGAACCAGAAAGTCCGGGTCCACTCTGAGGATCGATATGGCTTGTCGTGAGTTACGGCTAATGAAATATATGCTTACCTCAATTCAGGGATGGGGAATCAGAATGGCGAATAAAAATCGTACTTTTTGTTGAAAACTTTTGAGAAAATTAGCACAATGTACTGAAAAAATCAGTTTTTCGAAGAAAACAGGTAGAAGATGGCGTTTTCGCCCATACATTTCGTATAGTAACTTCAAGATTAGTTCATTTCGAGTCGATTGGTTAAAAAATTTTTTGCTTTAGGTCAAAATTTGAGTGAGATATGACTCCCCGAAGTGTTAGATCAAAAAATCGATAAAAATGCAAATTTGGCGAAATCAAGTGCCTAGGCCTTCTCATTTCCCTCATTTCCATTAATCAAACAAGTTTCATCCAAATCGGTGAGATAAAATTTAAAACTGTCGGGAAAAGGTTTCATTTTCCTACATTTTTACAGGAGATCCGTGATAATAAAATTGCAGATGACCCCGTCATATCGAGGAGCAATATGAGATGACGAAGAAGCTGAAGAAGACAGGAGTATTCAGGAGAATATTTGATAACTGGGAACTATCGGTTGGTTCATTTTACTTATTTAAATATTAAAATAAATTTATAAATTATTACATTTATTATAATTATTAACCCTATTTAATAAAAATAACACTTTGTATAAATGTTATCATTTATTGCAAGATTCTAATTTATTCATTTTTTTCATATTTTGATCTTTGATAATGAATCTGGGAGGAGATTTGAGGGGTTTTTATTTATTTATTTATTTGTTTGTTTATCCATCAGTTAAACGTTATATACGTTATGACTTTCGTTTAATGAGAAAAGCTATGAAGAATGTTTTGACGAGGGCATTCAATTTTTGCTTGGTGCTATTTATTTATTCCATCGAATACAATAATATATGTGAAGTGTTTGATAATGGAATGATTACAGATCGATTGAAACGGTTCAGTCGAGAAGAAGGAACGGCAAACGATCACCAGAAATACTAATGTTTGTTTTATATTTAGCTTATTTTAAACTTTCGGACATTTATCAACAATGTAACATTTCCCAAAACTGTCGCATCATTAGTCTAAACATTAACATAATAATGAAACGGAATGATTTTGGACGTAGTTTTGCTTTTCTCATCCACGCCAACTGGGGTCTTGATCGTATTTCAAACCCGATGATCTCATGTTTTGCTACCTCATGATTATGGATAGTTTATTTCATCTTAGATGGATAGAAGATGCTTGCTACATTTTTAGGGAAAAACAATATGTAGTGTTATTGATGGCACTAGGTCGAATGAGAACCGATGAATAATAACCGACTGGATGATAACCATTTTCATACTTTGTCTATTCATTAGAGCTTGTCTCTCATATGCAAATGGTTATCATACAGGCGGTTCTTATTAATCTTCCTCTCTCTCGTCGATTTGTAAGCGAGAAAATAACGAAAAGAAAATTAATTTAATCAATATATTGATTGTAGACATCTGAATTCCGATCGATACTATCGTGAGAGATAACCACTCGTGACGATAGCAGAAGGTAGATCAAGGAGAAGAACAATCTTAGTTGACTATAGCTGTAGTCAATATGATGAACTTATAAAGGTATTCCGTCTATTATGACTATTTGGTATTGCTTCTTACGTTCCTTTATTTCTTTTCATTCTGATTTTCCGCATGAAAGTGTGACGTGAACTATGATGAATATAGGAAATGATCGACTATAATTATCATATCGTAAGTAGAAAGTATGATGATTGTCATCCGAAGGAATTATTAAAGCGATCATGGTCACTAATCTCACATTAATTGCCATTAATCTGCATTTTTGTGGAACCATGACATAAATATCGAATTATTGATTGATGTTGTAGAAGGCAATGGAAGTGGAAGAAGTTGAACCTCGTGTGAAGAGAAATGAAGGAGGAGGTGGAAGAGGAAAGGATATGAAGAATATTATTGGAGGTGAAGAGAAAAGAAGAGGTCTACTGATGGTGATGAAGAGGGATAGGGAGAAGAAGGAGAGGGAGAGGGAGGAGAGAAGAGGTATTGTAATACTTTGATGTTGTATGGACCATACTGGAAAGAGACTAGGATAGACCTTCTCGTTGGATCATATTGATATTTTTTGTTTTTTGTCTTCGGTTATATACTGGAATTAACATAATCTCTAAATGGGATAAAAATAATCTGAAGCGGGAATGTGACGGGCTCTTGTCTATAGTTTGTTTTGTCATTATGATCATACATGGGCGCCGACATGGGGGTGCTCCCTGTAAAATTAGGGCTTTTCGAAAATTTGTGGAATGCTCCCTGTAAAATAAACGTTTAGGTTAAATTTTTGGGGAAAAAGCGGAAGGCCCCCCTGTAAAATTAGCATTTTTTTTCGTTCGGATGCCCCCTGTAGAGTAAAAAAGTGCACAGTTTATTATTTAATTAATTAACTTATTGTCAGAGGAGGTCGTGGATTGGCTCTATCGGATGAGGAATTCATTAATGATGGAGAATGATCTGATGATGATTGGAGAGGAATGAAGAAGAAGAAGAAGAAGAAGAAAGGAGGAAGAAAAGATGAGAAGAAGAAGAGAAATGGTTAGATATATTCATCTACAGTGTAGCCTAAAAGTCATCGGACACTTTTTCATTTTTTTTATAACTTTTGATCCAGGAAAGCAATCAAGCTGATCTTTTGAGTCAATGTACAGAAGTTATCAAGGGATACAACCATGATGTGTTGGTGATACTACATTAGTTCATTATTGCGTAGTGATGACGCAATCGAAATACACTTTTTTGAAAATTTACATTTCTTTAATGAAAAGTCCTGTTCTTCTGAAACATTGCGAAAGTGGAGACCCCCAATAGGGCTGCACAGTCAAACAATCGGGAATGTCTCCGATTCCGATTTCAAGCTGTAGCAGGGTTGCAATTTTGACCCCCAAAATTTATAACTCAGCTTCTAAATGTGCTAACAACCCTTTCTAAGTGCTGAAATGATGCTTGTGGCGAGTAATGTTTATCCCCAGAATATGGTAGTCATAGCTCGCCATTTGCCCTCAGGGCGAAAAATATTTTTTTTGGGGGGAGTACTGATTTTGACACCCTACCGTTCAGAGGGCGGGACTTCTAAAATTATGGTTCCTGCGCAAGCAGCTTTGCAATATATCATATATTTATTTCTCTTATTTTGGTTTAGTTCCGAGTCCTCTCAGACCCGTAGCAAAAGTTATGCTGAGGTCTACTCGGTTTCAGCGATCAAAGATCAACATACAAAGATCAAAGATCAAAGTTTAGCAATAGTGTAAAAACTTTTGTGATCATCTCTAACATGCATATGTGCTTTGAAAATAAGAGATTTCATCAATAGAGGCCCAGGAACTAGAGCAGTAAGAATGAAAGCGTAAGAGCGGGCACCGAGTAGACCTCAGCATAACTTTTGCTACGGGTCTGAGAGGACTCGGAACTAAACCAAAATAAGAGAAATATATATATATGATATATTGCAAAGCTGCTTGCGCAGGAACCATAATTTTAGAAGTCCCGCCCTCTGAACGGTAGGGTGTCAAAATCAGTACCCCCCCCCCCAAAAAAAAATATTTTTCGCCCTGAGGGCAAATGGCGAGCTATGACTACCATATTCTGGGGATAAACATTACGCGCTACTGGCATCATTTCAGCACTTAGAACGGGTCGTTAGCACATTTAGAAGCTGAGTTATAAATTTTGGGGTTCAAAGTTGCAACCTTGCTACAGCTTGAAATCCTAATCGGAGCCATTCCGGATTGTTTGACTGTGTAGCCCTAGTATAGTTCTACACTCTCACAGTGTTTCAGAAGAACAGGACCTTTCACCAAAGAAATGTAATTTTTCAAAAAAGTGTATTTTGATAGCGACATCACTACGCAACAGTGAACTAATTTAATTACACCAACACATCATGGTTGTATCCCTTGGTTAATTCTGTACATTGACTCAAAAGATCAGCTTGATTGCTTTCCTAGATCAAAAGTTATAAAAAAACGAAAAAGTGTCCGATGACTTTTAGGCTACACTGTATTTCCATTTATTCATTAATTCTCATCTAAGTACATTCCTCTAAATGTTTAAGAGAGACTATCTGACTCAGTGAACATATTTTGCTTATGACTTGACACTTGGCCAAAAAGCGATATGCATCGATCTCGACCAAATCGTGCTCAGTTGTAGTATGGGGTGGGATGAGCTCGCAGAGTTTAGATTCTCGAGAATTTGACTGGATCACTAGTGATTCATGGTTGACCAGTTTATCTGTAGTGCTGCTTATAGGTATGACGACATCATCATCGATGACGTCATCTAGTGGAGGCGCGACTACGATGATCACGACGACGTCGAATGGTGGAATCCCGTCGTTGAAGACCCTGCTGGATGCGGCTGATCTACTGAGGTGAGCGGGTTATTGATGTTATCATCTATGTGTTGTTTAAAACGCTCGAAAAGAAGAGAAAAGGGGGGAGTTTTATCTGCTTTTCGCAAATTTTGAATTAGAAACTGGATAGATCTTGAGTGGTTTGATGTGATTTTTGTGTCATGATTGTCGTTGATTAAGAGGCTAATCAATATTTTGAGTAATAATAGTAGTCTAGTAGTACTAGTAGTATTCTAAGTAGTATTTTGAGTAGTTTGTGAAGTGTGGAAAGTACGCCATGCTCATCAGTTAAGTCACGGTTTCTGGTAATACATAATCGGTTGGTCAACTTCTTCCTGCGATCGAACTCTGTTTTCTTTTTGAATTGATCGTATTGTTCATTACCCCCAAATCGAAGGATATGTTCATGTTATAAATTAAAAAATCGATAATCCTAACTTGGGAATCGATATTTTGAGTATTAGAGTTGTTAATATTGATTATTTTCTTCGTGAAGCCAATTAATTGTGATCAAGATGAGGATAGACGTATGTTAGTTTATCAAAAGGTTTCGGTGAAATTCCTCATCTTTTAATTGGCTTCACGAAGAAAATAATCAATATTAACACCAACCACGACAAGAATTACAAAGCTATATGCATTTTATTAGAGTAGTTTTAGTTACACTGAAATTAGTGCTATTCTACCTGGTGATTCTCGGTTTCCTTGGAGCGCATATCGATCGTTTTCAGTTCTTGGATTTTATCTTCCTCGTAGATGACACTCCGATCATTAGTTATCTTCCTCGTAGATGACACTCCGATCATTAGTTATCTTCCTCGTAGATGACACTCCGATCATTAGTTATCTTCCTCGTAGATGACACTCCGATCATTAGTTATCTTCCTCGTAGATGACACTCCGATCATTAGTTATCTTCCTCGTAGATGACACTCCGATCATTAGTCCGCAATTCAAATCGTTTCTTTAACACAGGAGCGCTCATTGAAAATGCAAAATGCCAAAAAATTATGGACCATAATTTATGGTATGACCTGTAACATGGTGTACTCTCCTCGTCTGTGCTCTCTCTCTATATATACAGTACCGTGCAAAAGTCTGGCTCCAAAATTTGAATCGCTATAACTTTCTTCGTACTTGACCGATCGGTCTCCGTTTTGTTTTATTAAATAGTGTAACCATTGGAGAAAATTTGTTTGTTATTGATTGTTACCTACGATGATGAAATGATTTCATCATTCTTGAAATGCCGAGGTGCGATCGTAAAAATAGGTTTTTTTAGCTAATTTCGCATGACCCATCAAAATTTGGTAAAAATGCCATAACTCTGTCCGTAGTTGAGCTATATGCCTCAGATTCAACAAGTATTATCACATGGTCATAGGGCACCACCATGCCTATTTCAGAAGGATTCCGCTTCTTGAAGAGAGAATTCGAAAAAAATCCCATACCTTATTTTGGGCTTACGGTATTTCCCAGCCGGTTTTTCTAAAAATCTGAAAATTTGGTATGATGTGCCCAAACATCTACCTAACACATCTACAAAGTGGCGACATTACAGGAGTTCAATTACGACTTTGCCCATAAAAATACCATTGGCAGTCAAAGTGGACGGAATCAAATTTCCTTCGTTATGGAGAATTATTACGGGTCAATAACCCAGTATTTCATATCAATTTCGATCGAATTTTGAATCAAGTGTTTAATAAGCACATTTTCTACAAGTTTCCTCAATTTAGTTCTACTATTGGACTTTCCACCTTTTTATCTGTCTCTTTTCTCGCAAAATTCCACTTTGACTGTCAATGGTATTTTTATGGGCAAAGTCGTACTTGAACTCCTGTAATCTCGCCATTTTGTAGATGTGTTAGGTAGATGTTTGGGCACATCATACCAAATTTTTAGATTTTTAGAAAAACCGACTGGTAAATACCGTATGCCCAAAATATGGTATGGGATTATTTTCGAATTTTCTCTTCAAGAAGCGGAATCCTTCTGAAATTAGCATGGTGGTGCCCTATGACCATGTGATAATACTTGTTGAATTTAAGACCCGTAGCTCAATTACAGACTGAGTTATGACATTTTTACGAAATTTTGATGGGTCAGGCGAAATTAGCTAATTCCTCGGAGCGATATGCAAGCAACGTGGATAATGGCTTAAAACGTTCACCGATAGTTGTTCGTTCCTCATAAAAAAATTGGACTAATAGAAAAAATCTACCTGAGAATAAACCTATTTTTACGATCGCACCTCGGCATTTCAAGAATGATGAAATTATTTCATCATCCTAGGTAATAATCAATAACATACACATTTTTTCCAATGGTTACACTATTTAATAAAACAAACCGGGGGCCGATCGGTCAAGTACGAAGAAAGTTATAGCGATTCAAATTTTGGGGCCAGACTTTTGCACGGTACTGTATCACTCACTATCTCTCACTCTCACTCACTCTCTCTCACTCTCCACTCTTTCTCTCCCATCTCTCTCCTCTCTTTCTCTCTCTCACTCTCTCTCTCTCTCGCTCATTCACTCTCTCTCTCTCTCACTCTCCACTCTTTCTCTCCCATCTCTCTCTCACTCTCTCTCTCACTCTCTCTCTCCACTCTTTCTCTCCTATCTCTCTCACTCTCTCTCTCTCTCACTCTCTCTCTCTCTCTCACTCTCTCTCTCTCTCTCTATCTCTCACTCTTTCTCTCCTATCTCTCTCACTCTCTCTCTCACTCTCTCTCTCACTCACGCTCTCTCTCACTCTCCACTCTTTCTCTCCCATCTCTCTCCTCTCTTTCTCTCTCTCTCACTCTCTCTCTCTCTCTCACTCTCTCTCTCTCACTCTCCACTCTTTCTCTCCTATCTCTCTCACTCTCTCTCTCTCACTCTCTCTCTCTCTCTCTCTCTCTCTCTCTCCCTCTCTCTCTCTCACTCACTCACTCACTCAAATTTCTAATACCATTTTAGTCTCTCCCTTTCTTTTCTTTCGTTCTCGATAATTTCCCTGTCTCATTGCTCTTTCTTCTTCCTCTCAAAAATTGGAATATATGAATTCTCCTTGTTATAAATTATCTTTTATGCTTTCCTTTCTCCAGTCCTCAAGATAGTCGGAGATAATTGTCCCCGATGAGATCCTTCGCTCTTTGGTCTTTGGATTATCACGGATCTCCTTTAAGAATGAAAGAAGCCATGCGACCGTTTTAAAAATTTTTTCTCCGATTTGGATGATACTTGGTTCATTAATCATAATGTGGGAAAGGAGAAGGCCTAACCACTTGTTTTCGCCAAATTTGCATTTTTATCGATTTTTTGATCTACCACTTTGGGGAGTCATATCTCACTCAAATTTTGACCTACAGCGTGAAATTTTTTTTCAATCGACTCGAAATGAACTAATCTAGAAGTTACTCAACAAAATGTATGAGCGAAAACGCCATCTTCTACCTGTTTTCTTCGAGAAACTGATTTTTTCAGTACATTATACTATTTTTCTCAAAAGTTTTCAACAAAAGATACGATTTTTATTCGCGATTCTGATTCCCCATCCCCGAATTGAGGTAAGCACATATTTCATTAGCCGTAACTCACGACAAGCCATATCGATCCTCAGAGTGGACCCGGACTTAGCGTTATTTTCATTCAAAAATGCATTTCTTATATCACCTCTCCTCATTGTCATGCAAATTCGCAATTATGGTATACCAATCGAAAGATCTCGACGAGCTCTATAAAAATGACCTTATAGTAAAAGTCATGAAAGTTGACCGTTTTCAAGATATGCTTCAAAATCCGTTATTGCACTACCAAATTGAAGAACCCCATTTCTGGTTCTTCCCTAAAAGGGAAGAACCAGAAAGTCCGGGTCCACTCTGAGGATCGATATGGCTTGTCGTGAGTTACGGCTAATGAAATATATGCTTACCTCAATTCAGGGATGGGGAATCAGAATGGCGAATAAAAATCGTACTTTTTGTTGAAAACTTTTGAGAAAATTAGCACAATGTACTGAAAAAATCAGTTTTTCGAAGAAAACAGGTAGAAGATGGCGTTTTCGCCCATACATTTCGTATAGTAACTTCAAGATTAGTTCATTTCGAGTCGATTGGTTAAAAAATTTTTTGCTTTAGGTCAAAATTTGAGTGAGATATGACTCCCCGAAGTGTTAGATCAAAAAATCGATAAAAATGCAAATTTGGCGAAATCAAGTGCCTAGGCCTTCTCATTTCCCTCATTTCCATTTTAGCGTTATTTTCATTCAAAAAAAGCATTTCTTATATCACCTCTTCTCATTGTCATGCAAATTCGCAATTATGGTATACCAATCGATAGATCTCGACGAGCTCTATAAAAATGACCTAATAGTAAAAGTTATGAAAGTTGACCGTTTTCAAGATATGCTTCAAAATCCGTTTTTGCACTATAGTGGTATACCAAATTGCTCTGCAATGCAATCGATTCGCAAAGAAACGTTCTTTGCTTTCTCCAGTGTGTTTTTCTAAAATTATTTATTAATAATATTATAGGAAAGGATAACAAATAAAACAGCAAAAAGGTTTATCTGAGATATTCATCATTGAAAAATTCGAATTCTGAAATACGAAAATACTCGTCGATCATTCCGATATCGGAATCGGAATGATCGAAAAATTATCCGGATCGTTGATCAGAAATACTACTTGAGATCACTGTGAACAAAATCATAGATAGCCTCAGCAGTGATCTCTATCATCCTCTTCCACGTCGACCTCCTCCTCGATCTGAATATCTTCCTCCTCCAAATCCATGAGCATATCATCGAGAAGTGCTCTTCTTCTTCTGCTCCTCACTCTCTCACTGTCTAGTTGATTCTTCTTCGCTGCGACGAGAGTTCTGATGAGGTTCTTGATTTGCCATATCTCAGATAAACTTTTTTGCTGTTTTATTTGTTTTCCTTTCCTATAATAATATTAATAAATAATTTTAGAAAAAAACACACTGGAGAAAGCAAAGAACGTTTCTTTGCGAATCGATTACATTGCAAAGCAATTTGGTAGTGCAAAAACAAAGCATATCTTGAAAACGGTAAACTTTCATGACTTTTACTATTAGGACATTTTTATAGAGCTCGTCGAGATCTATCGATTGGTATACCATAATTGCGAATTTGCATGACAATGAGAAGAGGTGATATAAGAAATGCTTTTTTGAATGAAAATAACGCAAAGTACGGGTCCACTCTGAGGACCGATATGGCTTGTCGTGAGTTACGGCTGATGAAATATGTGCTTACCTCAATTCGGGGATGGGGAATCAGAATCGCGAATAAAAATCGTACCTTTTGTTGAAAACTTTTGAGAAAAATAACATAATGTACTGAAAAAATCAATTTTTCGAAGAAAACAGGTAGAAGATGGCGTTTTTGCCCATACATTTCGCATAGTAACTTCAAGATTAGTTCATTTCGAGTCGATTGAAAAAAAATGTTTAGCTTTAGCTCAAAATTTCAGTGAGATATGGCTCCCCGAAGTGGTAGATCAAAAAATCGATAAAAATGGAAATTTGGCGAAATAAAGTGCCTAGGCCTTCTCATTTCCCTCATTACGATTAATCAAACAAGTTTCATCCAAATCGGTGAGATAAAATTTAAAACTGTCGGGAAAAGATCTCATTTTCCTACGTTTTTACAGGAGATCCGTGATAAATTATCTTTTATGCTTTCCTTTCTCCAGTCCTCAGATAGTCGGAGATAATTGTCCCCGATGAGATCCTTCGCTCTTTGATCTTTGGTATTTGGATTGATCTTTGAACTGATCTTTGAACTTTTGTTTTAGGATTGATCTTTGGACTTTGGACCTCAGTGTGCGTTGCTTGTATCAGTATACCTTGATACCGTGGAGTTTCTAAGTTAGGAAAAGTGCAGAAATGAGTGACTTTGGATCCACCTTCTCTGGCATTTCAAAACGTACTTATGATTTTTATTTGAAATAGACTTGTAACTCTACTTCAAGTCACCTTTTGAAAGTAGACTTTCGAGTAGAACCATGTATAAAATATGAGTCATGCCTAACACATTGGTTGAAATGAGTTTCAATGAGCAATGAAATCTATATTTTGAGCCCATTCCGAGAATGCGATATAATCTTCCGAGGGAACCCATACACTATGTATTTATTGAACTGTTTTGTATGTGATTGGATTAAAGAATAGAGGCATTATATGCAGATCTAATTACATATCTGCATATAATGCCATTTATATGAATATTTATGTTAATTGAATATTAATATTTATATAAATAAATAAATAAACATTGAAATATGCCAATCCAATCACATACATTACATGAACATTGAATATAAGTAATGATAATAATGATGATGATCTCTCACTTCTACATTCATTCATTCATTTATTGTTGTTTACCTTTTTATGGTGGATCGAATATTATTAGATGTTCAAGTAGAGGGGGAGTAGAGATGATAGAGCGATTGAGGAAAGGGAATAAGGTGAGGGGATCACTTGTGATATGGTAGTCATACGTGGGATATTCAACGACCGAAGGAGGGGGAGTTAGTCCGTAATCGTTTTGTAATATTAACATTTGTCGAACACAAATTGAAAGTTAAATTAATAAAAATATTTTTTAACGAACATAGTATAAAGGAAAGTTGTTGATATTTGCTTGTCTTATCTGTAGGAGGTGATTGAAATATTCGATTCAAATAAGCTATTTAACTAATATTAGTAATAATGATAATGATAATAATAATAATAATAATAATAATAATAATAATAATAATAATACTAGGACGAGCAACGTAGACAGACAGACCAAGTGGAGCGAGTTCGAGCGAATCTGAGAGCGGAGAAGGATAAGATGTTCACGACTGGTTCGTTATTGATTATTGATTAATTCGAGAGAGGGGATATTGATTGATAATGACGGTTATTGGTTGAATACTGTTGATATCTAGCTGTTCTCTAAGACAGCTCTGCTCGTAAAATCGATTGCAAAATCGACATTGACTGTTGTTTCGCCCTTATATTTTGGTTTTTTTAATGAAATTACTTTCGGGAGGGGTAAGAGTATCGTCATGTCAACCAGTTCGTTTCTTGTTTCACCTCCATTCCATTTACCCCCATTTCACTCAAGCAATCAATTGACCTTGTCACATTACCATTATATTTCATATGTGAGGCAGAGCACGCTGCTGTATATCATATTAAGAGACCGGCTCGGTAAGACTCGAGCATTTTGACCCCCTGCCGGACATTCGCGAGGACTTTCGATCTGGGCCTCAATACTTTCATCATAGACACATACCGGGGGGAGACCGATGAAAGTTATAGTGAAAATGCCCTTGGGCTCAAACCCGGCTCACATATGTCGCATAAAATAAAAAATTGAAAAATTCATAACTTTTCAAGCGTGATAGCTAGGACTTTTATTTCTTTTTATTGGTGAATAACATGTCAAGCACTCTTACAAACACTGCTGAACACTAATATCATATCGTTTTGAATATGTTTTTTCGGGTCTGATTTTCAGATTTTTTTCCTTCTATCCTCGTTGAAGAGATACTGCAAGAAAATTCATAGTGCATATTGTAGCCCTGACGATTATGTACATGGTGGTCATATTCCCTTGGCCAGCCAGTTTGTCATAAGCCTCGAGAATTGCAACTGAATGTGAGATATGTGTAAATTGCAAAAATCGAAAATTAAATTTCTTGAAATTCGCAAGAGCAAGAGTTAGCTTTATAATGTCATTTTACTCGTAGTGATGCGCGTACATAGGAAAAATATAGAAATAGACTTGGACTACATTTTTTTAAAAATTAGAAAAATAATAATTTTGTTTTTATTTTTTCAACTCCCACATTCAGTCGACCGTCAAGGCAAGTTGATTCATAGGGCGGATGGTGGCTCTTGCATGTGTGTTTGCAGAAACGACTGCAACGTGAAGAATCGTCGTTTCGCAGATCTCGAATTTATTTTTTTAATTATCAAACTTGAATATTTATATGTTTCTTTCACATAAATCGGTTGGAAGGTGGCGTATGGCAACCAAAGCCGTACCATTTTGATCAGTGGGAGTGAACTGTACTTGAATACCATAATCATCAGGAATCGCGAACTGATCTTTTTTTCAGTCGACCCATTATTTTCAACCATGACCCCGGGTTCATGGTTGAGAATGGCTGAGGTCGAAAAATTCATGATGATCCCAGACCAAATACTATTTGGCATTATATCAATAATGGGCCATCTTTTATTTTTATGGATACCATATCTCGAATTACCGTAATAGTAATGCACGCACCTGAATTTTCCGAGAATCTCACCACATTATTGTAGGATACGGTAGCTAGATTACGGTAATTCGAGTAATGGTATCCATAAAAATAAAAGTTGGCCCACTATTGATATAATGCCAAATAGTATTTGGTCTGGGATCATCATGATTTTTTCGACCTCAGCCATTCTCAACCATGAACCCGGGGTCATGGTTGAGAATCATGGGTCGACTGAAAAAAAATTAGTTCGTGATTCCTGACGGTTACTGTAGTGCAGTATAGTACACTCCTATTGATAACAATGGTACAGCTTTGGTTGCCATACGCCACCTTCCAACCGATTTATGTGAAAGAAACATATAAATATTCAAGTTTGATAATTAAAAAAATAAATTCGAGATCTGCGAAACGACGATTCTTCACGTTGCAGTCGTTTCTGCAAACACACATGCAAGAGCCACCATCCGCCCTATGAATCAACTTGCCTTGACGGTCGACTGAATGTGGGAGTTGAAAAAATAAAAATAAAATAATTATTTTTCTAAATTTTAAAAAAATGTAGTCTGAGTCTATTTGTATATTTTTCCTATGTACGCGCATCACTACGAGTAAAATGACATTATAAAGCTAACTCTTGCTCTTGCGAATTTCAAGAAATTTAATTTTCGATTTTTGCAATTTACACATATCTCACATTCAGTTGCAATTCTCGAGGCTTATGACAAACTGGCTGGCCAAGGGAATATGACCACCATGTACATAATCGTCAGGGCTACAATATGCACTATGAATTTTCTTGCAGTATCTCTTCAACGAGGATAGAAGGAAAAAAATCTGAAAATCAGACACGAAAAAACATATTCAAAACGATAAGATATTGCTGTTCAGCTGTGTTTATAAGAGTGCATGACATGTTATTCACCAATAAAAAGAAATAAAAGTGCTAGCTATCACGCTTGAAAAGTTATGAATTTTTCAATTTTTTTATTTTATGCGACATATGTGAGCCGGGTTTGAGCCCAAGGGCATTTTCACTATAACTTTCATCGGTCTCCCCCCGGTATGTGTCTATGATGAAAGTATTGAGGCCCAGATCGAAAGTCCTCGCGAATGTCCGGACCATGCTCGAGTCTTACCGAGCCGGTCTCTTAATAAATAAAATTGTAAAAAAATTTTTTATACAAATAAATGCGCCTTATATATCACGCCAGTCATGAGAGAATTGAGATGAAATGGGAATGAAGCAAAAATGGTGAAATGAGTTAGGACCATTTTTGGACATCTCTAGGACATCTCATATATGAGTGTACGCAATGTATTTGCAATACTACGAGTTGTTCGATAATTGATGGCCAGAATGTTTGATATTAATTGAAAAAAAAACGACATCTATTCATATTCTCTACTCATCTGATTCCAGATTCGTCCTCCTCCTCCTCCTGCACCAACATTACACGACCAACACTTCCAGACGCTATTGTTTACAGATAAGGTGAAGAGTGATCTTTGATCTTTGATCTTTGAACTTACCTGATCTACTCCCCCTTCTAGATCTTCTGTGACATCCTCCCGATAGAGGCGAACTTCTCGGAGAACGAAGTGCACTCACTCGGAAGGTCAGGGAGAGATTGAATTTAATAATGTTCAAAAAAATATTCATTCCTTCAAATGAACGCATTGTACAGTGGTAGTGGTATTTTTGCGAAAATTTTGCATATTTAAAAATATTTTTTTGAAATTCTGGACGGTTGTTAACACTTAAAAAAATATAAAAAATAAAAGCGCGGTTTGTGATGTTCAACGTATGAAATATCAACTACTTTTGAAAATGATTTTAAAAATTTAAATCATTTTTGCTTCTTTCAGATGCCTCCAGCTCATTCTCTCGCAGCATGCACAATGATATTTGAGAAGGTATTTAAATATTTTAAATATTATTATTATTACTTAATTAATTAATTAATAAACTAATTTTGTAGCTAATCCAGGAATGTCAATATATTTTGTTTTCATTCTTGATAACATTCATAGAATTCCTGCAGTAAGCAACTAAGCGCATTCATGCATTTAGACGGGGTTATTGACATAATCAGGATTGTTAGGAGGTAAGAAATACAATTAGTTCGACCCCATTTTGCTGTTATTGCCTTGTTCTTCCATCATCGTTAGGTCATCATGAGCAAGATAGCGTTGAGATATAAGAGAGTACGAGGTGTAAGGGTGGAGGTTGTGGGAAGGGGCGGGGCATGCACATTTTCGAAACAAGAAAAGTGGGGCGGGGCTTTAAAGGGGCAGGGCAAGTGTGCGCATTTGCGGAACAAGCACCTTTTATTATTATTATCACATCATTAGTACTACAGTAGTTTAAAATACACGGTGATTTACCTGATATAATTCTTCCTTCTATTTGCTAGCAAATTTATATGACTACTATAATCTTTGATCCCTTCATTATTCGATTCTCGCTTACAGCTACTGTGCCGTGCTTCCCGCTGCTTGCTGATCAGACAGCCGCCCCTTGAGACTGTGGTGGACGAATTGAGAGATCGAGAGAAGGGCAACAGGGATGATCTATCTCTCTAGGTAAGTGATCTTTGATCTTTGAAATTGATTTTTGATCTTTGAACTATGATCTTTGATCATTCATATCCTAACTCCTTCCAATCTCCTCCCCCCTTGTAGGCAGCCTCGTGCTTCGTAATGATGAAGACGCGAAAGATCCAGCTGCGTGGGTCGCCCTACTATATTCTGCAAACCGCCCAAGATGGTCGCCGCGTCCAAGACCAAGACTCCGACGGTGAAGAAGAAGACGTCTCCATCTCAGACGATGAAACCAGTGGCAGTGAAGGTGTCAAAGATGACTGCAGAGGCGGCGTCTGATAAGGTTGTCAAGACTGCCAAGAAGGTTGGAGGTCAAGAGGCAAGCAGACTGCGAACAAGGTGAGAATGGGTTTCATTAGGTGTACATGCGCACCTGTGGAATACACTTTCTTGTTTATTCTCAAATAGCTATTTGGCATACCTATAGGTGATTTAGTAGATTTGCGATGAGATTTATGCGTTTTGTATTAAGAAAGAAGATCCCCTTTTATGACACTTCAGAGTCAGTGGAAACACTGCTTAGTTAATCTTGATAAAGTGTATTTTAGTTTTTTTCTCCTCTTTTTGGACTAAATATCCCTCTATATTTATTGAAAATGTCATTTAATTACTAAATCATCAACTAGTTACTAGTTATTCATTAATATGTGATGTATCATAATCATCATGAAGTATGAAGTACCTTCATCCAGTGTCATCACTTGATATGAATTAAGTATTATTATATGAAGTAGTTATTGCAGAAGTCATCGGACGAGGATAAGAAGAAGGATGAAAGCTCCGCGACCGCAGCGACCCAGTCGGATGCGTCATCGGCCTGGACTGTAACTGGTGCCGCACCATCTAGGTTTCACTTTTGTTATTTCTTTTCTTTTCTTGTTAATTTAGTCATGGCATCACATACGATCACTGAGAATTAGTGTAAAATGACACCCTTATGTAGGTTATAATGAACTGTAGAAGAGGCTTGAGAACTATTCGTTATTTTTCATTTTATTATTATTATTATTATTATTATTATTATTCAGATCTCAAGAGAATGGTAGATCAAAGGAGGATGCGGTGGCTGAGGGAGGTGCCGTTCTCTGTTCGCCCTCCACATCGTTGAAGACCCTACTGGAGGCCTGATCTACTAAGGTGAGCGGGTTATTGATTTTGTGATCTATGCGTTGTTTAAAACTTGCCTAAAGAAGAAAAAAGGAGGAGTTTACTCTGATTTTCGCAAATTTTGAACTAGAAACTGGGTAGGTCTTGAGTGGCTTGATGTGATTTTTTAAAATTTGTCGTTACTACTAATACTACTAGACTACTAGACTACTAATGGACCACTAATATATATTTTGAATATTAGTGGTCCATTAGTAGTCTAGTAGTCTAGTAGTATTAGTAGTAGTTTAAGTAGTATTTTGAGTAGTGAAGTGTGGAAAGTGCGCCATGCGCACTAGTTGAATCTCGGTTTCTGGTAGTACATAATCGGTTGGCCAACTTCTTCGTGCGATCTGCCTCGGATATAGAGTTGTGATATATTCGGATTATGAGATTATTAACCGTTAATCGTAACTTGGGACTTGGGAATCGATATTTTAGTATTAGAATAGTTGTAGTCACACTGACCTGGCGATCAATATTTATGTGAATCAATCGATAATCTTAAAGAGGTGGTTTACATATCTATAGTGTAGTAGGCTGATTTGCATGGTGTGGAAATTGCGCCAGTTCATCCGGTGATTTTCGGTTTCCTGGAGTGCATATCTTTCGTTTTCGTTTCTGCATTTGATGGTCCATAACATTTGGCTTTGATATTTTCGATATTCTTGATCAATTATCTAATATTTACGCTTATCAATCGATAATCTTTATTGTGGTAATGCAGAATAGTAGTAGCAGTCTAAACTTCACTGTGTGGATCAGAATCCTTATCCATGAACGTTGACAAACCGTCTGCCGACAAACATGACGTCACAAGTGTAGTGAAGATTTGCCAACGTTCATGGATACCCTTACTGTGTGTCATGCGTACCAGCTGAAGCTCGGTTTCTGGTGGTACGATTATGATTTGATTTTTAATTCCCCTCGATTGGATGAATTCTTTAATTCACCCACTGATATATTGGTCATTAGCCTATATCAACTTGTGATATGTTCCCATTATGAGACTATTAATCGATATTTAAGCTGATCAATCGATAATCTTGTTAAAGGGGTGCAACTTATATTAATTGTAGTAGACTAGTTTTCGCTGTGTAGAAACTGCGCAATTCACCTGGTGATTCTCGGTTTCCTTTAGTGCATATCGGTCGTTTTCATTCCTTGTATGTGATAATTATATATATATTTATCTACGTGTCGAGCACGCAACGGTACATATGAATAATAAAAATTTAATGATACGGGTAATAAGGGTGGTATTGGGGGAGCACTGAGAACAGGAGGGGGGAAAATGACAACAATTAGCAAAATTCCTTGATGATAAATATCAATATTCCTTGATTCTTGATGAATGAATTAAAATATATTCATTGATGAAGAAATAGCAATTCTTGACGAAGACATAATCAAATCACTTGATATTAATTAACAATATTCCTTGGCTTCTTGATGGTGAAATATAACATTGAAGATTATGAATACGATAAGTAACATGATCATGAAGCAACATCATAGTAACAGGATGACATATTGAATTAGTCATAGATCAAAGATCACTCAGCAATGGACAATAAACATTATTGATCACAATCAATAGCATGAATAAATGACGACTGAGACAGCAATCGTTTAAAATGACGAGTAGATGCACATTCAATAATATGTTTAGGAAGCTTAGCGAATAATCTACTGGTTCTCAGTGCAAAAGAATGGTATCGTGGGGTGTTTCGGGTAAATTCGATGTTGATTGAAAAAGTTGAAGAACGGGGTCTCATGGGTCGATACGAAAAGAAATGGGCCTTGGCAATGTTAACTTCCCCTAGCATTATCTGCCTTGCCAGGACAAGATCGCATGTCACTCGTCTCGCTTTCAGAGGTTGTAAATTTAAGAAACGCAACCGATCAGAAGAAGAAGGAAGAGATGAGGGATACGAAAGAGAAGGATAACAACGATAATAAACTATACGTGTAAACTTGTCTTGGAATTTCTCTAATTTCTTAATGTCTTTGGAGAGATGAGGATTCCAAAACGGGGAAGCGAATTCAAGGTGGGGTAGAATATAGGTACGGTAACATTTAACAAGTATCTCAGAGCAATTAACATTGATTGCTTTCAACAATATGTGGAGGGCAATATTGGCTTTTTGAATACGATCATCAACAGATAACGATTTGGATAAATTATTAGAATCAACATAGACACCGAGGTCTCTCGAATTGGTTACAGGAGATAGAAGAATGCCATTAATAGAGTATGAGGGGACAATCGAACGATTACCAATATGCAAATGAGTACATTTGGGTGCAGAAAGTTGTAATTGATTACGAACAGTCCACTTGAAAAGGTCATCTAATGCAGATTGGAATTGACAGGTACGATGAGCAAAAGATTCACTATTATATGAAACATACAGTTTTATATCATCAGCATAGGCTTGAATACAAACATTGGGATACGGAGAAACACATGAGGAAATATCTGCGATATATAATATGAAAAGGATCGGACCAAGGACCGACCCCTGGGGAACACCAGAGATCACGGGATGCACATCAGATACAATATTGTCAATTCTAACAGAGAAAGTGCGGTCAAACAGAAATGAGGAAATCCAAGATAGCAGGGAACCGTGAATACCATAAAATGCACATTTATCGATTAATTTAGGAAAGGGTACGGTATCGAAAGCTCGTGAGAAATCAAGATAAGCCACATCTACAGCCTCTTTTCTAGAAAGTGCTGATGACCAATCATTTTCGCATTGTATTAAATTAGTAACTACGGAAGAGCCATTTCTGAAACCATGTTGATAATCAGGGATATAATTGTTACCAATAAGATATGGCACTAATTTGGCTTTAACTAGCCGCTCCATTGTTTTGGATGCAGGGGAAAGGATAGAAATCGGGCGATATGAAGAAGGTGATCTATGATCTTTGCCAGGCTTGGGCAAAGCAGTAACAAGTGAATGTTTCCATATTGTTGTACTCTATGGCCTCCTCCTCCTCGGTCTATACGTCCTCGCCTCACCATCATCATGGTACCATACCTCTGAATACTCTAATGAGAGGGGGGGGGGTACCCGACGGTCCTCGGGAACGATCGGGGGTACATGTGGTTCGGATGGTATTCTATGGGGTTCGGATGGTTTTGACTTTTTGGGCGGTAATATTGTGTGACAAATAGGATGAAACGATGCAATATGTTTGGGGCGCAAATTAAATGCGAATTATAGTTTTAAAAAAAAATATTTTATACACCCGTGACAGCAAATACAGATGTGATAGTATGGAAAACCCATGTATTCTATTGATATATACCACGTAATATAAAAAATAGTTCAGTTCTAATAACGTTTCTCTTGAACTGATTGACTGGTGAATTTGGCTGGAATTTGACTAGTGATTCTTTAAATTGTTGACCAGTTTATCTGTTCATAGGTATGACGCCATCTCTCATCGATGACGTCATCTAGTGGAGGTGAGACTCCGACGATAACGACGACGTAGACTGGTGTAATACCGTCGTTGAGGACCCTACTGGAGGCGGCGGATCTACTGAGGTGAGCGGGTTATTGATGTTTTGATCTATGTGTTGTTTGAAAATTGTGAAAAGAAGGGGAAAAAGAGGAGTTTTCTGTGCTTTTCGCAAATTTTGAATTAGCTATAGATCTTGAACTGTTTGATGATTTGTTGGCAGTAGTTACTTGATTGTCGTTGATTAGGAGGCTCAAGGCTAATCAATATTTTGAGTAGTAGTAGTCCATTAGTGGTCTAGTAGTCTAGTAGTGTTAGTAGTAGTTTAAGTAGTATTTTGAGTAGTTGCCTAGCTTGTGAAGTGTGAAAAGTGCACCATGCTTACCAGTTGAATCTCGGTTTCTGGTAGCACATAATCGGTTGGTCTACTTCTTCCTACGATGGGTCTCAGAAATTTTGGATGGAATTGATCGTATTGTTCATTAGCCTATACCAAGCTGTAATGTGTTCGTATTATGCGATTATTAATCGATAATCCTAACTTGGGAATCGATATTTTTTGTATTAGACTAGTTTTAGTTACACTGAAATTAGTGCCATTTGCCCTTGCGATTCTCGGTTTCCTGGAGCTCACATCAGTCGTTTTCATTACTGCATTTGATCGTCGACGTATACAGCTCTTAAGTCGATATGACATTTGGCTTTGATATTTTCGATATTCTTGATCTAATATCTAATATTTATGTTAATCAATCGATAATCTTAATGTAGTAATCTAGATTAATAGTGGTAGTCTAGTCTTCACTGTGTGGATCAGTGGCCGTATCCATGAACGTTGGCAAGCTGTTGACGTTACATGTGTAGGGGGGGGGGGGGATTTTTGGCAAAGGCCTCGGACTACGTTTGTGACATGATGTTTGTCGGAAACCGATTTGCCATCGTTCATGGATACCTATACAGTGTACCATGCGCACCAGCTGAATCTCGGTTTCTGGCGGTACATAATGGGTCGGACAACTCGATTATGGTTTGATTTGTTATTCTCCTCACTGGAATGAATTCCTTAATTCACCAACTGATATATTGGTCATTTGCCTATATCTCATGGTGATCTGTTCCTATTATGCAATTATTAATCGATATTTAAGCTGATCAATCGATAATCTTAATGGGTGCAACTTGTATTAAAACGCACTCTCCATTACAGCGGAGGGGGGTCGACGGGGGCATAGCACAATGTTTCAAAATCGTCCTAGGCGACTCATATTTGATGATTGGAGTCGTAAGGGGTGGTATACACATCAGCCTAAAAATTAACCCAAATTATCGAATTTTGATCTACCAAAAGTTGAAAAATAAAAGTTTGAATTTCATGGCATGTTATATACCATTCGATAGAGGATCAAAAGTTATATAAGAATACCAAGTTTCATAAGTTTTCATAACTCCATGTTTGAGAAAATTCCGATTTTCCGATTTTGGACTTGATTTTTTGTTTTAATCTCATCGCTTACCATGTTACCCTTATTTCCCATTCCTGGAGATGCACGATAACTTTATGGATTGATTTGTTAGATACAGTATACCTGTACTTGTGTTTTTACATATAGAATATTGACTATATCGGGCTGTAATATTTATTGGACGTTTAGCCGTTTAGCAGTTAATTAGCACTTATCAAGATGAAATCAGTGAAATCAATGGATCTGACATATATCGATATATTGGATATTTATTGATTGATCTACCGTAATCTGATCTCTTTGTAGGCCCTGCTCTCGGTCTCATCACTAATATCGATGAGTACATTCTCGCGGGCATTATTGATCCCTTCGGACGACTTGATAAGGTATGATACGATTCGACCATTCTCTCATTTAAGGTTGCTTTAAGTGAATTACAAGTTAAGTGTATACCCACTTAAGGTAGTGTGGTATACTGTAATGCATTTCGTTAAATGTTCTCTCACTTGTAGTTTACTTGAAGTTAAAGTCTATGTGAGTGATGCATTTCAAGAACAAGTTAAAAGCTCTCGTCTGGTCTGGTTACAACCATACATTTTCGAGCACCCACATTGTGAGTGAGCACTTTTTTGTCGATGCGGTCAGTTTCGAGTCTTGAAACCCATCTAGGAATATGCGGAAGAGCGAGATTAGTAAGAATCATCCCATGTCGGGTCAGTTCCGAGTTCTTGAGATGTAGATAGGGTCGGGTTTGTTCTAATTTCGGGTAAGGTTATAATTTACAAAAACAATAGTTTGTGGGTGGGGCGAAAATGTATTATTACAATCTCTGGTTTATTTAAAAAAGTACTTAAATACGTCACTCTTATAGAGTTATCAGGACGATTGTTCTTAAATTGCTTGCACAGCTCCTGTAGTGCTCATAGTATTGTAATTAAATACCATAATTCATTTGCAGATCCGTCTCGCTGAGAATGCGCAGAAGGCGATGGAGTGGATGAATGGATTCGAGTTGGACGGACGAGATATCAGGGTTCGTTATTGACAAAATATTGATTGATTTGTAAAACTGAATCTAGCCGCACCAATTCCTACTTTTGGTTTACTATTATCCATTTCTATCAGTGCATTTACATTCCTATTATGGTCCTAAATGAACTTGCATGATGTGGTGGTTTACCAGTTGATGTCGTGTTTCAGGGCTTTGAGAAGAGGGCCTTCGTCATAGCCATAGGTGGGCACGCTGGGGGAAAGGCTGTGCGCAAACCGGGGAAGGGTGAGGCAAGGCTGTGCGCATGGCTATTTTTTGACGAATTCGACTGCAAGTTGTCCGATTTTTGCGAGGAAAGGCTATGCGCATGTCTCAAATGGGAAGGCAAGGCAGTGCGCAAAAAATATTCGTTTTCACGCGCCCACCTATGGTCATAGCTTAGTGATACCTTTTCATCGATGTTAGGAATATTAAATGTGATGAATCGAATAATGAATTTTTCAGCTAATTAGTTGAATAATTAAATAAATTAATAACTAATCTTGAAAAGAGTTTAAAAATGTCCCTGAAAAATAATTGAACGTATTCCAGGTGACGTATGTAGACGAAGAGGATCGTCACTCGAGGACGAAGGATGGAAGAGAAGGTGAGAAGACGATTATTGATTTGTTGATTGATTCATATCGAAGAATACGAATTATTGACACATTTATTGTGGAATGATTTAAGATCGATCGAAACGCTTCGGATGAGGAGAAGAAACTGCAAAAGACGACTAGAAATATTGTTGGTTTTGTATTTAGCTTATTTTAAACTTTCGGATGTTCATAAACAATGTAACATTGCCAAAAAACGTCCCATCATTAGTCTAAACATTAATAGAATCATTAAAATGAATGATTGGACGTAGTTTTGGTCTCTCTCATCATCGCCAATTGGGATCTTCATCGTATCTCTAACCCGGTGATCTCATGTTTTGCTACCTCATGATTATTTATAGTTTATTTCATCTTAGATAGAGACAAGATGCTTGCTACATTTTTAGGGAAAACAATATGTAGTGTTATTGATGGCACTATGGCACTCGAATGAGAACCGATCAATAATAACCCACTGGATGATAACCATTTGCATACTTTGTCTATTCATTAGAGCTTGTCTCTCATATGCACATGGTTATCACCCAGTCGGTATTCTTCATCGGTTCTCATTCCACCTCATGCCTTATTGATCAGTCAGATGACCGTTTTATTCTTCAGCTCGGTAGTTTCTTCGTGTTTCGATCGACGGTCATTGGATTCATCTCGTTCTATCTCTAATATGGTGAGAGATCTTTATATGTCTTATGATCTATTTTTATATGTGATTGAATATCGTCAATCCCCTTGCACTTATCTCCTTCGTGAAACATGCTTTTGCCTGGCCTGCGCTAACGTTTGGATTTGACAAAATTTGTTCTTCCTACTCTGGTATTTTAATACTTAAAGAGGGCATTTGATATAACTGTTTGCTCTTTTGATGTACACCGACCGATCATTAGTACACATTTGGTTGTGATATTTTCGATATTCTTAATCAATTAATCGATTTATTTGTGAAAATGGCATAATCAATCGATATTTGCAGTTTCGAGATGCCCCTAACGTGTACACTCCATCTGCGACACGCTGGTGACATTGAATACGTTGACGAGAATTATCTACTCGGAATTGGTAAGATTATTGATTGATAGATTGATTGGTATACAGTATTTGCAAAGTATTCGGTGCAGGACGAATTTTATGGTAAAAGGTTACTGTACTGAATGAATGTATGATATTATCATTGGATATTATACGTATTATTAGAATATATGAATTCTCCATGTTATAAATTATGCTTTTATGTTTTATGCCTTTTTGCAGAACCATTACATAAATATCTAATTATTGATTGATGTTGTAGGAGACAATGGAAGTGGAAGAAGGTGAACCTCGTGTGAAGAAAAATGAAGGAGAAGGTGGACATGAAGGAGGAGGAGGAAGAGGAAAGGATATGAAGAATATTACTGGAGGTGAAGAGAAAAGAAGAGGTCTATTGATGATGAAGAGGGATAGGGAGAAGAAAGAGAGGGAGAAGAAGGAGAAGGAGGAGAGAAGAGGTATGGTAATACTTTGATGTTGTATGGACCATACTGGAAAGAGACTAGGATAGACCTTCTCGTTGGATTATATTCATATTTATTTGTTTTTTGTCTTCGGTTATATACTGGAATTAACATAATCTCTAAATGGGATAAAAATAATCTGAAACGGGAATGTGACGGGCTCTTGTCTATAGTTTGTTTAGTTTTTATGATCTCTGGTAGAGAGATCCTTTCATTGGAATATATTTATATGAATTGGTTTGCTCTACGTAAACGTGCATTACTGAAGTTGTTGCCATATCGGCATAGGTCGAATAGCTAGGTTATCGGGTTTCAAAATCGGGTCAGGTTTCTCGATTATTGTCAAATTTGGCTCAAAATCCGGTCAGATTTTTCGATTTTTGTGAAATTTTGAATCAAATTCCGGTCAGGTTTTTCGATTTTTGTGAAATTTTGGCTCAAAATCCGGTCAGGCTTGGTGATTTGTAACATACTTTTCGACCTATGCATATCGGAGTTGGATATGAATGATCTGAAAGGGGAATGTGACTGGTTCATTGATGAATTAGGAATAAGATAGATGTTGATCCATCACTAGATAAGGAACAATAGTGAATACACCCGAAGCATGAATGATTAAATGGTTATTCGTTTATTATGATATTTATTTATTATTTATTCATTTATTTATTGTTTTTTTTTCAGAGTAACAGCTCGTCCGGCCCTTTCATCAATTCATTTGAAGAAGAAGAAGAGAAAGTTGAATGGTCTCGATAGTGATGAAGAAAGTGAACAAAGAGAATATAATGTCAATCAGTTAGTTTCATTTTTAAATTTAGATTTAATCAATATATTGTAAATAAATATATTATAAATCATGTTCTGAAGTGTGTTCTGTGACTAGGTACTTTTGTGTTTCGCCATTCATTCTTAGACATGAAGAAAGGGTAGCATACATTTTCAAACCCCAACAATGTCGCTATCTGACCAGTTTCAAAATTTGAAAAATCTGACCAGTTTTTCGAGAATGGTCAAGTTTCGCGCATGAGACGAGTTATGAGAGAAAGAAATAATTTATTTGTCATGAAAACATATAATAAAGATTGAACTTGAATGAGATTTGTTGTGAATTAATGTAGATAAAGGTTGAAATTGATACGAGAATTTTCATATGAAGGACTATTGAAGTGAAAGAATATAAAAAATAAAAAAAAAAGTAAAAGAGAAATAAATAGAGAAGGAGAAGAGGGAAGAGAGGTAGAAGTGTTGTCAGATTACGGTACGTAGAGTTAGGTCAGATATGTGATCTGTCATTTGAATTTTTAATGTCGTTTAATTTAAAAGTCAGTTTTACGTAATTCTTTGCGTTTGTCTCGGTTGTGAGCGGTCCATCTCTCGTTCGTCTGTTCTACTCTTACCGAATTAACATCAACAGCGTGAAAGAATCCCCTCCTAGAAGACTATAGGCAAGTCAGGAGTGGTATGCCTATCATCAAGCAATTGTTGACGAAGTATTGAGCGAGGACTTCGTGGGTTATCTCTATCTAATTTTTCTCAATTCTGTTTCATGATTCACTATTCGAAAAGGATCAAGTGTAGCGGCTTTGATTCTGAAGAACGTCTTAATTACTGATCAGAAGATGAAGAAGATGAAGATAATTATGCCCCTTGTATGGAACCTCAGCACGCCCAGACTAATCTGTCGTTTAGCGGCAACCATTCCCTCCCTAATGGTTATGTGCTTGATAAAGGTTAATAAACTGTTAAACGTATGTTTCTTTGCGTCATGACAATTATTAAGAGAACTAGAAATGTTTAAAATATAAATTGGACACTAAAGTTAGTTATTCATTGAGTTTAGTGCCAAAACGCCCAATGGCCCAATGTACGACATTACCATAGTATTGTTGGACAATTGTTTGTAGGCAGTTAGTTCACTTATTTCGAATCCTTTTTTAAAAATTTTTTTTTCCAAAATGTGTAGAATTGCCTGAACTTTCACTTTATGTGCATTAGAAAAATAAATAAAAATGATTTGAGCTCATACGTTCATTTTAAACATCAAAACTGGTCAGATTATGGTATTTGGGAAGATGTGAGAGCAACGAAATATTTTTTTCCTACTTATTCGTGGTCATAATTAATTATAAAAACAAGAACTGCACTCGAAACTGCCTCCAAGTAGTCATTTCAGATTTAGAAAGGTTAACAAGTGGTCAGATCTTGTATTTGATAAGATGTGACATCCGTGAAATATTTTTTTCTACTTATTCGTTCTCATAATTAATGATAAAAACAAGAACTGCGCGTAAATGTGCCTCCAAGTAGTAATTTCAGATATTCAAATACTTGTGCTTCTGAGAATGTTGATAGGCACATTTATCAATGAATATCAAATTTTAGTGTTGAATTTACATTTTAAAAATCCATTATTCTCTTAATGATCATATGTGAAGTAATGAAACAAACTGAAATTGAGGATGTGCCTACCAACATTCTCAAAAAATTGAATATAAGAAATTGCTTGTTGGAGGCATATTTACTCACATTCTTTTACATTGATAATTATTTATGAGCCCGAATAAGTAGAAAAATATATATTTCAATATCACATCTTTTCAAATGTCAGCTCTGATCAGTTTTGTGGCTTTAAATGACCGTATGAGTTCAAATAGTTTTTGTTCTATTTTATTTTTTGTACTTGGAAATAAACTTCATCATCTTCTTCAACGACAAGTAGAAGAGTTATCGATCGACCGTTGGTGCACATTTCTCAATAACCAACTTTCTGTCCAATTTACAGTTCAAAAATTGATAACCCTCTTAGTGATCATATTTGACGTAAAGAAGCATAAGTAAATCACAGTTTTAATGCTATTATCAGTAATTATCATTGTACAACTCTAGCAACTCTTCTAGCTTTCTTCCTTCTTCTCCCTTTTTACCTTTTATAGCACGGTGTGACACACCTACCGGAGAAAAGAGTGGGTGGAGGTTTAAACTTTTAGCGCATACCGTATACAGAAAACCAAAAGCGTAGTTCGCGATCACGAAGGCATTTCCGTATAAGAAAAAAATAAAGATTTGAAAAAATTCGCGCCATTCCTGAATCATGAAAAAGAACATGCTTACAGTAATTAGTTAGTATTGAAAAATCCTGATTAATGCCTGAATTCTGCAGGTATTGTTGTTGGGTCTCACAGCGAATAGAAAGAAAAAGCGAGAGCGCAGACATGTCAGACACTTTTTGTCTGCTAATTCTGTCGCCGATCGATTTCTCTTGTTGTGGCATACCGTGTATTTCGCAATTCTTTATATTCTTTCAATTCAATAGTCCTTCATATGCACGACCACAAACCTTTATTACAGCTCATGATAAATCTATATCACATCAGTTCACAATAAAACTATTTCAATTTTAATCTTTATCACATTAATTAAAAACAAATCAATTCTCTATTTCTTTCTCCACTTGTCTCGTCCCTTTCGTGCACTTGATCATCCTGGAAAAAAACTACTGTAGGGGAAAACGAGCTTTCGTAAACCACCCTATTAAATAACATGCTAACAATAAGCTGCCGAAAAATACTCTGAGCATTAGTTTATTTGCCCTTATAATGCACATTTGCCTTACGTGCCTACTACGGTGGCGAGAACCAGTCACTAGTCACTAATTATTCTCTCTCTCCAACTAGTGCGTAATCTTTTCCACTCTCTCTGCTACTCTTCTGTCCCCTGTGGCAGCCGTGTGTTGGGGTCACGGTTGAGTAGAAATATTACTCTTTTTCTACTCTTTTTGTTTTTTCTCGGCTCTAATGCTGTGTTCAGAACTTGGAAAATGCAAGAAAATGCGGAAAATGCTGTTCAAAAGTTCGGGTGGAAAATGCTCGAAAAATGCTCGATTTTGGATCGAAAAAGATGGTTTTATACACTTTAAAAGCGTTGAACCTCGTTGTTTCATGGAAAACAGCTAACTTAGGTCATTTATAAAGTGACTACCTAAATAATAGTTGAGCAAATTTGAATGTTTAAATCTTTGATCTTTGATCTTTCAATCTTTGATCTTTTGATCATTATCGTCATTTCAGCGTCTGTCCACGATGGTAGATCGTATTCGTCGTCTACAATTGATCAACACCCAGATCCTCTCCATCCTTCACAACTTCCTCACATCCACCGATGAATTCAGTGAGGAGAGAGTGAGGGAGTACGCACCGCCCCTCCATCCATCATTGTCACAACAATATGTCGCTGAATGAGGAATGTCTGTCAGTCTGGCTGTCTGTCAGACGATGTGTTTATCATTATAGTCGGTTGTATGTCTGTCACCAAGTTGTCTGCTTTATATATTGATTGCTTATGTGTAACTGGGTTGTTCTTCACTCTCTCTAGCATTTTTTAATATAATTATTGCTATTAATCGAATATGATTGGTGCCTTTATTCATTTCATATGTTGGTTTAATATTGTTAATGTCTTTGTGTCTCTTCTTATTCGTATTTCCCCTCCACCAGCTCTTTTGATGTTCCATTAATTGTTGATTTTGTCCCTTCGATGATTTGTACTACGCCTTTTAGACAAATTATTGTTATTGCATGCACCAGTAGTCACTAGGTCGGATGAGAACCGACTATATGATAACTTGTCTCTCAAATGTCTCAAATAGGAATCATTCGGTCGGTTCTCATCCGACCTAGTGCCAAACACTACTACTACGCATCCTGGTCCGCCCGCATTAATAACCTCATATGTTCCCTCGTGTAAACAGTGAAGAAGAATCGGAATATGGAATCTGCTCGAAATTTCAAAATTGGCTTCTGTACGCATTAAATTGTTTTGCCTCAATGTTTTCCATTGTGTGGAAAGTTTTATGCTTTATGCAGATTCCCTATTCCTATCCTTCGATTATGTTTTGTATCTGCTTTTTCTCCCTATCTCTTGCTATATCTATGCCAGTGTACCTTTGCCTCGTTCTCTTTAGCTTTCCCCACTCCTGCTTATAACAAAGATCACTGCTGCTACAGTATGCCAAATGCCTTCAGTACACGCTGTACATTATCGATCGATTGCTTTACTCATTTACCGTATCCCCCCTCATATTCCTCCCTGCTTCTTATTCCCGCCGCATTTCACTCCATCTTGATATTGTATTGCACCACAAACACCAAACATGCAATTTTGATTATTGTTCGCTATCTCATATTTAGCATATTCCTATCGGTTTATTGTCCATGTAAGCTTTTACTTATCGTCTCAAGATCTGACTTTTGCTTGTGCTGCTAAATACTGTATTAAGGCAAATTCAGGTCGATCCTTGGCATAACTAGGATCGATTTAACCTATTCCTTCTTGTTAAGTGTGCTCTGAGCATCCTAATCGCCATATCACCACATCGCCCCGCCCCCTTTCCTTATACACTCCTATCCATCGATATATCTATCTTACATTGTTAACTATGCGATAAATATAATGTCATATAAAGAAGTTTAGACGCAAAGGAACGAAAGCAAATTAAAGGTATCTATAGTTTGGGGGATAAAAGTGTATTTTCAATGTTGACTGTCCTACGTGTTATCCATCGGCTGGAGAGGGATGGTCAGTCTAAAGATCAAATATCAAAGATCAAACACTGATTTGTAAAATCGATGATTGACCAGAGTGAGGGATCAATTAATTAATTAATTAGGCTAAGGCTTAGTTAATTAGGCGTAGGCTTAGAATTATTTAGACGTAGGCTTAACTATTTAGGCTTAGACTTAACTATTTAGGCTTATCCTTAACTATTTAGGCTTAGGCTTAGAATTATTTAGGCTTAGGCTTAACTATTTAGGCTTAGGCTTAGGCTTAGCAATATTTAGGCTTAGGCTTAGCAATATTTTTGCTTAGGCTTAGGCTTAGCACTATTTATGCTTAGGCTTATCAATATTTTTTACTTAGGCTTAGGCTTAGCAATATTTTTGCTTAGGCTTAGGCTTAGCACTATTTAGGCTTAGGCTTAGCAATATTTTTGCTTAGGCTTAGGCTTAGCACTATTTAGGCTTAGGCTTAGCAATATTTTTGTTTAGGCTTAGGCTTAGCACTATTTAGGCTTAGGCTTAGCAATATTTTTGCTTAGGCTTAGGCTTAGCACTATTTAGGCTTAGGCTTAGCAATATTTTTGCTTAGGCTTAGGCTTAGCACTATTTAGGCTTAGGCTTAGCAATATTTTTGCTTAGGCTTAGGCTTAGCACTATTTAGGCTTAGGCTTAGCAATATTTTTGCTTAGGCTTAGGCTTAGCAATATTTTTGCTTAGGCTTAGGCTTAACACTATTTAGGATTAGGCTTAGCAATATTTTTGCATAGGCTTAGGCTTGGCATTATTTAGATATTATTATTATATACATATTGCTAAGCCTAAGCAAAAAATATTGCTAAGCCTAAGCCTAAATGGTGCTAAGCCTAAGCCTAAGCAAAAATATTGCTAAGCCTAAGCCTAAATAGTGCTAAGCCTAAGCAAAAAATATTGCTAAACCTAAGCCTAAATAGTGCTAAGCCTAAGCCTAAGCAAAAATATTGCTAAGCCTAAGCCTAAATAGTGCTAAGCCTAAGCCTAAGCAAAAAATATTGCTAAGCCTAAGCCTAAGCAAAAATATTGATAAGTCTAAGCATAAATAGTGCTAAGCCTAAGCCTAAGCAAAATATTGCTTAGCCTAAGCAAAAAATATTGCTAAGCCTAAGCCTAAATATTGCTAAGCATAAATATTGCTAAGCCTAAACCTTAATAATTCTAAGCCTTTGTCCATCATCTACCGTATGCGCTCAGCTACCGTACTGTCATGTCTAAGATATCTTATTTTATCCTTTATTCCATCGTATCACAAGTAACAGGTACTGTAGTCCCTCCTCCCTTTGTATTATAATGTCTAGGATACTGTAGTCACGCCTCCCTCTGTATTCTCATGTCTAGGATACTGTAGTCAATAATCAATAATCAATAAGTAGTCAATAATCTCCCCTTAATAAATCAATAATATCCCCCTAATCAATCAATAATCTCCCTTAATCAACCAATAATCCCCCCCCTTAATCAACCAATAATCTCCCCCTAATCAATCAATAGTCTTCCCCTTAATTAATCAATAATCCCCCCTAATTAACCTATAATCTCACTCTTAATCAATCAATAATCCACCCTAATTAACCAATAATCTCCCCCTAACCAATCAATAATCCCTCCCAAATCAATCAATAATCTCCCCCTAATCGATCAATAATCTCCCCCTAATCAATCAATAATCTCCCTTAATCAACCAATAATCTCCCTTAATCAATCAATAATCTCCCTTAATCAACCAATAATCTCCCAATTAATCGACCAATAATCTCCCCCTAATCAATCAATAATCTCCCCCTAATCAATCAATACTCTCCCCCTAATCAATCAATAACCCCCCCCTTAATCAATCAATACTCTCCCCCTAATCAATCAATACTCTCCCCCTAATCAATCAATAATCCCCCTAATCAATCAATAATCTCCCCTTAATCAACCAATAATCTCCCTTAATCAATCAATAATCTCCCTTAATCAATCAATAATCTCCCTTAATCAATCAATAATCTCCCTTAATCAATCAATAATCTCCCTTAATCAATCAATAATCTCCCTTAATCAATCAATAATCCCCCTAATCAATCAATAATCTCCCCTTAATCAACCAATAATCTCCCTTAATCAATCAATAATCTCCCTTAATCAATCAATACTCTCCCCCTAATCAATCAATACTCTCCCCCTAATCAATCAATAATCCCCCTAATCAATCAATAATCTCCCCTTAATCAACCAATAATCTCCCTTAATCAATCAATAATCCCCCCTAATCAACCAATAATCCCCTTAATCAATCAATAATCCCCCTTAATCAATCAATAATCTCCCCCTAATCAATCAATACTCTCCCCCTAATCAATCAATAACCCCCCCCCCTTAATCAATCAATACTCTCCCCCTAATCAATCAATACTCTCCCCCTAATCAATCAATAATCTCCCCTTAATCAACCAATAATCTCCCTTAATCAATCAATAATCTCCCTTAATCAATCAATAATCTCCCTTAATCAATCAATAATCTCCCTTAATCAATCAATAATCTCCCTTAATCAATCAATAATCTCCCTTAATCAATCAATAATCCCCCTAATCAATCAATAATCTCCCCTTAATCAACCAATAATCTCCCTTAATCAATCAATAATCTCCCTGAATCAATCAATACTCTCCCCCTAATCAATCAATACTCTCCCCCTAATCAATCAATAATCCCCCTAATCAATCAATAATCTCCCCTTAATCAACCAATAATCTCCCTTAATCAATCAATAATCCCCTTAATCAATCAATAATCCCCCTTAATCAATCAATAATCTCCCTTAAACAATCAATAATCCCCCCCCTAATCAACCAATATTCTCCGGCAAATTTGTCTAGAGCATACAGTTGTATTCTCCTATCACCGTACACAAACAACACAATATTCCATCCCATGTCCCCAATTTGAACTCTTTAAATCGAACATGAAAGGCGAAAAAACAAAACATAAAACTACAATACAAATGAGGTGAGATGAAACAAAAAACAATTCCGGACGAATTGAGAAAAAAAATGTAGGTGAGCGAAGGAAGAGGCTGGAAGACTTGTAGAAATGCACCAGAAGAAGGAAGAGGAACCATCTAAATGAAAGTAATTATAATGAGCATACAAATGTTTATGAATTGCATAGTAAAGAATCACTGGACCAGCTGTGATCACCCGCAGGACTTAGTTAGCCTCTCAGGTTTTTCAACAAAAAGTAGTTTACTTTTAATTCACACTTGAAGTCTACTTCTAGTTAGACGTAAGTTTACTGCAAGTGATGTATAATACTGTAATGCATTTCGCCAAAAGTTATTTCGCTTGTAGTAAACTTGCAGCAAACTTCTAGTCAGTGACGCAATTTAAGTAGACTGCTAGTCTGGAGATATCTAAGCTTGAACAACGGGGTGTACCTTTAACTTTTTTTATGGCAAAGAAACTTATTGTTAGAACTTTTGTATAGACATAATTATCGTTTTAATGATTCACAATGTTTTACAGAATATAATGCAGACATGTATGGCGTGTTGTGGTGTCGTAACAAGCAAAATTATGCGTTACCATAATCCATGTAAGACACGCGGGGTTACTGTACTTCGCTTTGGTCAAAGAGAAAAGATTCAGAGAAAGGTGCGCTTTAGATAAGAACATAAAAGGATTAGGACAACACTCCGAAACGAAAAAGCATAGTCCAAGCTCAGACGAAATACTTTATTCAAGGATAAACTAAAATAATCTATCACCTTTCTTGGTTCGCATGTGCGAACAGGACGAGAGGATCATCAAATCGATTAGACATCGATGGTAGATCACAAATCCACCGTAGCCAAATCACTTCTCATGTTGATGCTGAAAAATTAAAATGATTTTTTTTTCTTACACAGTACTATATATATATCACCTCATCTACAGTAATAGATCTGTCTGGGAGTACTACATAATCCAGTCATAAGCTGGTCATATGTCAAATAGCTAGGCTGTCGGATTTTAAAAATGCGGTTAGTTTTTTTTCGATTTTAGGCAAATTTGGATGAAAATGAGGCCAGGTTTTTAGATAATTGGCTAAAAATATTTTTTGTAACATACTTTTCGACCTATGAAGAGGGGACCTATGAAGATCAATACAAAGCTACAGTAACAGATCAGATAAGGAATCTTATTATTAGATTATCTATTCCTTTCCCTAACTATCATAATAGCATCATAATGGGAGGACTGACCCACCTTCTTCTCCTTCCTTATCGTACTGTACTCTGACAGAGGATGATCGATTCATGACGCATGAACGGGCACCCTCTGCAACCGACTTCTTGTCTGCCTGCAAAGCATTTTCAATAATTTTATACCATAATTAAAATAGTAATAATACAAATTTAATAATAATAATATTATTATTACTATCCCTTCTCTTCCAAAGTCACGGGCTTCGATCCCTCCACCCCAATAACTGGCTACTGTTCTCACATCTACCTATGACCAAGTATATTCCTCTCACTTCCCACCCTCTTGATCTCTGATCTTTAAACTCTGTGATACCTACCCCTCCTTGAATCATACCTTCTTATGCACTGTTACATTTGCCTTACGTGCCTACGCCGTAACCCCCTCCGTAGCCTCTCCGACGCGGCGGAGGGTGTTACGGCGTAGGCACGTAAAGCAAATGTAACAGTGCATTACGACTGACAATGTTCAAACCACTCAACACTCATGATCAACTCTTCCTACCCTCTTGATCTCTGATCTTTGATCTCTCCCCTCCCTCACCTTATCGTCGTTCCTTCTCTCGGTCGGTCCTTCTCTCAGTCGATCCATCTCCTCGAGAGCTGCAGGACCGGATCGATCTCCATCCAACCATCCTTCGTTCAATCTGCAATATAGAAATAAACAAATAGAATTGCTAACATATGCAGTGTTCAGAACCTGGAAAATGCACGAAAATGCGGAAAATGCTGTTCAGAAGTTCAGCCGGAAAATGCTCTGAAAATGCTCATTTTCGAGGATTTTAAGCAAATTTTAATAGTTTTTTTTTGTTAGTATCAACGTTTATTGGTCGCAAACAGTGTTATGGACGCATATTATTGATGATAAGTGATATTTTTAAATATGGACTCGCTAGGTTGATTTTTCGCAGCATTTTCGTTGATTTTCGGCTTAAAGTGCTCTTAAAAGGATCATACGATATTTATTTCTGCAGCATACTTTATAAATGACCTAAGTTCGCTGTTTTCCATGAAACAACGAGGTTCAACGCTTTTAAAGTGTATAAAACCATCTTTTTCGATCCAAAATCGAGCATTTTCGAGCATTTTCCACCTGAACTTTTGAACAGCATTTTCCGCATTTTCTTGCATTTTCCAAGTTCTGAACACAGCAATACACCGAGCTAGTTTGAAACACTCTGGCTAAACTCTCTCGCTTGTTGTCTGCGAGATCTACGAGATACGAGATAGATCTACAATCACAGTTACAGTTCATACATTTTCGGCTCCCGCACAGGATTGTTTTATACAATGAGTCGATTTTAGAAATATGGTGGGCTGATTTTAACTATAAGAAAAATAGTTATTTTTCGCTTAGATTGTAATCTTTCGCATCAAAAAGTCTCAGATGCATTCAACATCATTGAGAATACTCACTTCGCATTAACAATCAATAACAACACAATCATAAATCTTTATACATTATTGATTGACCATTATTACCTTAACACAACCGAATGTAGTGTCGAATCCATTGATGGGGCAGCTTGAAGTCCATGTGAAGAAGGACAATCGAAAAACGCTGAAAGAAAAGAATTTATCAATAAAATGATTCAATCGATAAAGGATAAAGGCGTTTACTGTATTCTGTAATCGATATACCGTATTCACAGTTAACTACAGTGACTCTTACAATTAATCAGGCTAAGATATCTACAATCATCTTTTTTTTCCAATCAATCAATGTTACTTTGCGAGAAATTCAAAAATCATCCGTTAGCGAATTGCATACATGTTCATCTACAGAAACCTCGAACCAGAATATCGCCTCTATAAAAATCTAAAGCATTCTCCAACCAAATGTGATGTTCACCTATTCCGCTATACTTACAGTCACTTGTCAATAAACATATGAATACGGTACACTCAGAGAAAAAAAACCTTAGGATTTGAAACAATAACACAATCCCTAAGTCTTTTCAGAGACAAATCCTAACTATTAAGGGTTTGGCCAGAGCGCCAACTAGGGTTTGACTTTCATATCATAAATCATAATCATGTAAAACATGACAATCATCTACAGCGCATTCCAATCAATCAATCTTACTTTGCGAGAAATTCCAAAATCATCCGCTAGCGAATGGCATACATGTTCATCTACAGAAACCTCTAATCAGAATATCGTATCTGCATAAATCTAAAGCATTCTCCAACCAAATGTAATGTTCATCTATTCCGCTGAATCCTTAATCTACCATCACTCTATATCATAATCGTGTAAAACATGAAATATGCGGGTGGCAATTGTGAAATCGACAACAAAACAAAGCGACGATAGATAAGTCACCACCATCATTACCTGATACTTGTCCTTTCTCGTTGCCTGCTCCAACTTGGTCGATATCTCGTGTAACTCTCGATCCTCATCTCCCGCTTCATCCGCTGCCTCACGCTTCCTGCAACGATTACAGTACTCTCTTCAAGGTCAGAAAAAGTCAGTTCACGATTGCCAATCACACTGTGTGCGCCTACCGTACCTGGCTATTTCACATTCGGCCATTCGCGCCAGATCCGAGGAGAGATAAGGAAGGGGAGAGGGGAGAGATGGGGGAAGGGGAGGGGTAGAGATGGGAAAGGGGAGAGGGGAGGGGGAGAGATGGGGGAAGGGGAGGGGGGAGAGATAGGGGAAGGGGAGAGGGGAGGGGGGGGAGAAGTGGGAAGCGGAGAGGGGATGGGGAGGGGAGAGATGGGGAAGAGGAGAGGGGATGGATGGGGAGGGGGATAAAGCTCACCTGGCTGGGGCTCTCTACTGATCGTAAACACCATAGGTCGAATAGCTAGGTTATCGGTTTTCAAAATGCGGTCAGGTTTATCAATTTTTGGCAAATTTTGGTCGAAATGCGGTCAGGTTTTTTTTGATTTTTGTGAAATTTTGGTTCAAAATGCTGTCAGGTTTTTCGATTTTTGGGAAATTTTGGCTCAAAATGCGGTCAGACTTGGTACTTTGTAACATGCTTTTCGACCTATGGTAAAGACCAGAACTCTACGATAAAGCTTGGACATTGCGCTTTAGAATACGCTGCCCTGTATGACCGTTCCAAGATGTGGCCGTATGCATGAAAAACGGAAAACCGTTTTACAGGAAAATGTGACGTCATTATCGTAGGCGGAGTATTTTTGGAGAAAAAAAATGAAAAAAAAAATAAAATAAAATAATCACCTCCGCCTACGCTTACGACCAGGGATGTTCGGAAAAAGATTTTCGAATAAAAAATAGAAAAACGAAAAATATTTTAAAATTTTTGAATTTTTATTTTAAAAAAAGCGAAAAATTCGAAAAAATATTTAAACAGTGTTTTCACAATTTTATGATTTTTTTTTGTAAAAATGTCATAAATTTTTAAATATTCATGATTTTTTATGTGAAAGTATTTTTCGATTTTTTTGAATTATTTTCGAAAACTTTTTCGAGAAAGTATCGAAAAATAGAAAAACGAAAAATTTTCGAATTTTTATTTAAAAAAATGAAAAATTCGAAAAAATATTTAAAAATATTTTCACAATTTTATGATTTTTTTTGTAAAAATGTCATAAATTTTTAAATATTCATGATTTTTTATGTGAAAGTATTTTTCGATTTTTTTGAATTATTTTCGAAAACTTTTTCGAGAAAGTATCGAAAAATAGAAAAACGAAAAATTTTCGAATTTTTATTTTAAAAAATGAAAAATTCGAAAAAATATTTAAAAATATTTTCACAATTTTATGATTTTTTTGTAAAAATGTCATAAATTTTTAAATATTCATGATTTTTTATGTGAAAGTATTTTTCGATTTATTTTTGAAAACTTTTTTGAGAAAGTATCGAAAAACGAAAAATGCACATCCCTGCTAACGTCAAATTTTCCAGGAAAAAAGTTTTCCGGTGTTCATGCATACGACCACCGGGATTGGTCTACAGCATACTCACCTGGCTGGGGTTCTCTAGTGGTCTTAAAGACCGAAACTCTACGGTAAGGCGTATCCATTACATTTTAGAATACGCTGAACTGTGTGGCAGTTCTGAGTGGAGTTACAGCAAACTTAACCTGGCTGGGGTTCTCTAGTGATCTATGAGACGGGGACCTTATAGTGAGGCGTATCCATTAAACTTTCGGATACTCTAGCCTGCATGACAGCACCATGTCGGGGAGAATGTTTTTTTTTCTATTTTTTTATATTTTTTTTTCAATTTTTTATTTTTTATTTTTTTTATTTAGGACGAGTCATCCACAAAAAATATAGATATCGCGTCGTTTTTGGCTAGTTGTGCGATAGAAATAAAACGAATCTAATGGCAAGACTTCAGTAATCGCTGATATTCTCATATGGACTTTTTTGTACGATTTTAAATTGGCCACAGCTGAATAATAATGTACTCTCTTCTATTCTCATATGGATTTCATTCTACGTTTTCAGTCACAAAGATTGGCGTCTTCAGACAAAAAATCAGCGTCTTCAGACAATCATCCTATCTATTTATGACCATTCCTAATGCATCGAATGTTTTAATGCGGATCCGACTTGAAATTTCTAAATTTTTGCGAGGAAAGACTATGCGCAAGACCACGATGGAAAAGCAAGGCTGTGAGCAAAAAAAATGCATTTTCACGCGTCCACCTATGATTTTAGGATACGCGGCCAAGTATGGCTGTCATTATTATTATTAAAAATAATAATAATAATAATAATATATTATTAATAATAATAATATATTAATAATAATAATAATAATAATAATAACAATAAAATAATAATAAACATAATAAACAGTAACAATAATAATAATAATAATCACAATAAGAATTAATAGAAACAATATTAATAACAACAAAATGACACAGAAACAATATAATCAAATTTGGTGTACTGGGACAGTCACAATAATAGAAATGGTGGGATACTGTAACAAATTGGTCAGAATAATAAATATGCAGAGTACATTGAAGCGAGGGGTTACTATATTAAACATGGTGGGATACTGTAACAGGGGATTGCTACGGTAAGTGTTTTGAACTGTAAAGATCGGAGTATTTACGGTAGGGGCGGACAAAGGGTATACAAGGCATAAATAGGGGTAAAAGTATTTACGGATACAATGGGTTGAGGTATATAACGGGCAGGGGCACATGGATTAACTGTGGAAGGGTAGGGAGGAGGATCAGTCTCTTATTAAAATTAGCAAAACCAGGGGTTACAATATTAAATATGGCGGGATACTGTAAATGAGGGATTACTAATAATAAGTAAATAGCAAGTGGGGGGGTACAAGGGTATAAAAGGGGTTGAGGTATATAAAGGGTACATAGGGTACGAGGGGTACATAGGGGTAGAGGTGTACAACGAGTACGGGTTAAAGGTGGCATGGGGTAGAGGTATATAACGCTAGGGGTACAATGATGAAATAAGGAATAGGGGGGAGGGTATTCTACATGGGGATTTAAGGGGAACAAAGAATGGAAAGATGAAAGGCGACAGATATACTTTATTCTTTTATTATTTATTCTTTTCTCTTTTTTTCTTCTCTTTTTCTTTTTTCTTTTTTCTTTTCTTTTTCTTTTTTAATATCTTATTTTTCTTTTTCTTTTTTTCTGTTATTATTTTTATTTTTTTATATATCTATCAAGCCTTCTCATCACATCATTCCTTAGGGAATAGGTGCATCAGAACGAGAATGGACGCATATCCTGAAATAGAACATATATGAACCCTCAACCTTCTTATTCATGCAAAGTAAAGCAATGAAGAATACAACCAAAAAAAAGATCATGCCGCGGCGGGCCGCGTTTAGGGAACGCGACTGTGCGGGACTGTACAAAAGAAGTAGTGAGGGCGCCGAAAATGTATGGTGGCAAGAGCGGGCTTATCGATTTTATCGAGCCATCAATCGATAAATCTCTATCAGAGGACTAATAAACAAAACAATCACCATTATCGCCCTAGGCTTAAACATCGGTTTCATGAGATGAGATAAAGGATACTGTAGATTGATCGCAGGATAAAATCGATAAATCAATACGATAGCGCACGTTCCATCATCAGCTACAGTAACAACGGAGTACTCTTCGATAAAGACTAAAATAGACAAAAGGTCATTCACCCCCACCCTGTCGAAAGGAACATCGAGATAAATCAATAAAATCAATCAATAAATCAATAACTAACGTTCCATCCGAGTACTTCTTGAGTAGGCCTCGATCATCGGCCAACTGTCGGAAGTTCTCATCGATGACCATCATGAAGGCCTCACCACGAATCAGACGGAAGTTCGTCTCGATGAAAAATGCTAAAAATGGGAATCTTGTGAACTTTTGTCAAATTTTGTCAAATTATTTGACAAATGTTTCACTTTTTTTCGTTTTGACGGTACTAGTGAGATATCACTTGTATTAATCTTGAGCTACTCTGCCATTTCAAAACTTAAAGTGTAAATTTCACTTGATGTAAGACGAAATAGAACACATATAAATCTTAAATTTTCTTATTCATGCAAAGGTACAACCATATACAATACTACCAAACGATATTAATTTATGAACGTCTGCCAAATTTCTAATAGGGCTAGATATTGACTGCAAATGCGACATATAAATAAAGTTTTGACAGACTGACCAAACTATCGATTGATGCATCTATGGACAATGTCCTTCCGACTTGACGAGCGACAATATTCAGCGAGAGTCGGTGTGTGTACACTCTAAAAAAAAGGAACTTGTTTGTTTTAAATTTAGTTGGAATTTGATACAGAAATGTTACTGATTTTCGTTAAAACTATATAAGACTCATGACTTATATATTTAAATGAATTGTTTTGGTACACTCGTACAGTAGGCCGACGATGTTAAGGTTTACATAATAGAAAGATAATTTGTTCTCAGTAATGTGATATTCACAGGTCAGGACTATTTTATCTAATCGATTACTTTATTATTATTCTATTCTTATTCACGAGTATCACTAGATGTTTCACACCAGCTGTCTATAATCAATCGATAGTCATCATCATACATTGCCATACCCTAGCAGTGCGAGGATTGACCCAATATATAAGGCCCATTTTAGGTCACTTTATAAAAAAGGAAGCTAAAAATGACGATTTTGAAGCGAAAATAACGAATTTTGTGAATCAGCCCACTCTATTTCGATAATTGACCCACTATATAAAAATAAACGGCGAGGGGTCATCATATTCAATCAATATAAAATTGATGGTTAAATGACATTCATTATTTTGAACTATGGTATGATTTAATAGTAATGCTGGACTTCTAACATGAAACCAAACCTATTCCAAAATAACAATAATAATCTTTTTTCTAATTATAAACTAATAATTGCGTACCTTGACAACCATATCTCCTCGTATGTTCTCTCGTTTGGCCTCCACGATCGAATTCAGTCTCTCGAATTCATCCTTACGGGCTGATATCACCTGAAGAAAGAGAGATAAATAAGAGCGAGAATGGAACAAGACTTGTTGTTCAACAAAGTGAATTCATGTTTCATTAGTCAAACCAATCCCGAAAGCATCTGGTAATAATTCGATTACAAACTTCAGGCCTATCTCTCTAACATGCTCTATTACGAAAATTTTTGAGAAAATTCTAATTGAGAAAATTGTAGAACATATGAATGTATTTGACCTTTTTGATGCTTGTCAGGCTGGATTCAGAAGTAAAAGATCTACAGCAACTCAACTAGTTGAAACATGTTCATACTATCTCTCACTCCATTCTAAGAAAAAATCTTTCGACACAGTATTCTTTGATTATAAAAAAGCATTTGACTCCATAGATCATCGATTATTACTATACAAACTTTCACTCTTAGGTTTTCCCGACAATTTGATCTCATGGTTTCACGCGTATCTTGATAGGAGGTTACAATATATAGTTATCAATGACTGTTTATCATCTCCTGCTGTCGTAACATCAGGTGTTCCTCAAGGCTCATGCATAGGTCCTCTCCTTTTTATTTTATATATCAACGATATGGGTAATGTTATTCCCAATTCTGTCCATTATGGAATTTATGCGGATGATTTAAAAATTTCTGCTGAGGTTCCCGCGCACACTAGTGATTTGCAAAAGGCTATTGATAATATATCTGATTGGGCTGATGCTTGGAATCTAACTCTCTCTGAGACTAAGTGCGTTGTAATGCATTACGGTAATCAAAAATCTTGTAGTGATTACTTTTTAAAGGGTTTTAAGCTTTCTTGTTCTGACGAGGTAAAGGATTTGGGTATATTAATGTCGCCTAATTTAAGTTTCAAGTCCCATATTAATAAAGCTGTTCGTAAAGCCAGATCAAAAATCAATATTCTATTTAGAACTTTCCGTAGTCGCGAAATTGAAGTCTACAAAGCCGCTTATACGTCTTTCATATTGCCTATTATTAGCTATGGTTCAGTTGTTTGGAATTCTAAAAGATCTGGATTGACTAAAGAGATTGAATCCGTTCAAAGAGATTTTACTCGAAGACTATTCAGTCGTTGTTCTATTCCTTATGATACATATCTCAATCGTGTTCACTTTCTAGATTTAATTACACTCGAACATAGACACGTGATTGCAGATTTACTTTTCCTATATAATTCAATCCATCAAAATTATGAGTACAATTGCTCTTTCCTCTTTAAAGTTGTTCCCGCTTTGCATCTGAGAAACGGCAATTCGTTGAGAATCATTCTACCCTTCAAAATATCAACCACTTCCCATTCAACATTAGCCTCACGAACTATTGATATTTGGAATAATCTCCCTGATGCTATTGTGCAGGCGTCACCAGCAGTCTTTCGTAATCATGTAAAAAATATACCATATAATGTGATTGTCCCTGAGGCACATATTCATTCATGAAATGTCTGAGTAGGTAAGATTCCTACTGCCTCTTCCTCCAACCCCCGTCTTCCCATATTTCACCGATTCGCCTTGGCGACGGACATCCTTCAAAAACACTTATCTAACAGATATTCCCGATCCCATCCCGATACGTTCACTTGAAGGAATAAATATTATTATTAATATTATTATCAAAATAAGAGAGTACCGTCAAAACGAAAATAAACGACACAAGTAGGAGAAAAATCTCCTTTTTAATCTGTTATATTTTACCCACTATTCCAAATACTGTGAATTCGGGGATATGTAGTGCACCCTCTATTACACTTTGGTCTATGTTATTTTCAAAATCTATTCATATCTAATATTTTTTAAATTGCTCTTCCGATCACAGACCTTTCTCTCCATCAAAAAGGCAACTACCAGAAAATCCGATTTTTTCAATGAATTTCAAATCTGTTTATTTTGTCTTAATTGGGTTGGTGAGCCATCTATGAATGAAAGTCGTCTAATGTACATGAGTACATTATACATGAACACAGAGTTGTCAAATTGAATAATAAGGACAAATATGGAGACATTTCCAACAATTCCGTACAATCGCCTATTTGTAACGGTCTCTTTCATTTTTACGGTATATGTTACTAGAGCACAGACAGACAGATCGGGTAAGACACGCAGAGGAGATGAGAGAGGAGAGATAGCTAGAGAGTGAGAGAGCGTGTTCCAGCTGGAGAGTACGCTTGTGGGGCTTGAAGAGGGCGGGGCGAGTGTGCGCATTTGCGGAACAAGCGCCGCACAGCGTTTCAGCCCTGTGGGGAGAGCGGAAATAGAATTTTTGGCAAGATGCCAATAATGCACATCAACTGAGGGGGCGGAGTCTCCCTCCTCCGCGCCCTTGCATGCGTCGCGTGTCGCGTCTAACTGTCTGCAGTCTCTCTCGCCTCTCTTTGTCTCTCTTTTTCTCTCGTCGCCTCGCTAAATTCCGCTCTCGAAACGCTGTGCGCCGCCTTGCCTTCCCATCGGGGCCTTGCCCATAACCTTGCCTCGCAAAAATTGCAAAATTTCCAGCCAAATTTGTCAAAAAAATAGTCATGCGCATAGCCTTGCCTCCCAACTTCCAAAACGACAGGCTAAAATGATCTACGATAAAATATCAATTTAACTTAAAATCAATCAATAAACCTTGCTCAGAGTGGAAAACATGCGCAACTGTCAATCAAATTTGTGATGTCATCAAAATAGTGCAATAAAAAGAGCCGCCAAAGTAACAAAGTACAAAGTAGCCACCAAAGAAAAAAGTAATAAGCTACAGAGTAGTAAGTACAAATTAATAAGTACAAAGTAATAAAGTAGTATAGGTCAAGTATCAATCAGAGTGAATAGATCAATTGAAACACAAAACATCAATCGATAAATTCACACCAATGGATAACTTGATCAACAATGACCTGACCTGGAGTACAACCGACCACACGCGGCAGACGACCGACTACTCTGGACTGCTGCATATATCCTTAACAAAAAAAATCAATAATCAAACTTTTCCCATCGATCGATATATTCTACAGTATTCATTCGCCTACAGTACCTTAGGCTGACTCTCCAGCAGACCTCCAAAACCTTGGACGCGCTCTCCAAGCGTTCGGGAGTGCCTTGCATCGAGAAACCAACGGCTCCTACAAATTTCGAAAATCAATAATTTCAAGTGTTTCGGCAAGATATTCCAAAGTACCGTACCTTCCATCGGGGTAGGAGTCGCGAGCAGCGCATGAGTGGGCGTACTCAGCGGATATGTAGCCGGATGATGGGAGGATCTACAATACACATTTCAATCAATCAATCAATCAATCGATAATCAGGTATACCGTATCCGCTACCGTACCTTGTCCTCTCCATCTCCTCGTCCGTGAGCGGTCGATTCTTGTCGCCAGTCCCCTTCTCCATGCGTCAGACGTGCGCCTGTTCCGGCGTCATTGGCCATCATCGGAACCGTCGTAACCATCGGAGCCGCGGGCGTCTTCATGCCCTGCGAGCGCGCCTACAGGCATTGAACCACCTGATTACGACGCGGCGTTGCTGCCGACGAAGTGGCATCGCCGTGCCTGAATTATTTATTGAAATAAATAAAATTACATTAATTGAAAGCAGACACAACTGCGCAGTCAAAATTCAATTCGCAATCTTGACTAGCTACGAAGAAGAAACACTTCCAAAGCTCTAGACTCAGACCCGGCAGATCTCGGTTACAGCATCGCCATAACAAACGCTTGCTCACCTGACAGTTCCATGTGTGGCATCGCCAGACTGCACATGAGTGGGTGTCTCATCCCACCGCGTCCTCGACGGTAATGGCAGCGAAGCCGAGACGCTGATTGGGACGCGAGGCATCCCGGTCTCCCGACGGAGTCGAACCGAGGATCTGCAAATGGGAACGTTCGATCTACTTAAGATATAGTAATATGTATGCATTGATTAAAAAAGTATAGTATCAAAGCTGTGATCTAGACATTGCAACATTTTCGTCGTTCTTACTTTTTTAATCAATACATACATATTACATAGAATATCGTTATTTTCTCTTGTCCAAGAAACGATAAATATATTATTATTATTACGTAGCCGATATTTGTCACTCTCATTCTTACAATCTTCACGGTTTATACTGTTATAATCAAACTACCTAATTTATTTATTTATTCTGTACAGTGTTTCTTGAAATGGGCATAAATTATAAATATTACACAGAGTCTAATTAGTTATCCTTGTGTGTAAATTTACTTCATTTCAAGCATATTTTACTTAGTCAAATATATTTATGGAAATGCGTGCAGTACCCCTTCCCATCTTATAAACAAACCCATAGGCCGACGCGTGGAAACGAATTCTTTTTGCACACAGCCTTACCTTCAGACATGGTCCATAGTTATCCCATGGGATAGACCCACCCGCAAAGTTTTGAAAAAGTAGGATACCCACCCGCAAAATATAGAAAAATATCGACTTGCAAAAATTATTGATTAATAATGCCCAAGAAATTTGAAAAAAAAGAGTATGGTAACACATTGAATAAAAGAGTACGAATATGAGAAGAGTACGATCTTTAAGTTCAGTGAAGTGATAGTAGTATGCTGTGTCGGAATTTAACGTTAACACGAACATATTAATATTAATTGATTCAAAAAATATTGATTTTTCGTTTCGAGAGTTGCGTACCGACAGAGAACACAGTGGACAATAAGAAATATAAAAATTATTGTGGGAAAGTGTTGTTTGGAGGGGTGCATTTTCAGGCATGATTATCGCGTACTGAATTTATTTTTTTAATTTCCTTGGTCGTAGCATATAAAAATTATTTTTTGCATCATTTCTCGTCGCGTACCGACAGAGATTCCAATTTTCCATATGGAAATGTAAAATTAACGCGTCAAACTCATTTGCCAGTGCGTTATCCTACCGTAGGTACCATGGGATAACGTGCTCTTAAACGCAATAATTACTAAATTTCTTGAGTTTCATGTTTTTCTCTGTCGGTACCCGATCAGATTGAGATACTATGCATGTACTATAGTGCAGTATTGAACGAAATCGCATATTATTAAAATCAGTTCTCGTTCTTACTGTAAGTTGAATAGTCTAACTATCAAGTAGTTATTGCAAACTGAAATCATAACGGAGTTGTAAAAAATTTTTATTTTCCCCCATTTTTGGTGTACCCACCCGCACTTTTTTGTTGAAAATCTACGTTACCCACCCGCATTTTTTGGCCGTGGGATAACAATGGACCATGTCTGCTTACCTTCCGTTGCGGGGCCTTGCGGATAGCCTTGCCTCCCAAAAATTGGAAAATTTCATTTAAATCCGCTAAAAATGACCATGCACTTAACCTTGCCTTGCAATTCCCCGGTTTGCGCACAGCCTTTTGCCCAGTGTGCCCACCTATGATCTCTATTCACTTTGTTTATTGATTAGAGTATGCCATTATGCAAATTGTTTACGTATACTAATGGTCGAACAGCAAGCAAGCAACTTACTAAACGGAGAACTCAATGTACGTGTCGATCTTGACCTTCTTGTCCGGCTCTTCCATCAAGAAAGGGACGCAGTGCAGGGGCGCACCTGCCGTCCACACGTACCACTATGACGGTGAAGAGGGCGCCTGTAAAGATCAAAGATCATCTACAATCCAAAGATCAAAGATTATTCACAATCCAAAGATCAAGGATCAAAGATCAAAGATCATCTACAATCAAAAGATCAAGGATCAAAGATCAAAGATCAAGTACCTTTTGCTCCGTCTTATTCAGAAGAGGTTACGTCAGAGGTTGCGTCGTCAGGGCGAGTTTCCATCGCGATCACTCGTTCGTCTTTTGCCAATACAAATTACGCTCCTGGTCGTCCATGCTGAATCAAACAATAATTCATAAAACAGTCAAAAATCGATAATTACAGTATGCCAATTATCAGGCAATCGATCGATAGCTACAGTACTCACAGCGTGATCGACACCTGGCACGGCAGACCCATCGTGTACGCTTTCAAGTCGGCAAACGGAAGCACGAATATCTGCAACGCACATCACGTTATTCATATTACAGTATACAAAATCTCGATTACAGTATACACATACATACAACTATTACGGTAGAGATCACAAACTGACTTTATCGTCGACATCGATCGCGTAACCTCGGTGAAAGTCGTTTCCCGGTGAAGGCGGCAGGAATTGCACGTTCGCTGTCACCTACAAAGGGTAATTAATCAATAATTTCTGTAATCAATCAATAAATCGATCAAAATTTCTGAATCATTTCAATACTGATTTGATTCCACGTAAAGCAAAGTGAAAAGTTAACAAACAATTCAATAATACGAATAATAAATTGCACATGTCGTGTGACAAGGCTTCTTGAACAATAATATTAATAATAATAATAATAATAATAACAGCCAACCATGAGAGTGTCTTCGGCAAGGTAGTCGGCAGAATGGGCTCCTTATTGTCCACGGTTATCACCTCGCCCTGGAGCATGATAATCAGCACCCAGTCGCCGAACTGAACCTCGCGACCCGTCGATGTCGTGCCGGCTGCAATGATATATTCTCGGTTTGACACGCGGCACTACGCGGATAGACACAACATCCCCTAACACGCCCGATTCGTGGTCTATACTGGTTCCATAGGAATTGAGATAGTGAGAGAAAATCACTTAAAACGATGATAAACAATCGAAAACATCATCCAAATGATGAAAGTACACGAACATGCCAATGCGCAACATTAATCACACTATCCTACACAAAAGTTAAGCCTAATACAAATATTGATCGAGTAGAACACACAAAGAATCGGGGGAAAATCGATGACCGCCCACGTAGAAAATTCAAGATTTTCGAAACTTGGCTGAGTATCAGCTGCTATAACACTAACGAAGCTACGCAGTCAATCGCTTCCTCGAACAGATCAATTCTTCTTTTTGTCCTATTATGCGTGCTAAAACGACGTTAACGCCTCTATTTTATTAATATTATGCGACTTGTTTATCTTACGCGATAGCCTCTCCGCAATATTCTCTCATTCGATCGTTTTTTTCTATTTATTATTCCCATTCGTTCGATTTCTTCTGCAGAATTCTGCTCTTTCTTTATCCCATTCCAGTTCTAGCTCTTCCTTTTGCTTTCTGTTGAGTTGTGAATGTATCGTTTTCGAAAAGCATTGGGCGCATAGTCAATCATTGATGAAGTATAGATTTCTGAGAAAATAGCATTGATATTGCGCTCGTGTTTTGTTTTGCATTTACACCTTTTATTTTTAGGGAACTCTCGATCGCCTCATCGCTTTCCTTCCCAAGCAGCGTCAGATCATGCTCTACTCTGCTACATTCCCACCTACGATCGCTGAAAGCATGAAGAAGTTCATGTGCAAGCCATAGGAGACTAATCTCATGGAAGGACTCACCCTTCTCGGTGTCACCCAGTATTATGCCTACGTGCTGGAGTAACAGAAGGTCCACTGCCTCAATACTATTCCGTAAGGTGAGGTGTTTTAATGTGATTCACTTAATATTGTTGCTATAATTTATTTCGTAGAAGCTCCTACCTCGAAAACACGTCGCACTTTCTAATTTTGAGTGTTATGTAATTCTTTAGAACCGGCCTTTTGTTGTCCCCTCCGTGATAGATCCTCCCTATTTTATTTGAGGAAATTCAAAAGTCTGAGCAATTTTATCTTGCTAGAAAGAAATGTTAATAATTAATTGTTATTCTTCTATTATTGTTATTGTTTCAGCTTCGAATCAACCAGTCCATTATCCTCTGCAACAGCACTCAACGTGTAGAACTCTTGGCTAAAGAATATCACCGAGCTTGGATACTCGTGCTGTTACATCCATTCAAAGATGGCTCAGAACTATCGTGATCGTGTATTCCATGATTTCCGTCAGGTCATACTTTTACAACTTATTTCAATGTGTTTGCCAAGCACTGTGAGTATATCATTGGGCTCTGAGTTAAACATGCTGCTTTATTTATATTATCTGAGTACTGTTGATCAATATTTTAACCTGCTGTCAACACATTTTTGAGAACAACGAACTTTTTTCTTCAGGGAAATTGCCGTAATCTCGTTTGCTCCGATCTTCTCACTCGTGGTATTGACAGTCAAGCAGTTAATGTTGTTATCAACTTCGACTTCCCTCGCAACGCTGAAACCTATCTTCATAGAATCGGACCGTAAGTGTCAATTTCTCATTTTTACGGAAGATTCATCTTTTTTTTCAAGTTCTGAACGTTTCGATCATCTCGGTATTGCCATCAACCTCATATGAGGATCGCCACACTCTCCGTCGTATGGAGAACTACGCACATCGAGCCTATTCCCAAGGCTGTCGACCCCAAACTGTATGTTTAATTATATTGTGCATTCATATCTTGCACTATGATGTTCTTCATAGATCCTTCCTAAATAATAATGAGGAGGCAAAATTCAGAGTGTAGTACCGTCATATTTATAATTGTTTTGTTTATTCTACCTTTCTTTACCGACGTTTTTTTAGATACGTTGCTGATTATCAGCTCGTAGAGGATGGTCAGGCAGCATCTGCTCCCAGCGAGAAGAATATTGATTAATTTCATGAATGTATAGTTGGAGATTATATATAGTTTTCTCCATCCCTTTCTGTATGTAATTAATCCGTTTTACTTTCCTAAATCTATTTTTAATTTTCCTTATTCCCCATATTTCCGTTCAAACTTTAATTGTGTGTTAATATCGATTATGCGCTGTTCAAAGAACTTTTTGTGTTAGTGATATTCCCCTTCCCTTCTCAAAAATAATTGATCTACTTGATGCATCACCCCATATTTATACTATTCCGTGTACATTATGCTTATTTGACGACACAATTGTGTAAAACCGATTTGTTGATATCACGAGTGGATTCAGAGCAATATGAGACACAGCGATAGTGACACTTTCATCTAAATTATTCCTTCCCTCTACAGTAACCATTCCGTCTACAGTAGCCTTTTCCAGCTACAGTAAACCTTCTGTCTACAGAAGCCTTTCCCAGCTAGAGTGGGCTTTCTATCCACAGAATCCATTCCATCTACAGTAACCCGTCAACCCTAACCCCCCTACAGTACAGTAAGGAGAACGTAACGACTCAAGCACAGTATCCCATCCAACATCCATATCCCTTCCCCATTTTCTATTCTTTAAATCAAGCATAAAACGGGTAGTAGGTTATGGTAACGGGCTGACTATTACAGAGGGTTACGGTAGTTCTGGTTACGGTAGACTCGTTATCCATGAATGAAATATGTTCATGATCAGATGGCGCACTTTTTCGCTATCCCTTATAACGACTCAGGATGAGATTGCAAAGGAGTTACGTACTGTCTGTATTTGAAAATCGTATGGTTGAATTGATATGTATGGTCATATTCTCTCATTTTTACCATCAACAAGAGAGTGTGGCCAGAGCGGAAGCTTTGTGTTTTGCGTATTAATTTTGCTTGCTCTGGAAACACTCTCTCGTCGACAAAGAAAGCGAGAGAGTGTACGCGGAGAGTTTAAAATTACCTCGGGGTGTTACATTAATTTGGGTGTGCTCGACCTATATTATTGATTGTTGTAAAAAAATGATAGATTAGATTAGTTGCCATGAAATTTATTGTTATGTCATTCGTAGTTGCATGGATAAGGTCGTATACCCATCTCTCAACCTTCAACCGCTCTACTTAACATCCATTATCTCTCTTACATCCATTATCATACCAATTGATCACTAAGGAAGACAGTAAATCATCAATCGGTAATGTTTGTGAGTACGGTAGATTACTGTAGATGTCAAATAAATCATCGATCGATAATGTTTGTGAGTACGGTAGATTACTGTAGATGTCAAATAAATCATCAATCGATAATGTTTGTGAGTACGGTAGATTACTGTAGTTGTCAAATAAATCATCAATCGATAATGTTTGTGAGTACGGTAGATTACTGTAGATGTCAAATAAATCATCGATCGATAATGTTTGTAAGTACGGTAGATTACTGTAGATGTCAAATTACTGTAGATGTCAAATAAATCATCAAGCTATAATGTTTGTGAGTACGGTAGATTACTGTAGTTGTCAAATAAATCATCAATCTATAATGTTTGTGAGTACGGTAGATTACTGTAGATGTCAAATAAATCATCAATCGATAATGTTTGTGAGTACGGTAGATTACTGTAGATGTCAAACACGGTAAGGAGATGATTACTGTAGAAGTACGGTAGTGAGGAAAGTATGGCTGAGGCGAGAAATGAGAATAGAAAGTTAGTTACAACTCCTTTAAAATATTCTTTTTGAACTGTGTGCAATTTAGAGAATTCGTTACAGAAGTGAAGCAGTATTGCAAGTATTGATTTTTGTAGATCAATCAAAATGATAAAATTGATTGACAACTCATATCAGTCAATCAATAACATCACTCTAATCAATAAGTATAGTTGTGTACAATAGTCAATAAGGATAGTAACGAACACCTTGGCTCTATAGAGATGTAATTGACACTTATTTTTACAATTTCAGGAAAAAAGTCAGTTTGCGATTCGTGATTATTCTATGGTACCTCTGACATACACTCCACGTTAGCATAGGGAGAGCGTAAATGCATCAAGAAAAAAATGTCAAAAACATGTGGGCTATGATGGGAGATGGGTCTTCTTTTGCTGATCCGTCTCGTGGGATCGAACTTGCCTGCCGACCAACCGATCGGATTGACAGTTCGACCCACTATCCACTAGACCATGGGTCCCTATTAGAAGACATATCAAACGAACTACATATACTCGTCCACTCCCGTACTTATAAAGCGATGTATGACCCCGCCCCTTTTTTGCGGACCTTGTTTATATAGCGATGCTGGCCCCGCCCATTTAACTTCGCGGGCTTAGACACTGATTTAAAACATTAACAACCCCAAACTCTTTATTTTTTCGGAAAACGAAGTTCCAGCAGGTGCTGGAATACGCCGACAGAAGCTGGCGGAGCACGAGGGACGAGCTTGAGGCGGAGACGGAGAGGATCACAAGTGGCGACGTCCCACTTCTGATGACCACATCGAGCAGACAATCATCGGCGAGGACGACGAGCTTCCCAAGAAGCCTGTCGACAGCGAAGATTCGCCCTGTAAAACAGAAAATTACGAATATCAACGATTTGAGCTTTGTGAACGATCAATTAGTATAAAACTTTGGTTTCTCTCAACGAGACAGATAACTGAGCAGTGAAAAGGACGTTTGCAAAGGCGAAGGTAAAGACAATGATGTAACGAAGGCGAAGCATATTCTAACAGAGGTTCTGTTCAAGTCATGAAAAAGATAGGCAAAATCTCCACAAAATGTTTGTCTTTTTGCGACTTGAACATAACATAGCAGGAAAGAGAATCCAAGAAAGGCACGTACCTTCAATGACGCTTCAGGTCCCTCAGTCCACCAGCTGAAGTAATCTAGGCAGTGTCGATAGATCACCTCGCTTCTCGGTCATGACCATGAGAACGACGATTCGGCCTGTAGAATGAGAAATTGAAAGGTTTCATCTGCCAGTCAAAGGTCATGTTTCAGAGGAGAGAACGAAATCAAGCGCCATACCTTGTACGGATCTGCACAAGCATGACGTCATCTACGGTGGTGGAGATAGGTGTCGAGCCGACCTCTGAAATGGATTTGAAATGATTTAAATGATTAGGCAAACAAATTGAGGACACTTTCCACACTGGCCACGCTGTCTTGTGGGTCAAAGGACAGTCGTGGCCAGAGTGTAGGAAATACAATTAAGGATAGGAAGGACACATTGCGCGTAAGGCGTAAAAGTTGACATAACGTCTACGTCTGCGCTCGTGACGTCACGTTTATCGACAAATTGTTTGTGACGTTTCATGGATACGACCTCCGAATTATTATTGAATGCGTGGCAGAACAATGTATAAGAAAATCAAGAGGTCATTCAATTGACCTTAACAGTTTCACACATATAGAGACATCGAAAAACAGTCTATATACGCGAAAAAATGTTGTATGTAACTTATCTGCTTGTTTAAAAAAACAAAGCAAGACCTATTCCACAAAATGGCTGTCATTCGGTTATTCACACGTTTCAATCTATCCAGTTTCTTTGGCTAAAGCTTTTTAGTTTTTTTAATGATCCGCTCTGCTCCTCTCTATCACTTTAAAAAATAATTGCTGACTTATTCCAAATCGCGGGTTATATCATATTTTCATGGCGTTTTGCCAAATTCTCAATGTCCGCTCTCCATGCTATAGAAACGAAACTCTATCGATCCATTGACTTTATCGATCCATACTACCATCAATCAATCGAGTTCATTTAGTTATGGCTTTCACCATTAGCAGTATATTATAAACACCGTGGGCAGCGGGCCGCCGCAGTCGTATAAATAATTAACATTTTTGTGTATGCAGTACTATCTCGTTGTCAGGCAGTTTTTTTTTCATACGTATCCGTATCCGGCGGATGGCCAAATTGCGGTCGCTAAAGGCAGAATGATTAATGGTGGTATATATCGATCAAATATATTGCTTATAAGCCGCGGTCTTTTTGGACGTCCGTCCTATACGGTTAAGTCTCTGGCAGTCTGGTGCGGATATTCACGGTAGTTGCATTGACGATCCCCCTCTTGGTGGTTAGCGATTAGAGCGATTAGGGGTACAATGGAATATTCGAAAAAAGCGGGTCACAAGAGAGAGAGGCAAACTGCCAAGGGGGATGAATACCTGAGAGTTGCTCATTCGAGGCCTCAGAAATGGATAATCATGAGTCATTTTCGCCACCCTAGTTTGCATGGTCTTCATTCTTAAGTTGATGTTCACAGCAATCCTGTACTTATCGCAAAATTCTAAATATACCTTGTTTTTGCTTCTTTCCCACGTTCTATTTAAATTATCAAGGAAAAGTTTAAAGAGGAAAAGAATGTTATATTATACCACTCATTACGATATCTGTGTCAATACGTTTGAGAGAATGATAAGTTATGTGACTAGAGTTGTCTTATATTTTAATGCATATCCATTTCAGAAGCAGTTCAAAACAATGAAATGGCGGCTGCAACGATTGATTGTTGTATAATGAAGATTCGTTCATTACCCTATGGATCTTCACTTTGATTAACATTCTTGTTCAATTCTTTCCGTATTCTTTTCATCGTTTCTCTTCATTTCGATGTTCATTGTATTTTGATCCTTGAATATAGATAAACCCTCTCGTCTTAGATGTACCGACTCATTTTCCTTTCATTATGTTTTGAAATACCGATAAAGTGTTCTGATGGAAGTATCATATCGTATGAATCGATAGATAATGTTTATCCACGTGCTGTAATAAAACAGTTATCTGGATAAGACTATAATCACTATCATTACAAGTATTATTTTCCTCAGTCAGTATGAGTAAGTTTGATCATATCGGTGAAGATGTTTGTAGCCGTATACGTGCCGCCGAGGATATGGAAACTGTTCGAGTCATCCTTGCTGTGGTAGATGATTTTCTGTACTGTTATTGGTTGATATTGATTGATTCAGGGTCGAGCTCGAATGGTGCGTGAAGGCATGGAATCGGATGAGTTGGCTGAAGTTGATAAGGTCTACGAGGATATGATTACAGGAAGTCCGTTGCTTATATGCTACGTTAATCTGAAACATGTCTAGATGCAGTGCCTGCTTGTTTAAGAAGATCTTACATTAGCTTGCCATATGTTGGCGTGGATTCTTTGAATTCACAGTGCTAAGCCCAATCACTGTGGACATTATAGTGTCGTATAATCTATCACGGAACGAAAATTTCGGAAAAATGATTGCACTTAAATTATATCTTTGTTTCAGTGGAGAAGAACTTGCGTAGAGACGAACGCCGCCGTGAAGCAGAGATAGTCCAGACAAGTGAGTGACATACTTTATCCTTCTTGATTATGCATTGTCATTATTGATTGATTTGGAGAACTGCGCAAGATGCGTGAGGAGGTGCGAGCACGTTGGGACGCACAGGAGAAGATTCTGATCGAGAGACGCGAAGAAGGCGAAGCTCGCGGCGTTACTCAAGGATAATGAACGGTGGGTGAAACGGGATATCAACTGGTTGGAAGGAAACATCGTGGATATGCTATTGGGGGATAGGCCGTGATCGTTCTTCCGATAATTACATCACACAATTCCTCTATTTCTTGCTCATTCCAATACTTTGACTATTTATTTCACAAAGAAGGTCGATGCCGTTATCGGAAGAAGAACCACTTATTGTATTGATATAAAATGTATCAATAATTGAATGGTATTGAACAAATTTCGTTTCAATTTTGCTCAAAATTCATTTTTTTTAAAATCTATATTGCAGTCTTCGTGGTGAAATCAAGGACATGAAAGAACTTCATGTTCTCAATCAGGAGAGAATTCGACTCGATACGATCGCGGTACGGTATGGAACAGGTATATCATACACAGGTATAACAGGTATAGGTATACAGGTATAACATATCATTGATCGATAATGATTGTTGAAATTGAAAGTACTCCGGTATTATTGTTTAGCAAGCGGCTGAGCGTCGAGAGATCGAGGCAGAGATTGCACGATATCAAAGCTTTCGATGATGAAGAGGACCGAGAACGAATTGCAGGTATTGATTGATTACAGTTACATCATACAGTAGTCGCATTGATTACTGTAGTCTCAGTTCTCAGTAATCTTGAAGATTCAATCGATAATTTCAGCTGAGAGCGAGGAGAAGTTGCCTCGTAACGATTTTTGTGTACAGTTTACGAATTTTCAGGTGAAGAACGCAGAGATGCAAGCGAAGTTGGCTGCTGAAACTGTCATCCTGAATGAATTGAAGGTATTTGGAGGGGTACTGTAGTTGATGTCAGGGGGTACTGTAGTTGATGTCTGGAGGGATACTGTAGTTCATGTCAGGGGGTACTGTAGCTGATGTCCGGGGTGATACTGTAATTGATGTCAGGGGGTATAGCTAGGTTATCAGTTTTCAAAATCCGGTCAGGTTTTTCGATTTTTGTGAAATTTTGGCACAAAATCCGGTCAGGCTTGGTACTTTGCAACGTTACTTTCGACCCATGTTGTAGGAAAAGGAGAAGCAGCGTCGTTTGCTCGAGGACGACACCTTCCCGTCCCAGATGGATTGCACTCAGGTAATAATAATAATAATAACTTTATTATGCTGGTACGTAATGAACAATATATAGGGCACAAACAAAAAAAAAATGGTTGGATACATAATTTACTATGCCACAACGGGGTAGCATAAGTATAGTAGTGGACATCGAAAAAGTTAGTTACTTTTTGAAAAAAGTAAGTTACTTTTTGCGCGCTACTTTGATATTACCCTAGAAAACCGGAACAATCTATCATCGAATACTTTTCCTCAATGTGCATTTATGTTATGGTGGATGAGTTATGATCTGAACTATTGAGGTTTCATTTCATTTCGTCATCTTTCATATCATTTTGCACAATCATCTACAGTAGTTATTGCCTCCTCTCCCTCTGATTAATTATTGATTGATCATTGATTGATCATTGATTGATTATTGATCGAATAATCAACGACACAATTGCAATTAGGCCAATAGGTGATCAATCGATAATCAATAATCAATGGACGATAAATACTAGATGATTTCTTACGTCTCATCCACTTGTCTCATCAACGTTGAAGTGGAATCGATCGAGGGAACAATGGCCGTTAATCTGCCTCCTCCATCAAGTGATCGAATATGGTAAGCACAGGGGAAGGGCTACGGTAGTAGTGGGGTACGGTAGCCACTCGAATATTGTAAGCACAGGATAGGGATACGGTAGTAATGGGGTACGGTAGCCACCAATCTGCCACCTCCACCATGTGATCGAATATGGTACTAGTAATCAATAATCATTCGTGAAGAGAGTGATCTCGTCTCTTCCACGCCCTTCCTATCTCTCGTCTATGCCTCTATCTCTCTTGTACTCTCCTCATTTCACACACCTCTAGTCTGTCTCGATCCAGCCCCTTCCTCCCACTCGCACTTCATTCTCCTATTACCATTCATTCATTCATCCATTTCTATCGTCTCATCGTCGTACATGTCCACTTTATCTTTGATCTTTGATCTTTAACCGACTGAATCTCTCACATATCTTTTATGCTTCATAGGATGTATTTCTGATCCAATCTCTCTTATTTGCCGTTGTTATCGTCATTATACTTCTCTGATCATCAATCACAAATTGCTATGCGCTCCATAAGCCGCCATGGTCTCTGCGAAAGCGATTTGTGATTGATTCGCAGTGAAGTATAATAGATACTTTTTACTCCAACAAGGTTCGTTTAGCAAAATATAATATCATTATAGTCCCTATCAATGTGATCACCGTTGACGTCATCGACGATGAACGAGGATACGGTAATTGGTAGATGAATATCGATTGATGTGGAAAGGATACGGCAGCTGGTAGATGATTTTCGATAGATGTGAGGGTGGAGAGGATCAATGACAGGTTAGGAGAGTTATTGATTGATTGAATGGATCTTTGCTAATATTACTGCTTGATCTTTGAACTCAGCTTGTTTTATATTCTTTCAATGCTTTGTCCACTCCTTACTGTTTACTGTTTACTTTACTTGATTATGCTGTAATTACACGAAATAACTTAACAGAAACAAAAAAAGTAAGTTACTTTTTGCGCGCTACTTTGATATTACCCTAGAAAACCGGAGCAATCTATCATCGAATACTTTCCCTCAATGTGCCTTTATGTTATGGTGGATGAGTTATGATCTGAACTATTGAGGTTTCATTTCATTTCGTCATCTTTCATATCATTTTGCACAATCATCTACAGTTGTTATTGCCTCCTCTCCCTCTGATTAATTATTGATTGATCATCGATTGATCATTGATTGATTATTGATCGAATAATCAACGACACAATTGCAATTAGGCCAATAGGTGATCAATCGATAATCAATAATCAATGGACGATAAATACTAGATGATTTCTTACGTCTCATCCACTTGTCTCATCAACGTTGAAGTGGAATCGATCGAGGGAACAATGGCCGTTAATCTGCCTCCTCCATCAAGTGATCGAATATGGTAAGCACAGGGGAAGGGCTACGGTAGTCGGTAGTAGTTATATTTATTCAATTTCAATTTCACTGTCACTTACAACAAAAGAATAGATAAAGTACTGTAAAAGAATAGATAAAGTACTGTATTAGAGTTATAAAGTTTTTTTACGTCTTATATGTTAAAGATCAAAATTCATTTTTCAATTTCTCAATCTATACGTTTACTCATGGTGTCGTAGTTATCTGATAAGAAGTGATTATATTTATTCAATTTCAATTTCACTCTCACTTACAACAAAAGAATAGATAAAGTACTGTAAAAGAATAGATATGTTTCTTCTTGATATAAATGGATTTTCTCTAATCTAATACCTCTGACAATCATTTCTGCCTTGAAAAAAATTAGTATAATCGATAAAAAGATTTCTTTGTAACAAGATTGTTCGGGTAGAACCGAAAGACGTATCTCTCCCTCTTCCCTCCCATTCTCTCCCTCTACCCCTTCACTCTCGCTCTACCTCTCCTCTACCAATCCCTCCCCTCCTTCTTCCTCTACTCTACCCGCCCCTCACCCCATAGCAAGAGCGCGATCCTCTCTGCCATCGAGCCTTGTGGCGTACTGGTAACGCGCGTCGATGGTTCGACCTCCGGCAAGAGCAATCGTCTTTTGTCGAATTGTTCTGAGCTTTTGGTCTTATGCTTACAAGGGAAGCACCTCAGGCTACGGAAAAGATTCTGAATGAGACCCATATGGGTCGCTTGGGTTGAGACGATTTCGAAAAAATTCAGACAATTTCGAAAAAATCGTGAAACTGATTTCTACCATCTTTCTCCAATTATAACATTTCCCTAAGAATGCGAAATGTCATGAAACACCAGCAAATTGTCGTCTACTATATATAGAAGACATCTGGCTTTTAAATAGAATCGAAGTTAAACTGAGAAGGTACTGCTTGTATCTCTAAAAATAAGAAAAAATAAATTTTCAAAATTTCCCAGAATTCAGCTGATCGGGCTCATACTAGACCAGGTTTTGTATCACTCATGGGGTATTGTCTCTGCCAAGTTTGAAACCTGCAGCCTCATTAAACACACAGTTATGGCATTTTAGCCGCGCATGTGTTGAAAATATAGATTGAAAATATCGATTGATAGGTCCCATCAGCAATTTTTGAAACCACAGAGTTGATATAGTGCCAGGGATAGTCGCATCGGTGCCAAATTTGTCCAAAGGATCGTGATGCCACCCGCCACTCCTTCTAACTCTTACTCTCTCCCTCTAGCTTCCTATGTCTCTCCCTCTACCTCTTCCTTTTGCGCGGTCACTCTACCTCTCCCTCAACCCATACTGCTGCATATTTCCCTATCTTTATCGTGATATCTGATCTCTATACTCTCAATGTACTTTTTTTGAATGTATTACAAATCCACTGCCTTGATAAAAAAATCGCGAAATCGTGCTGTGATCGATGGAGTCTAAAAGTGCTCGAATGGACTCCGCGTGGAAAAAGGAATCCGTCGCATCCTTCGTATCTTCAGCCCATTGAACATTTCCAGTATACACTCCATTATCACCGAATCCAACTTGGAATGATTGTGTCTTATCAAAGTATACATTATGATTGAATAGATCATTGAATACATTTGAATAATGATTCGTTTATCTGCTTCTCCTACTCCATCAACATTGATAACAAGTTTCTTAGTACGAGACAATTTCTCTAATTCAGGAATGAATGGTAATAGAGGAATGAATTGAGAGTGTGGGTGTGGGGGGAGGGGCTGGACTCAGACAGACGAGAGAGTGTGTGCTATGAGGAGAGTGCAAGAGAGATAGAGGAATAGGCGAGAGATAGGAAGGACGTGGAAGAGAAGATATCACTCTCTTACAGTCTCTCTTACCACCTCCACCAAATGATCGAATATGGTAAGCACAGGGGAAGGGCTACCTTATCCCAACTACCGTAGCCCTTCCCCTGTGCTTACCATATTCGATCACTTGATGGAGGAGGCAGATTAACGGCCATTGTTCCCTCGATCGATTCCACTTCAACGTTGATGAGACAAGTGGATGAGACGTAAGAAATCATCTAGTATTTATCGTCCATTGATTATTGATTATCGATTGATCACCTATTGGCCTAATTGCAATTGTGTCGTTGATTATTCGATCAATAATCAATCAATGATCAATCGATGATCAATCAATAATTAATCAGAGGGAGAGGAGGCAATAACAACTGTAGATGATTGTGCAAAATGATATGAAAGATGACGAAATGAAATGAAACCTCAATAGTTCAGATCATAACTCATCCACCATAACATAAAGGCACATTGAGGGAAAGTATTCGATGATAGATTGCTCCGGTTTTCTAGGGTAATATCAAAGTAGCGCGCAAAAAGTAACTTACTTTTTTTGTTTCTGTTAAGTTATTTCGTGTAATTACAGCATAATCAAGTAAAGTAAACAGTAAACAGTAAGGAGTGGACAAAGCATTGAAAGAATATAAAACAAGCTGAGTTCAAAGATCAAGCAGCAATATTAGCAAAGATCCATTCAATCAATCAATAACTCTCCTAACCTGTCATTGATCCTCTCCACCCTCACATCTATCGAAAATCATCTACCAGCTGCCGTATCCTTTCCACATCAATCGATATTCATCTACCAATTACCGTATCCTCGTTCATCGTCGATGACGTCAACGGTGATCACATTGATAGGGACTATAATGATATTATATTTTGCTAAACGAACCTTGTTGGAGTAAAAAGTATCTATTATACTTCACTGCGAATCAATCACAAATCGCTTTCGCAGAGACCATGGCGGCTTATGGAGCGCATAGCAATTTGTGATTGATGATCAGAGAAGTATAATGACGATAACAACGGCAAATAAGAGAGATTGGATCAGAAATACATCCTATGAAGCATAAAAGATATGTGAGAGATTCAGTCGGTTAAAGATCAAAGATCAAAGATAAAGTGGACATGTACGACGATGAGACGATAGAAATGGATGAATGAATGAATGGTAATAGGAGAATGAAGTGCGAGTGGGAGGAAGGGGCTGGATCGAAACAGACTAGAGGTGTGTGAAATGAGGAGAGTACAAGAGAGATAGAGGCATAGACGAGAGATAGGAAGGGCGTGGAAGAGACGAGATCACTCTCTTCACGAATGATTATTGATTAGTGAAATCGTTGCAATTCATCCTGTCTAGATGAAACCATAGCAAGGATGAAGGATGGATGGTTACTACCGTAACCCTTCCCTGTGCTACCGTACCCCACTACTACCGTAACCCTTCTCTGTGTTACCGTATCCCACTACTACCGTGCCTCACTACTACCGTAGCTTTTTCGTGTGCTACCATACTCCACTACTACCGTAACTCTTCTCTGTGTTACCGTATCTCACTACTACCGTAACCCTTCCCCTGTGCTTACCATATTCCATCACTTGATGGAGGAGGCAGATTAACGGCCATTGTTCCCTCGATCGATTCCACTTCAACGTTGATGAGACAAGTGGATGAGACGTAAGAAATCATCTAGTATTTATCGTCCATTGATTATTGATTATCGATTGATCACCTATTGGCCTAATTGCAATTGTGTCGTTGATTATTCGATCAATAATCAATCAATGATCAATCGATGATTAATCAATAATTAATCAGAGGGAGAGACAATAACTATCGTACATGTAAAAATAATTGTATCATGAACGGTGTGAATGGATCTGAACGGATCAGGACGATCAAACGGGATTGTGAGCGAGAAGGCCATTTTCGTTATTTTTTTCTTTCTTTTCATTGTTTTTCTTTCCTTCGAATCTACTGTATTGAAAGAAATCACGCCAAAATATTGCCATTTAGCAAAAATCATTGCTTTACAAATGAATAAATTGTTCCGATTATACGCTGAATAAATGGGTCAATTTTGGTTCATTGGAGCAATTTATTCTTCGCGAAAATGATGATTTTTGTTAAATGGCAATATTTTGGCCTAATGTATTTCAATATAGTAGATTCGATGAAAACAAAAACAATGAAAAGAAAGAAAAATAACGAAAATGGCCGGCTCGCTCACAATCCCGTTTGATCGGCCTGATCCGTTCAGATCCATTCACACCGTTCATGATACAACTATTTTTACATGTACGATACTATATGTGAGTGTGCAAAATGATATGAAAGATGACGTAATAAAATGAAACCTCAATAGTTCAGATCATAACTCATCCACCATAACATAAATGCACTTTGAGGGAAAGTATTCGATGATAGATTGTTCCGGTTTTCTAGGGTAATATCAAAGTAGCGCGCAAAAAGTAACTTACTTTTTTTGTTTCTGTTAAGTTATTTCGTGTAATTACAGCATAATCAAGTAAAGTAAACAGTAAACAGTAAGGAGTGGACAAAGCATTGAAAGAATATCAAACAAGCTGAGTTCAAAGATCAAGAAGCAATATTAGCAAAGATCCATTCAATCAATCAATAACTCTCCTAACCTGTCATTGATCCTCTCCACCCTCACATCTATCGAAAATCATCTACCAGCTGCCGTATCCTTTCCACATCAATCGATATTCATCTACCAATTACCGTATCCTCGTTCATCGTCGATGACGTCAACGGTGATCACATTGATAGGGACTATAATGATATTATATTTTGCTAAACGAACCTTGTTGGAGTAAAAAGTATCTATTATACTTCACTGCGAATCAATCACAAATCGCTTTCGCAGAGACCATGGCGGCTTATGGAGCGCATAGCAATTTGTGATTGATGATCAGAGAAGTATAATGACGATAACAACGGCAAATAAGAGAGATTGGATCAGAAATACATCCTATGAAGCATAAAAGATATGTGAGAGATTCAGTCGGTTAAAGATCAAAGATCAAAGATAAAGTGGACATGTACGACGATGAGACGATAGAAATGGATGAATGAATGAATGGTAATAGGAGAATGAAGTGCGAGTGGGAGGAAGGGGCTGGATCGAAACAGACTAGAGGTGTGTGAAATGAGGAGAGTACAAGAGAGATAGAGGCATAGACGAGAGATAGGAAGGGCGTGGAAGAGACGAGATCACTCTCTTCACGAATGATTATTGATTAGTGAAATCGTTGCAATTCATCCTGTCTAGATGAAACCATAGCAAGGATGAAGGATGGATGGTTACTACCGTAACCCTTCCCTGTGCTACCGTACCCCACTACTACCGTAACCCTTCTCTGTGTTACCGTATCCCACTACTACCGTGCCTCACTACTACCGTAGCTTTTTCGTGTGCTACCATACTCCACTACTACCGTAACTCTTCTCTGTGTTACCGTATCTCACTACTACCGTAACCCTTCCCCTGTGCTTACCATATTCCATCACTTGATGGAGGAGGCAGATTAACGGCCATTGTTCCCTCGATCGATTCCACTTCAACGTTGATGAGACAAGTGGATGAGACGTAAGAAATCATCTAGTATTTATCGTCCATTGATTATTGATTATCGATTGATCACCTATTGGCCTAATTGCAATTGTGTCGTTGATTATTCGATCAATAATCAATCAATGATCAATCGATGATTAATCAATAATTAATCAGAGGGAGAGACAATAACTATCGTACATGTAAAAATAATTGTATCATGAACGGTGTGAATGGATCTGAACGGATCAGGACGATCAAACGGGATTGTGAGCGAGAAGGCCATTTTCGTTATTTTTTTCTTTCTTTTCATTGTTTTTCTTTCCTTCGAATCTACTGTATTGAAAGAAATCACGCCAAAATATTGCCATTTAGCAAAAATCATTGCTTTACAAATGAATAAATTGTTCCGATTATACGCTGAATAAATGGGTCAATTTTGGTTCATTGGAGCAATTTATTCTTCGCGAAAATGATGATTTTTGTTAAATGGCAATATTTTGGCCTAATGTATTTCAATATAGTAGATTCGATGAAAACAAAAACAATGAAAAGAAAGAAAAATAACGAAAATGGCCGGCTCGCTCACAATCCCGTTTGATCGGCCTGATCCGTTCAGATCCATTCACACCGTTCATGATACAACTATTTTTACATGTACGATACTATATGTGAGTGTGCAAAATGATATGAAAGATGACGTAATAAAATGAAACCTCAATAGTTCAGATCATAACTCATCCACCATAACATAAATGCACTTTGAGGGAAAGTATTCGATGATAGATTGTTCCGGTTTTCTAGGGTAATATCAAAGTAGCGCGCAAAAAGTAACTTACTTTTTTTGTTTCTGTTAAGTTATTTCGTGTAATTACAGCATAATCAAGTAAAGTAAACAGTAAACAGTAAGGAGTGGACAAAGCATTGAAAGAATATCAAACAAGCTGAGTTCAAAGATCAAGCAGCAATATTAGCAAAGATCCATTCAATCAATCAATAACTCTCCTAACCTGTCATTGATCCTCTCCACCCTCACATCTATCGAAAATCATCTACCAGCTGCCGTATCCTTTCCACATCAATCGATATTCATCTACCAATTACCGTATCCTCGTTCATCGTCGATGACGTCAACGGTGATCACATTGATAGGGACTATAATGATATTATATTTTGCTAAACGAACCTTGTTGGAGTAAAAAGTATCTATTATACTTCACTGCGAATCAATCACAAATCGCTTTCGCAGAGACCATGGCGGCTTATGGAGCGCATAGCAATTTGTGATTGATGATCAGAGAAGTATAATGACGATAACAACGGCAAATAAGAGAGATTGGATCAGAAATACATCCTATGAAGCATAAAAGATATGTGAGAGATTCAGTCGGTTAAAGATCAAAGATCAAAGATAAAGTGGACATGTACGACGATGAGACGATAGAAATGGATGAATGAATGAATGGTAATAGGAGAATGAAGTGCGAGTGGGAGGAAGGGGCTGGATCGAAACAGACTAGAGGTGTGTGAAATGAGGAGAGTACAAGAGAGATAGAGGCATAGACGAGAGATAGGAAGGGCGTGGAAGAGACGAGATCACTCTCTTCACGAATGATTATTGATTAGTGAAATCGTTGCAATTCATCCTGTCTAGATGAAACCATAGCAAGGATGAAGGATGGATGGTTACTACCGTAACCCTTCCCTGTGCTACCGTACCCCACTACTACCGTAACCCTTCTCTGTGTTACCGTATCCCACTACTACCGTGCCTCACTACTACCGTAGCTTTTTCGTGTGCTACCATACTCCACTACTACCGTAACTCTTCTCTGTGTTACCGTATCTCACTACTACCGTAACCCTTCCCCTGTGCTTACCATATTCCATCACTTGATGGAGGAGGCAGATTAACGGCCATTGTTCCCTCGATCGATTCCACTTCAACGTTGATGAGACAAGTGGATGAGACGTAAGAAATCATCTAGTATTTATCGTCCATTGATTATTGATTATCGATTGATCACCTATTGGCCTAATTGCAATTGTGTCGTTGATTATTCGATCAATAATCAATCAATGATCAATCGATGATTAATCAATAATTAATCAGAGGGAGAGACAATAACTATCGTACATGTAAAAATAATTGTATCATGAACGGTGTGAATGGATCTGAACGGATCAGGACGATCAAACGGGATTGTGAGCGAGAAGGCCATTTTCGTTATTTTTTTCTTTCTTTTCATTGTTTTTCTTTCCTTCGAATCTACTGTATTGAAAGAAATCACGCCAAAATATTGCCATTTAGCAAAAATCATTGCTTTACAAATGAATAAATTGTTCCGATTATACGCTGAATAAATGGGTCAATTTTGGTTCATTGGAGCAATTTATTCTTCGCGAAAATGATGATTTTTGTTAAATGGCAATATTTTGGCCTAATGTATTTCAATATAGTAGATTCGATGAAAACAAAAACAATGAAAAGAAAGAAAAATAACGAAAATGGCCGGCTCGCTCACAATCCCGTTTGATCGGCCTGATCCGTTCAGATCCATTCACACCGTTCATGATACAACTATTTTTACATGTACGATACTATATGTGAGTGTGCAAAATGATATGAAAGATGACGTAATAAAATGAAACCTCAATAGTTCAGATCATAACTCATCCACCATAACATAAATGCACTTTGAGGGAAAGTATTCGATGATAGATTGTTCCGGTTTTCTAGGGTAATATCAAAGTAGCGCGCAAAAAGTAACTTACTTTTTTTGTTTCTGTTACGTTATTTCGTGTAATTACAGCATAATCAAGTAAAGTAAACAGTAAACAGTAAGGAGTGGACAAAGCATTGAAAGAATATCAAACAAGCTGAGTTCAAAGATCAAGCAGCAATATTAGCAAAGATCCATTCAATCAATCAATAACTCTCCTAACCTGTCATTGATCCTCTCCACCCTCACATCAATCGATATTCATCTTCCAATTACCGTATCCTCGTTCATCACCGTGCCGTATCCTACCGTATCCTCGTTTATCGTCGATGACGTCAACGGCGATCACATGGAGAGGGACTATAATCATATTATATTTTGCTAAACAAATATTGTTGAAGTAAAAAGTATCTATTATCTTCACTGCGAATCAATCACAAATCGCTTTCGCAGAGATCATTTCGGCTTATGGAGAAAATAGCAATTTGTGATTGATGAGCAGTGGAATATAATGACTGTAACAAAGGCAAATAAGACAGATTGAATAAGAAATACATCCAATGAAGCATAAAAGATATGTGAGAGATTCAGTCGGTTAAAGATCAAAGATCAAAGATAAAGTGGATATGTACGACGATGAGACGATAGAAATGGATGAATGAATGAATGGTAATAGGAGAATGAAGTGCGAGTGGGGGAAGGGGCTGGATCGAGACAGACTATAGAGAGTGTGTGAAATGAGAGTACAAGAGAGATAGAGGAATAGACGAGAGATAGGAAGGGCGTGAAAGAGACGAGATCACTCTCTTCACGAATGATCATTGATTAGTGAAATCGTTGCAATTCATCCTGTCTAGATGAAACCATAGCAAGGATGAAGGATGGATGGTTACTACCGTAACCCTTCTCTGTGTTACCGTATCCCACTACTACCGTGCCTCACTGCTACCGTAGCTTTTTCGTATGCTACCATACTCCACTACTACCGTAACTCTTCTCTGTGTTACCGTATCTCACTACTACCGTAACCCTTCCCCTGTGCTTACCATATTCGATCACTTGATGGAGGAGGCAGATTAACGGCCATTGTTCCCTCGATCGATTCCACTTCAACGTTGATGAGACAAGTGGATGAGGCGTAAGAAATCATCTAGTATTTATCGTCCATTGATTATTGATTATCGATTGATCACCTATTGGCCTAATTGCAATTGTGTCGTTGATTATTCCATCAATAATCAATCAATGATCAATCGATGATCAATTAATAATTAATCAGAGGGAGAGGAGGCAATAACTACTGTAGATGATTGTGCAAAATGATATGAAAGATGACGAAATGAAATGAAACCTCAATAGTTCAGATCATAACTCATCCACCATAACATAAATGCACATTGAGGGAAAGTATTCGATGATAGATTGCTCCGGTTTTCTAGGGTAATATCAAAGTAGCGCGCAAAAAGTAACTTACTTTTTTTGTTTCTGTTAAGTTATTTCGTGTAATTACAGCATAATCAAGTAAAGTAAACAGTAAACAGTAAGGAGTGGACAAAGCATTGAAAGAATATAAAACAAACTGAGTTCAAAGATCAAGCAGCAATATTAGCAAAGATCCATTCAATCAATCAATAACTCTCCTAACCTGTCATTGATCCTCTCCACCCTCACATCAATCGATATTCATCTTCCAATTACCGTATCCTCGTTCATCACCGTGCCGTATCCTACCGTATCCTCGTTTATCGTCGATGACGTCAACGGCGATCACATGGAGAGGGACTATAATCATATTATATTTTGCTAAACAAATATTGTTGAAGTAAAAAGTATCTATTATCTTCACTGCGAATCAATCACAAATCGCTTTCGCAGAGACCATGGCGGCTTATGGAGCGCATAGCAATTTGTGATTGATGAGCAGTGGAATATAATGACTGTAACAAAGGCAAATAAGACAGATTGAATAAGAAATACATCCAATGAAGCATAAAAGATATGTGAGAGATTCAGTCGGTTAAAGATCAAAGATCAAAGATAAAGTGGACATGTACGACGATGAGACGATAGAAATGGATGAATGAATGAATGGTAATAGGAGAATGAAGTGCGAGTGGGAGGAAGGGGCTGGATCGAAACAGACTAGAGGTGTGTGAAATGAGGAGAGTACAAGAGAGATAGAGGCATAGACGAGAGATAGGAAGGGCGTGGAAGAGACGAGATCACTCTCTTCACGAATGATTATTGATTAGTGAAATCGTTGCAATTCATCCTGTCTAGATGAAACCATAGCAAGGATGAAGGATGGATGGTTACTACCGTAACCCTTCTCTGTGTTACCGTATCCCACTACTACCGTGCCTCACTACTACCGTAGCTTTTTCGTGTGCTACCATACTCCACTACTACCGTAACTCTTCTCTGTGTTACCGTATCTCACTACTACCGTAACCCTTCCCCTGTGCTTACCATATTCCATCACTTGATGGAGGAGGCAGATTAACGGCCATTGTTCCCTCGATCGATTCCACTTCAACGTTGATGAGACAAGTGGATGAGACGTAAGAAATCATCTAGTATTTATCGTCCATTGATTATTGATTATCGATTGATCACCTATTGGCCTAATTGCAATTGTGTCGTTGATTATTCGATCAATAATCAATCAATGATCAATCGATGATTAATCAATAATTAATCAGAGGGAGAGACAATAACTATCGTACATGTAAAAATAATTGTATCATGAACGGTGTGAATGGATCTGAACGGATCAGGACGATCAAACGGGATTGTGAGCGAGAAGGCCATTTTCGTTATTTTTTCTTTCTTTTCATTGTTTTTCTTTCCTTCGAATCTACTGTATTGAAAGAAATCACGCCAAAATATTGTCATTTAGCAAAAATCATTGCTTTACAAATGAATAAATTGTTCCGATTATACGCTGAATAAATGGGTCAATTTTGGTTCATTGGAGCAATTTATTCTTCGCGAAAATGATGATTTTTGTTAAATGGCAATATTTTGGCCTAATGTATTTCAATATAGTAGATTCGATGAAAACAAAAACAATGAAAAGAAAGAAAAATAACGAAAATGGCCGGCTCGCTCACAATCCCGTTTGATCGGCCTGATCCGTTCAGATCCATTCACACCGTTCATGATACAACTATTTTTACATGTACGATACTATATGTGAGTGTGCAAAATGATATGAAAGATGACGAAATGAAATGAAACCTCAATAGTTCAGATCATAACTCATCCACCATAACATAAATGCACTTTGAGGGAAAGTATTCGATGATAGATTGCTCCGGTTTTCTAGGGTAATATCAAAGTAGCGCGCAAAAAGTAACTTACTTTTTTTGTTTCTGTTAAGTTATTTCGTGTAATTACAGCATAATCAAGTAAAGTAAACAGTAAACAGTAAGGAGTGGACAAAGCATTGAAAGAATATAAAACAAACTGAGTTCAAAGATCAAGCAGCAATATTAGCAAAGATCCATTCAATCAATCAATAACTCTCCTAACCTGTCATTGATCCTCTCCACCCTCACATCAATCGATATTCATCTTCCAATTACCGTATCCTCGTTCATCACCGTGCCGTATCCTACCGTATCCTCGTTTATCGTCGATGACGTCAACGGCGATCACATGGAGAGGGACTATAATCATATTATATTTTGCTAAACAAATATTGTTGAAGTAAAAAGTATCTATTATCTTCACTGCGAATCAATCACAAATCGCTTTCGCAGAGACCATGGCGGCTTATGGAGCGCATAGCAATTTGTGATTGATGAGCAGTGGAATATAATGACTGTAACAAAGGCAAATAAGACAGATTGAATAAGAAATACATCCAATGAAGCATAAAAGATATGTGAGAGATTCAGTCGGTTAAAGATCAAAGATCAAAGATAAAGTGGACATGTACGACGATGAGACGATAGAAATGGATGAATGAATGAATGGTAATAGGAGAATGAAGTGCGAGTGGGAGGAAGGGGCTGGATCGAAACAGACTAGAGGTGTGTGAAATGAGGAGAGTACAAGAGAGATAGAGGCATAGACGAGAGATAGGAAGGGCGTGGAAGAGACGAGATCACTCTCTTCACGAATGATTATTGATTAGTGAAATCGTTGCAATTCATCCTGTCTAGATGAAACCATAGCAAGGATGAAGGATGGATGGTTACTACCGTAACCCTTCTCTGTGTTACCGTATCCCACTACTACCGTGCCTCACTACTACCGTAGCTTTTTCGTGTGCTACCATACTCCACTACTACCGTAACTCTTCTCTGTGTTACCGTATCTCACTACTACCGTAACCCTTCCCCTGTGCTTACCATATTCCATCACTTGATGGAGGAGGCAGATTAACGGCCATTGTTCCCTCGATCGATTCCACTTCAACGTTGATGAGACAAGTGGATGAGACGTAAGAAATCATCTAGTATTTATCGTCCATTGATTATTGATTATCGATTGATCACCTATTGGCCTAATTGCAATTGTGTCGTTGATTATTCGATCAATAATCAATCAATGATCAATCGATGATTAATCAATAATTAATCAGAGGGAGAGACAATAACTATCGTACATGTAAAAATAATTGTATCATGAACGGTGTGAATGGATCTGAACGGATCAGGACGATCAAACGGGATTGTGAGCGAGAAGGCCATTTTCGTTATTTTTTCTTTCTTTTCATTGTTTTTCTTTCCTTCGAATCTACTGTATTGAAAGAAATCACGCCAAAATATTGCCATTTAGCAAAAATCATTGCTTTACAAATGAATAAATTGTTCCGATTATACGCTGAATAAATGGGTCAATTTTGGTTCATTGGAGCAATTTATTCTTCGCGAAAATGATGATTTTTGTTAAATGGCAATATTTTGGCCTAATGTATTTCAATATAGTAGATTCGATGAAAACAAAAACAATGAAAAGAAAGAAAAATAACGAAAATGGCCGGCTCGCTCACAATCCCGTTTGATCGGCCTGATCCGTTCAGATCCATTCACACCGTTCATGATACAACTATTTTTACATGTACGATACTATATGTGAGTGTGCAAAATGATATGAAAGATGACGTAATAAAATGAAACCTCAATAGTTCAGATCATAACTCATCCACCATAACATAAATGCACTTTGAGGGAAAGTATTCGATGATAGATTGTTCCGGTTTTCTAGGGTAATATCAAAGTAGCGCGCAAAAAGTAACTTACTTTTTTTGTTTCTGTTAAGTTATTTCGTGTAATTACAGCATAATCAAGTAAAGTAAACAGTAAACAGTAAGGAGTGGACAAAGCATTGAAAGAATATAAAACAAGCTGAGTTCAAAGATCAAGCAGCAATATTAGCAAAGATCCATTCAATCAATCAATAACTCTCCTAACCTGTCATTGATCCTCTCCACCCTCACATCAATCGATATTCATCTTCCAATTACCGTATCCTCGTTCATCACCGTGCCGTATCCTACCGTATCCTCGTTTATCGTCGATGACGTCAACGGCGATCACATGGAGAGGGACTATAATCATATTATATTTTGCTAAACAAATATTGTTGAAGTAAAAAGTATCTATTATCTTCACTGCGAATCAATCACAAATCGCTTTCGCAGAGATCATTTCGGCTTATGGAGAAAATAGCAATTTGTGATTGATGAGCAGTGGAATATAATGACTGTAACAAAGGCAAATAAGACAGATTGAATAAGAAATACATCCAATGAAGCATAAAAGATATGTGAGAGATTCAGTCGGTTAAAGATCAAAGATCAAAGATAAAGTGGATATGTACGACGATGAGACGATAGAAATGGATGAATGAATGAATGGTAATAGGAGAATGAAGTGCGAGTGGGGGAAGGGGCTGGATCGAGACAGACTAGAGAGTGTGTGAAATGATGAGAGTACAAGAGAGATAGAGGAATAGACGAGAGATATTAAGGGCGTGAAAGAGACGAGATCACTCTCTTCACGAATGATCATTGATTAGTGAAATCGTTGCAATTCATCCTGTCTAGATGAAACCATAGCAAGGATGAAGGATGGATGGATACTACCGTAACCCTTCTCTATGTTACCGTATCCCACTACTACCGTGCCTCATTACTACCGTAGCTTTTTCGTATGCTACCATACTCCACTACTACCGTAACTCTTCTCTGTGTTACCGTATCTCACTACTACCGTAACCCTTCCCCTGTGCTTACCATATTCGATCACTTGATGGAGGAGGCAGATTAACGGCCATTGTTCCCTCGATCGATTCCACTTCAACGTTGATGAGACAAGTGGATGAGACGTAAGAAATCATCTAGTATTTATCGTCCATTGATTATTGATTATCGATTGATCACCTATTGGCCTAATTGCAATTGTGTCGTTGATTATTCCATCAATAATCAATCAATGATCAATCGATGATCAATCAATAATTAATCAGAGGGAGAGGAGGCAATAACTACTGTAGATGATTGTGCAAAATGATATGAAAGATGACGAAATGAAATGAAACCTCAATAGTTCAGATCATAACTCATCCACCATAACATAAATGCACATTGAGGGAAAGTATTCGATGATAGATTGCTCCGGTTTTCTAGGGTAATATCAAAGTAGCGCGCAAAAAGTAACTTACTTTTTTTGTTTCTGTTAAGTTATTTCGTGTAATTACAGCATAATCAAGTAAAGTAAACAGTAAACAGTAAGGAGTGGACAAAGCATTGAAAGAATATAAAACAAGCTGAGTTCAAAGATCAAGCAGCAATATTAGCAAAGATCCATTCAATCAATCAATAACTCTCCTAACCTGTCATTGATCCTCTCCACCCTCACATCAATCGATATTCATCTTCCAATTACCGTATCCTCGTTCATCACCGTGCCGTATCCTACCGTATCCTCGTTTATCGTCGATGACGTCAACGGCGATCACATGGAGAGGGACTATAATCATATTATATTTTGCTAAACAAATATTGTTGAAGTAAAAAGTATCTATTATCTTCACTGCGAATCAATCACAAATCGCTTTCGCAGAGATCATTTCGGCTTATGGAGAAAATAGCAATTTGTGATTGATGAGCAGTGGAATATAATGACTGTAACAAAGGCAAATAAGACAGATTGAATAAGAAATACATCCAATGAAGCATAAAAGATATGTGAGAGATTCAGTCGGTTAAAGATCAAAGATCAAAGATAAAGTGGATATGTACGACGATGAGACGATAGAAATGGATGAATGAATGAATGGTAATAGGAGAATGAAGTGCGAGTGGGGGAAGGGGATGGATCGAGACAGACTAGAGAGTGTGTGAAATGAGGAGAGTACAAGAGAGATAGAGGAATAGACGAGAGATAGGAAGGGCGTGAAAGAGACGAGATCACTCTCTTCACGAATGATCATTGATTAGTGAAATCGTTGCAATTCATCCTGTCTAGATGAAACCATAGCAAGGATGAAGGATGGATGGTTACTACCGTAACCCTTCTCTGTGTTACCGTATCCCACTACTACCGTGCCTCACTACTACCGTAGCTTTTTCGTATGCTACCATACTCCACTACTACCGTAACTCTTCTCTGTGTTACCGTATCTCACTACTACCGTAACCCTTCCCCTGTGCTTACCATATTCGATCACTTGATGGAGGAGGCAGATTAACGGCCATTGTTCCCTCGATCGATTCCACTTCAACGTTGATGAGACAAGTGGATGAGACGTAAGAAATCATCTAGTATTTATCGTCCATTGATTATTGATTATCGATTGATCACCTATTGGCCTAATTGCAATTGTGTCGTTGATTATTCGATCAATAATCAATCAATGATCAATCGATGATCAATCAATAATTAATCAGAGGGAGAGGAGGCAATAACAAGTATCTATTATACTTCACTGCGAATCAATCACAAATCGCTTTCGCAGAGACCATGGCGGCTTATGGAGCGCATAGCAATTTGTGATTGATGATCAGAGAAGTATAATGACGATAACAACGGCAAATAAGAGAGATTGGATCAGAAATACATCCTATGAAGCATAAAAGATATGTGAGAGATTCAGTCGGTTAAAGATCAAAGATCAAAGATAAAGTGGACATGTACGACGATGAGACGATAGAAATGGATGAATGAATGAATGGTAATAGGAGAATGAAGTGCGAGTGGGAGGAAGGGGCTGGATCGAAACAGACTAGAGGTGTGTGAAATGAGGAGAGTACAAGAGAGATAGAGGCATAGACGAGAGATAGGAAGGGCGTGGAAGAGACGAGATCACTCTCTTCACGAATGATTATTGATTAGTGAAATCGTTGCAATTCATCCTGTCTAGATGAAACCATAGCAAGGATGAAGGATGGATGGTTACTACCGTAACCCTTCCCTGTGCTACCGTACCCCACTACTACCGTAACCCTTCTCTGTGTTACCGTATCCCACTACTACCGTGCCTCACTACTACCGTAGCTTTTTCGTGTGCTACCATACTCCACTACTACCGTAACTCTTCTCTGTGTTACCGTATCTCACTACTACCGTAACCCTTCCCCTGTGCTTACCATATTCCATCACTTGATGGAGGAGGCAGATTAACGGCCATTGTTCCCTCGATCGATTCCACTTCAACGTTGATGAGACAAGTGGATGAGACGTAAGAAATCATCTAGTATTTATCGTCCATTGATTATTGATTATCGATTGATCACCTATTGGCCTAATTGCAATTGTGTCGTTGATTATTCGATCAATAATCAATCAATGATCAATCGATGATTAATCAATAATTAATCAGAGGGAGAGACAATAACTATCGTACATGTAAAAATAATTGTATCATGAACGGTGTGAATGGATCTGAACGGATCAGGACGATCAAACGGGATTGTGAGCGAGAAGGCCATTTTCGTTATTTTTTCTTTCTTTTCATTGTTTTTCTTTCCTTCGAATCTACTGTATTGAAAGAAATCACGCCAAAATATTGTCATTTAGCAAAAATCATTGCTTTACAAATGAATAAATTGTTCCGATTATACGCTGAATAAATGGGTCAATTTTGGTTCATTGGAGCAATTTATTCTTCGCGAAAATGATGATTTTTGTTAAATGGCAATATTTTGGCCTAATGTATTTCAATATAGTAGATTCGATGAAAACAAAAACAATGAAAAGAAAGAAAAATAACGAAAATGGCCGGCTCGCTCACAATCCCGTTTGATCGGCCTGATCCGTTCAGATCCATTCACACCGTTCATGATACAACTATTTTTACATGTACGATACTATATGTGAGTGTGCAAAATGATATGAAAGATGACGAAATGAAATGAAACCTCAATAGTTCAGATCATAACTCATCCACCATAACATAAATGCACTTTGAGGGAAAGTATTCGATGATAGATTGCTCCGGTTTTCTAGGGTAATATCAAAGTAGCGCGCAAAAAGTAACTTACTTTTTTTGTTTCTGTTAAGTTATTTCGTGTAATTACAGCATAATCAAGTAAAGTAAACAGTAAACAGTAAGGAGTGGACAAAGCATTGAAAGAATATAAAACAAACTGAGTTCAAAGATCAAGCAGCAATATTAGCAAAGATCCATTCAATCAATCAATAACTCTCCTAACCTGTCATTGATCCTCTCCACCCTCACATCAATCGATATTCATCTTCCAATTACCGTATCCTCGTTCATCACCGTGCCGTATCCTACCGTATCCTCGTTTATCGTCGATGACGTCAACGGCGATCACATGGAGAGGGACTATAATCATATTATATTTTGCTAAACAAATATTGTTGAAGTAAAAAGTATCTATTATCTTCACTGCGAATCAATCACAAATCGCTTTCGCAGAGATCATTTCGGCTTATGGAGAAAATAGCAATTTGTGATTGATGAGCAGTGGAATATAATGACTGTAACAAAGGCAAATAAGACAGATTGAATAAGAAATACATCCAATGAAGCATAAAAGATATGTGAGAGATTCAGTCGGTTAAAGATCAAAGATCAAAGATAAAGTGGATATGTACGACGATGAGACGATAGAAATGGATGAATGAATGAATGGTAATAGGAGAATGAAGTGCGAGTGGGGGAAGGGGCTGGATCGAGACAGACTAGAGAGTGTGTGAAATGATGAGAGTACAAGAGAGATAGAGGAATAGACGAGAGATATTAAGGGCGTGAAAGAGACGAGATCACTCTCTTCACGAATGATCATTGATTAGTGAAATCGTTGCAATTCATCCTGTCTAGATGAAACCATAGCAAGGATGAAGGATGGATGGTTACTACCGTAACCCTTCTCTGTGTTACCGTATCCCACTACTACCGTGCCTCATTACTACCGTAGCTTTTTCGTATGCTACCATACTCCACTACTACCGTAACTCTTCTCTGTGTTACCGTATCTCACTACTACCGTAACCCTTCCCCTGTGCTTACCATATTCGATCACTTGATGGAGGAGGCAGATTAACGGCCATTGTTCCCTCGATCGATTCCACTTCAACGTTGATGAGACAAGTGGATGAGACGTAAGAAATCATCTAGTATTTATCGTCCATTGATTATTGATTATCGATTGATCACCTATTGGCCTAATTGCAATTGTGTCGTTGATTATTCCATCAATAATCAATCACTGATCAATCGATGATCAATCAATAATTAATCAGAGGGAGAGGAGGCAATAACTACTGTAGATGATTGTGCAAAATGATATGAAAGATGACGAAATGAAATGAAACCTCAATAGTTCAGATCATAACTCATCCACCATAACATAAATGCACATTGAGGGAAAGTATTCGATGATAGATTGCTCCGGTTTTCTAGGGTAATATCAAAGTAGCGCGCAAAAAGTAACTTACTTTTTTTGTTTCTGTTAAGTTATTTCGTGTAATTACAGCATAATCAAGTAAAGTAAACAGTAAACAGTAAGGAGTGGACAAAGCATTGAAAGAATATAAAACAAGCTGAGTTCAAAGATCAAGCAGCAATATTAGCAAAGATCCATTCAATCAATCAATAACTCTCCTAACCTGTCATTGATCCTCTCCACCCTCACATCAATCGATATTCATCTTCCAATTACCGTATCCTCGTTCATCACCGTGCCGTATCCTACCGTATCCTCGTTTATCGTCGATGACGTCAACGGCGATCACATGGAGAGGGACTATAATCATATTATATTTTGCTAAACAAATATTGTTGAAGTAAAAAGTATCTATTATCTTCACTGCGAATCAATCACAAATCGCTTTCGCAGAGATCATTTCGGCTTATGGAGAAAATAGCAATTTGTGATTGATGAGCAGTGGAATATAATGACTGTAACAAAGGCAAATAAGACAGATTGAATAAGAAATACATCCAATGAAGCATAAAAGATATGTGAGAGATTCAGTCGGTTAAAGATCAAAGATCAAAGATAAAGTGGATATGTACGACGATGAGACGATAGAAATGGATGAATGAATGAATGGTAATAGGAGAATGAAGTGCGAGTGGGGGAAGGGGATGGATCGAGACAGACTAGAGAGTGTGTGAAATGAGGAGAGTACAAGAGAGATAGAGGAATAGACGAGAGATAGGAAGGGCGTGAAAGAGACGAGATCACTCTCTTCACGAATGATCATTGATTAGTGAAATCGTTGCAATTCATCCTGTCTAGATGAAACCATAGCAAGGATGAAGGATGGATGGTTACTACCGTAACCCTTCTCTGTGTTACCGTATCCCACTACTACCGTGCCTCACTACTACCGTAGCTTTTTCGTATGCTACCATACTCCACTACTACCGTAACTCTTCTCTGTGTTACCGTATCTCACTACTACCGTAACCCTTCCCCTGTGCTTACCATATTCGATCACTTGATGGAGGAGGCAGATTAACGGCCATTGTTCCCTCGATCGATTCCACTTCAACGTTGATGAGACAAGTGGATGAGGCGTAAGAAATCATCTAGTATTTATCGTCCATTGATTATTGATTATCGATTGATCACCTATTGGCCTAATTGCAATTGTGTCGTTGATTATTCCATCAATAATCAATCAATGATCAATCGATGATCAATTAATAATTAATCAGAGGGAGAGGAGGCAATAACTACTGTAGATGATTGTGCAAAATGATATGAAAGATGACGAAATGAAATGAAACCTCAATAGTTCAGATCATAACTCATCCACCATAACATAAATGCACATTGAGGGAAAGTATTCGATGATAGATTGCTCCGGTTTTCTAGGGTAATATCAAAGTAGCGCGCAAAAAGTAACTTACTTTTTTTGTTTCTGTTAAGTTATTTCGTGTAATTACAGCATAATCAAGTAAAGTAAACAGTAAACAGTAAGGAGTGGACAAAGCATTGAAAGAATATAAAACAAGCTGAGTTCAAAGATCAAGCAGCAATATTAGCAAAGATCCATTCAATCAATCAATAACTCTCCTAACCTGTCATTGATCCTCTCCACCCTCACATCAATCGATATTCATCTTCCAATTACCGTATCCTCGTTCATCACCGTGCCGTATCCTACCGTATCCTCGTTTATCGTCGATGACGTCAACGGCGATCACATGGAGAGGGACTATAATCATATTATATTTTGCTAAACAAATATTGTTGAAGTAAAAAGTATCTATTATCTTCACTGCGAATCAATCACAAATCGCTTTCGCAGAGATCATTTCGGCTTATGGAGAAAATAGCAATTTGTGATTGATGAGCAGTGGAATATAATGACTGTAACAAAGGCAAATAAGACAGATTGAATAAGAAATACATCCAATGAAGCATAAAAGATATGTGAGAGATTCAGTCGGTTAAAGATCAAAGATCAAAGATAAAGTGGATATGTACGACGATGAGACGATAGAAATGGATGAATGAATGAATGGTAATAGGAGAATGAAGTGCGAGTGGGGGAAGGGGCTGGATCGAGACAGACTAGAGAGTGTGTGAAATGATGAGAGTACAAGAGAGATAGAGGAATAGACGAGAGATATTAAGGGCGTGAAAGAGACGAGATCACTCTCTTCACGAATGATCATTGATTAGTGAAATCGTTGCAATTCATCCTGTCTAGATGAAACCATAGCAAGGATGAAGGATGGATGGTTACTACCGTAACCCTTCTCTGTGTTACCGTATCCCACTACTACCGTGCCTCATTACTACCGTAGCTTTTTCGTATGCTACCATACTCCACTACTACCGTAACTCTTCTCTGTGTTACCGTATCTCACTACTACCGTAACCCTTCCCCTGTGCTTTCCATATTCGATCACTTGATGGAGGAGGCAGATTAACGGCCATTGTTCCCTCGATCGATTCCACTTCAACGTTGATGAGACAAGTGGATGAGACGTAAGAAATCATCTAGTATTTATCGTCCATTGATTATTGATTATCGATTGATCACCTATTGGCCTAATTGCAATTGTGTCGTTGATTATTCGATCAATAATCAATCAATGATCAATCGATGATCAATCAATAATTAATCAGAGGGAGAGGAGGCAATAACTACTGTAGATGATTGTGCAACATACATTTTCGGTACCCTCGCCGTTCATTTTTATATAGTGGGTCAATTCTCGAAATAGGGTGGGTTGATTCACAAAATTCGTTATTTTCGCTTAAAATTCGTCATTTTTGCTTCCTTTTTTATCTAGTGGCCTAAAATGGGCTTTATATAGTGGGTCAATCCTCGCACTGCGAGGGTATGGCAATGTATGATTGTGCAAAATGATATGAAAGATGACGAAATGAAATGAAACCTCAATAGTTCAGATCATAACTCATCCACCATAACATAAATGCACATTGAGGGAAAGTATTCGATGATAGATTGCTCCGGTTTTCTAGGGTAATATCAAAGTAGCGCGCAAAAAGTAACTTACTTTTTTCAAAAAGTAACTAACTTTTTCGATGTCCACTACTATACTTATGCTACCCCGTTGTGGCATAGTAAATTATGTATCCAACCATTTTTTTTTGTTTGTGCCCTATATATTGTTCATTACGTACCAGCATAATAAAGTTATTATTATTATTATTACCTGAGTGCAATCCATCTGGGACGGGAAGGTGTCGTCCTCGAGCAAACGACGCTGCTTCTCCTTTTCCTACAACATGGGTCGAAAAGTAACGTTGCAAAGTACCAAGCCTGACCGGATTTTGTGCCAAAATTTCACAAAAATCGAAAAACCTGACCGGATTTTGAGCCGAATTTGAAAAAAAACGAAAAACCTGACCGGATTTTGAAAACTGATAACCTAGCTATACCCCCTGACATCAATTACAGTATCACCCCGGACATCAGCTACAGTACCCCCTGACATGAACTACAGTATTCCTCCTGACATCAACTACAGTACCCCCTGACATCAACTACAGTACCCCTGACATCAACTACAGTATCCCTCCTGACATCAACTACAGTACCCCCTGACATCAACTACAGTACCCCTGACATCAACTACAGTATCCCTCCTGACATTAACTACAGTACCCCCTGACATCAACTACAGTACCCCTCCAAATACCTTCAATTCATTCAGGATGACAGTTTCAGCAGCCAACTTCGCTTGCATCTCTGCGTTCTTCACCTGAAACTTCGTAAACTGTACACAGAAATCGTTACGAGGCAACTTCTCCTCGCTCTCAGCTGAAATAATCGATTGAATCTTCAAGATTACTGAGAACTGAGACTACAGTAATCAATGCAACTACTGTATGATGTAACTGTAATCAATCAATACCTGCAATTCGTTCTCGGTCCTCTTCATCATCGAAAGCTTTGATATCAGCCTGTAGAAGTGCAATATCTGCCTCGATCTCTCGACGCTCAGCCGCTTGCTAAACAATAATACCGTAGTACTTTCAATTACAACAATCATTATTGATTCATGATATCGTAGTCTACCTGTTCCATCTCCTTCCGCCAAGGAGCATTCGCCATCTTCTGTTCGAAATCGGCAACTTGTTCGAGTGCCTCAAACGAATACCATAGTAACTTTCTAACTATTGATTTATTGAAAGCTCACCTTTGCGGTTGTCTGTTCAATATCTGCTCTACGAGATTAGATCTGAAATTAAAATTATTGATTTTCAGCAGCAAAATAAATACCGTACCGCGATCGTATCGAGTCGAATTCTCTCCTGATTGAGAACATGAAGTTCTTTCATGTCCTTGATTTCACCACGAAGACTGCAATATAGATTTAAAAAAAATGAATTTTGAGCAAAATTGAAACGAAATTTGTTCAATACCATTCAATTATTGATACATTTTATATCAATACAAGAATTGGTTCTTCTTCCGATAACGGCATCGACCTTCTTTGTGAAATAAATAGTCAAAAGTATTGGAATGAGCAAGAAATAGAGGAATTGTGTGATGTAATTATCGGAAGAACGATCACGGCCTATCCCCCAATAGCATATCCACGATGTTTCCTTCCAACCAGTTGATATCCCGTTTCACCCACCGTTCATTATCCTTGAGTAACGCCGCGAGCTTCGCCTTCTTCGCGTCTCTCGATCAGAATCTTCTCCTGTGCGTCCCAACGTGCTCGCACTTCCTCACGCATCTTGCGCAGTTCTCCAAATCAATCAATAATGACAATGCATAATCAAGAAGGATAAAGTATGTCACTCACTTGTCTGGACTATCTCTGCTTCACGGCGGCGTTCGTCTCTACGCAATTTCTTCTCCACTGAAACATAAAGATATAATTTAAGTGCAATCATTTTTTCCGAAATTTTTGTTCCGTGATAGATTATACGACACTATAATGTCCACAGTGATTGGGCTTAGCACTGTCAATTCAAAGAATCCACGCCAACATATGGCAAGCTAATGTAAGATCTTCCTAAACAAGCAGGCACTGCATCTAGACATGTTTCATATTAACGTAGCATATAAGCAACGGACTTCCTGCAATCATATCCTCGTAGACCTTATCAACTTCAGCCAACTCATCCGATTCCATGCCTTCACGCACCATTCGAGCTCGACCCTGAATCAATCAATATCAACCAATAACAGTACAGAAAATCATCTGCCACAGCAAGGATGACTCGAGCTCGACCCTGACTCAATCAATATCAACCAATAACAGTACAGAAAATCATCTACCACAGCAAGGATGACTCGAACAGTTTCCATATCCTCGGCGGCACGTATACGGCTACAAACATCTTCACCGATATGATCAAACTTACCCATATTGCCTGAGGAAATAACACTTATAATGATCTTGATTATAGTCTTCGCTTGTCAAGATAACTGTATTATTACAGCACGTGGATAAACATTATCTATCGATTCATACGATATGATACTTCCATCAGAACACTTTATCGGTATTTCAAAACATAATGAAAGGAAAATGAGTCGGTACATCTAACACGAGAGGGGTTCTCTATAAGATCTATCTTTATCTAGGCTTTATCTATAAGAGAATGAACAACGAAATGAAGAGAAACGAGGGAAAGATACAGAAAGAATAGAACAAGAACGTTAATCAAAGTGAGATCCATAGGGTAAAGAACGAATTTTGATCATACAACAATCAATCGTTGCAGCCGCCATTTCTTTGTATTGAACTGCTTCTGAAATTGATATGCATTAAAATAGGAGACAACTCTAGTCACACAACTCATCATTCTCTCAAGCATATTGACACAGTATGAGTAATATGGCACAAGTGGTATAATATAACATTCTTTTCCTCTTTAAACTTTTCCTTGATAATTTTAAAAAAAAGAACGTGGAAAAGAAGCAAGAAAAAACAACGTATATTTAAAATTTGCGATAAGTAAAGGTTTGCTGTGTACGTCAACATATTGATGGAATCCATCCAAATTAGGGTAGCGAAAATGACTCATGATTATCCATTTCTGTGGCCTCAAATGAGCAACTCGCAGGTCGCGCGGTTATTCATCCCCCTGGGCAGTTTGCCTCTCTCTTGTGACCCGCTTTTTTCTCGAATATTCCATTGTGGCAGCACTAACCACCAAGATATGGGGATCATAAAGCATAAATGATAAAAAGATCATAAATGTATCTATCGTGAATACCCGCACCAGACTGCCAGAGGGGATGGCAAATCTCTAATCTTTCTCTTATTCGAAGGGCGCGTAATACGCAGTAGTTTACTGCAAGCTATGATCAATCCTTTAGCGTAATGGTAAAACTCCTGACTATCGCTTTTAGAATCCCGTTGCCGAACTTCCTAATTAACAAAAAGCGCGCCACGGTCTATACTGTGACAGCTGATCCACTCACGTTTCTATCAATCAATACTCAAATTCAGCAACACAGAAATACTATACGATAACCAAACTAGCTTGCTATCCTTCTGTCTTCGGGTCACATGGGGAGATGATATTCAAGTGACATTCAGATCTTGAAACAATGAGAGGGATGGGATACCTTTGCATCCATCCGTGTATCAGTTGTAGTCGACCAATCAGAGGAAGCGACGTATCTGCTACGGCGCTCAGAAGATCGAAGCTACAAAAAGTCAATTATTTTAATGCAAAAAAGAAACGAAACAGATAAATATTCACTGATGCCTATTCTCCAGTGGACGTCCTCATTAGGTTACGACTGCGGCCATCTCCCTAAACAGCATAATTAGTACAGGATTCGGCAGCCATTAAAAGCAAGGGAACATACAGCGAAAAGCCGAATAAATAAAATATAAAGTTGAAAATACTCGTCATACCTCTTCGCCTGTGTTCCTGTAATCAGCAAATGATGCGTGGGCGTCTTGTCATCGCTTTCAACAAAAATAATTACAATAAATCAAAATAAATAATAGAAAACGCGCGGAAAACTGCCCGGGGACTTCATGAATTTCAATTCAAAGGGCGACTTCAAGAGAAGTTTCGAATTCATATGGTAGATTGTGCATTATCATGAACTGACTTTTTTTAATAATTGCGAAGAGCTAATTCATTATATTGTATATGTGTCAAAAATAGAATTTAAAATTTGGTCTGCGAAAATAGTGTCTGCACCAAAGTAAAAATATAGCTTTCATAAATAAATTGGCTAACAAAAACTGTGGACCAGCTGCCTTCACGAAATCATCTCTCTGTCTCTTAACTGGGGACCTTGTTTCCTCTTCCAACTGGGGGTCCAAATTGAGCACATTCAACGTCCATCGATCGTAACGCAATCTCGAGAGCCTCTCCACCCACATCCACCTCCCCGTCTCTCCGCTTCCCTAACAACATCCTTGAAATTTGCATTTTTATTTGCTCATTCGACTTTCGGTCTAGTATTGAAACTTGATGAATGAGGCAGATTAACGGCCATTGTTCCCTCGATCGATTCCACTTCAACGTTGAGGATGAGACGAGTGGATGAGATGTAAGAAATGATCTATTGATTGATTATCGATTATAGATTGATCACCTATTGGCCTAATTGCAATTGTGTCGTTGATTAGTCGATCAATAATCAATCAATAATCAATAATCGATAATCAATCAATAATTAATCAGAAGGAGAGGCAATAACTAGATGATTGTGCAAAATGATATGAAAGATGACGAAATGAAATGAAACCTCAATAGTTCAGATCATAACTCATCCAACATAACATAAATGCACATTGTGGGAAATTATTCGATGATAGATTGCTCCAGTTTTCTAGGGTAATATCAAAGAAGCGCGCAGAAAGTAACTTACTTTTTACTAACTTTTTGCTACTGTTTTATTATTTCGTGTATCTACAACAAGTAAAGAGTAAGTTACTCTTTGCGCGCTACTTACTGTAATACTACCATGCAAATGCGGAGTGGACAACGCATAGAAAGAATATAAAACAATGATCAAGAAGCAATGTTAGATGCAAACAAAGATCCATTTAATTAATCAATAATTCTCCTAACCTGTCAGTGATCCTCTCCACATCAATCGATATTCATCTACCAATTACCGTATCCTCGTTCATCGTCGATGACGTCAACGGTGATCACATTGATAGGGACTATAATGATATTATATTTTGCTAAACGAACCTTGTTGGAGTAAAAAGTATCTATTATACTTCACTGCGAATCAATCACAAATCGCTTTCGCAGAGACCATTTCGGCTTATGGAGAAAATAGCAATTTGTGATTGATGAGCAGTGTAGTATAATGACTAACGAAGGCAAATAAGACAGATTAAATCAGAAATACATCCCATGAAGCATAAAAGATATGTGAGAGATTCAGTCGGTTAAAGATCAAAGATCAAAGAACAAAGATCAAAGATAAAATGGACATGTACGACGATGAGACGATAGCAATGGATGAATGAATGAATGGTAATAGAAGAATGAATTTAGAGTGTAAGGGGGGAAGGGGCTGTGATCCAGACAGACGAGAGAGTGTGTGAAATGATGAGAGTGCAAGAGAGATAGAGGAATAGACGAGAGATAGGAAGGGCGTGGAAGAGACCAGATCACTCTCTTTACAAATGAATATTGATTAGCGAAATCGTTGCAATTCATCCTGTCTAGATGAAACCATAGCAAGGATGAAGGATGGATGGTTACTACCGTAACCCTTCCCTGTTCTACCGTACCCCACTACTACCGTAACCCTTCTCTGTGTTACCGTATCCCACTACTACCGTGCCTCACTACTACCGTAGCTTTTCCGTCTGCTACCGTATCCCACTACTACCGTAACCCTTCTCTGTGTTACCGTATCCCACTACTATCGTGCCTCACTACTATCGTAGCTTTTTCGTCTGCTACCATACTCCACTACTACCGTAACTCTTCTCTGTGTTACCGTATCTCACTACTACCGTAACCCTTCCCCTGTGCTTACCATATTCCATCACTTGGTGGAGGTGGCAGATTAACGGCCATTGTTCCCTCGATCGATTCCACTTCAACGGTGAGAATGAGACGAGTGGATGAGATGTAAGAAATCATCTATTATTTATTGCCGATTGATTATTGATTATCGATTGATCACCTATTGGCCTAATTGCAATTGTGTTGTTGATTAGTCGACCAATAATCAATCAATAATCAATAATCGATAATCAATCAACAATTAATCAGAGGGAGAGGCAATAACTATACTGGAGATGATTGTGCAAAATGATATGAAAGATGACGAAATGAAATGAAACCTCAATAGTTCAGATCATAACTCATCCACCATAACATAAATGCACATTGAGGGAAAGAATTCGATGACAGATTGCTCCGGTTTTCTAGGGTAATATCAAAGTAGCGCGCAAAAAGTAACTTACTTTTTTGTTTCTGTTTTGTTATTTCGAGTATTTAAAGCATAAAAGTAAGTAAACAGTAAGTTACTCTTTTCGCGCTACTTACTCTAATAAAAAACCGGAGTGGAAAAGCATAGAAAGAACATAAAACAAGCCGAGTTCAAGAAGCAATATTAGATACAAACAAAGATCCTTTCAATCAATCAATAACTCCCCTAACCTGTCAATGATCCTCTCCACATCAATCGATATTCATCTACCGTATTACCGTATCCTCGTTCATCGTCGACGACATCAACGGCGATCACATGGAGAGTGACTACAATGATATATTTTGTTAAACAAACCTTGTTGAAGTAAAAAGTATCTATTATCTTCACTGCGAATCAATCACAAATCGCTTTCGTAGAGACCATTTCGGCTTATGGAGAAAATAGCAATTTGTGATTGATGAGCAGTGTAGTATAATGACTATAACGAAGGCAAATAAGACAGATTGAATCAGAAATATGTACATCCAATGAAGCATAAAAGATATGTGAGAGATTCAGTCGGTTAAAGATCAAAGATCAAAGATCAAAGATCAAAGATAAAGTGGACATTTACGACGATGAGACGATAACAATTTATGAAGGAATGAACGGTAATAGAAGAATGAATTGGGAGTGGGGGGAAGGGGCTGGATCGAGACAGACTAGAGAGTGTGTGAAGTGAGGAGAGTGCAAGAGAAATAGAGGAATAGACGAGAGATAGGAAGGGCGTGGAAGAGACCAGATCACTCTCTTTACAAATGAATATTGATTAGTGAAATCGTTGCAATTCATCCTGTCTAGATGAAACCATAGCAAGGATGAAGGATGGATGGTTACTACCGTAACCCTTCCCTGTGCTACCGTACCCCACTACTACCGTAACCCTTCTCTGTGTTACCGTATCCCACTACTACCGTAACCCTTCTCTGTGTTACAGGATCCCACTACTATCGTGCCTCACTACTACCGTAGCTTTTCCGTCTGCTACCATACCCCACTACTACCGTAACGCTCCCTCTGTGTTACCGTATCCCACTACTACCGTAACCCTTCTCTGTGTTACAGGATCCCACTACTATCGTGCCTCACTACTACCGTAGCTTTTCCGTCTGCTACCATACCCCACTACTACCGTAACGCTCCCTCTGTGTTACCGTATCCCACTACTACCGTAACCCTTCTCTGTGTTACAGGATCCCACTACTATCGTGCCTCACTACTACCGTAGCTTTTTCGTCTGCTACCATACCCCACTACTACCGTAACCCTCCCTCTGTGTTACCGTATCCCACTACTACCGTAACCCTTCTCTGTGTTACAGGATCCCACTACTATCGTGCCTCACTACTATCGTAGCTTTTTCGTCTGCTACCATACCCCACTACTACCGTAACCCTCCCTCTGTGTTACCGTATCCCACTACTACCGTAACCCTTCTCTGTGTTACAGGATCCCACTACTATCGTGCCTCACTACTATCGTAGCTTTTTCGTCTGCTACCATCATAGGTGGGCGCGTGAAAACGAATTCTTTTTGCGCACAGCCTTGCCTTCCCTTGCGGGGCCTTGCGCATAGCTTTGACTCGCAAAAATTGGACAATTTCCAGTCAAATCTGCAAAAAATGGCCATGCGCATAGCCTTGCCTTACAATTCCCCAGTTTGCGCACAGCCTTTCCCCCAGCGTGCCCACCTATGGCTACCATACTCCACTACTACCGTAACTCTTCTCTGTGTTACCGTATCTCACTACTATCGTAACCCTTCCCCTGTGCTTACCATATTCCATCACTTGGTGGAGGTGGCAGATTAACGGCCATTGTTCCCTCGAACGATTCCATTTCAACGTTGAGGATGAGACGAGTGGATGAGATGTAAGAAATCATCTAGTATTTATTGTTGATTATAGATTGATTACCTATTGGACTAATTGCAATTGTGTCGTAGTCGATCAATAATCAATCAATAATCAATCGATAATCAATCAACAATTAATCAGAGGGAGAGGCAATAACTATACTGGAGATGATTGTGCAAAATGATATGAAAGATGACGAAATGAAATGAAACCTCAATAGTTCAGATCATAACACATCTACCATAACATAAATGCACATTGAGGGAAAGAATTCGATGACAGATTGCTCCGGTTTTCTAGGGTAATATCAAAGTAGCGCGCAAAAAGTAACTTACTTTTTTGTTTCTGTTTTGTTATTTCAGATTTACTTTTCCTATATAATTCAATCCATCAAAATTATGAGTACAATTGCTCTTTCCTCTTTAAAGTTGTTCCCGCTTTGCATCTGAGAAACGGCAATTCGTTGAGAATCATTCTACCCTTCAAAATATCAACCACTTCCCATTCAACATTAGCCACACGAACTATTGATATTTGGAATAATCTCCCTGATGCTATTGTGCAGGCGTCACCAGCAGTCTTTCATAATCATGTAAAAAATATACCATATAATGTGATTGTCCCTGAGGCACATATTCATTCATGAAATGTCTGAGTAGGTAAGATTCCTACTGCCTCTTCCTCCAACCCCCGTCTTCCCACATTTCACCGATTCGCCTTGGCGACGGACATCCTTCAAAAACACTTATCTAACAGATATTCCCGATCCCATCCCGATACGTTCACTTGAAGGAATAAATATTATTATTATTATTATTATTATTATTATTATTATTATTATTATTATTATTTCGAGTATTTAAAGCATAAAAGTAAGTAAACAGTAAGTTACTCTTTTCGCGCTACTTACTCTAATAAAAAACCGGAGTGGAAAAGCATAGAAAGAACATAAAACAAGCCGAGTTCAAGAAGCAATATTAGATACAAACAAAGATCCTTTCAATCAATCAATAACTCCCCTAACCTGTCAATGATCCTCTCCACATCAATCGATATTCATCTACCGTATTACCGTATCCTCGTTTATCGTCGATGACATCAACGGCGATCACATGGAGAGTGACTATAATGATATGTTTTGTTAAACAAACCTTGTTGAAGTAAAAACCAGAGAAGTATAATGACTATAACGAAGGCAAATAAGACAGATTGAATCAGAAATACATCCAATGAAGCATAAAAGATATGTGAGAGATTCAGTCGGTTAAAGATCAAAGATCAAAGATAAACTGACGACATCTACGACAATGAGACGATAGCAATGGATGAAGTATGCAAATCGTTGTATAGTGCAATCGAATCGATTTCTAATCTCTTACTAAAGTAGCATAGTACAATTTGCATATTGCAATGCATATTATTCCTTGCGCATTATCCTTAATTAGCATAGCAGTTTCTCTACACATGAGTCTCTTGACTAGCAAAATCGTTGCTATCGATTGATTTTCCGCTAGTTTTCGCTTGTTTCAATCGATATTTGTGTTGTTCTCCGCAAGTACTCTCACTGTATCTATCTACATTTGCAGATTACAACATCTCATAGTGCCATGTACCCATTATTAATGAGTATCGTCCGTAGAGCTAACCCGGCTACGGACGAGCACCGCGTGGGTTCTGTCATGCTCTCCAAGGAGTCCCGGTCCGTCCTCGAGGTATACTGTATCCCATTAACTACCGTATCCTATTCAATACCGTATCCCATCATAGAAATGATAGGATACGGTAATCACACAGATAGATAGATAGGCAAGAGGCGATAGAGATAACAGAGCGCATGACATGATGGTAGAGACTAACGATACCGTACCGTCATCATGATTACCGTAAGCACTCCATTCCATATTCAGACGGTCCTCTCGTCACCGGCGGACTCCGGTCGCCTGGTGCGGCTTCTGGCGCCGGCTCTGGAAGGTAAGGGCACATTCTATAACTATTATTACTCCATCTCCTATTGTCATCTCATTATTTTCTATCACCATATGTATCTATTCTGTTTTATATCTATTCACAGTCATAAACTAGTTATTCTTTATTCTCTCATTAATTAATTAATCCATATTATTACTCCATCTCTTCCTCTTTATCCACTGTATTTGTCATAGGTCGAAAAGTACGTTACAAAGTACCAAGCCTGGCCGTATTTTGAGCCAAATTTGCCTAAAATCGAAAAACCTGACCGCATTTTGTAAACCGATAACCTAGGTATTCGACCTATGACCATATCACATCGTTCACATCATCATTCTTCTTAAACATTGTGCGTATTTCAAAAAGTTGCTCGCTCTCCCTCTCACCTCACTCTCGCTTGCGCTCTCTCTCTCTCTCTCTCTCTGACTTCCTCATTCTCTCGCTCTACCTCTCTCTCGCCCTCTCTCTTTCTTTCTCGCTCTCCCTCTTTCTCACGCCGCTCGCTCTCTCAAACCAAATCGCACTCGCACGCTCTCGCTGTATCTCTCTCGCTATCTCTGACTTTCTCCTCTTCCTCCCTCTCTCGCTCTGCCTCTCTCTCATGTCGCTCTCTCTCTCTCCTAAATCACTCTCGCTCTATCTATCTCTGTCTCTCGCTCTCATCCCTCTGTGTCTCCCGAAACCTTTGCCAACGGTCTCTTCAACGGTCTACGCTCTCTCGTTGTTCGAGAACAGAGAAATAGTGTGCGCGACAAAGAGACCATTGAGAGAGGTCACTCTCCCTTTACCCACCTCTCACCTCGATCAGTTCTACTCTATCTCTGTCTAGAATATTCGTGATATTCACTACCGTAATGTACTACCACATGTGGCACAGTAACGCTCATCAGCTCTCGCAATTCACACAAATCTCTGATGTGGTGTTAAATTCTTGGAAAAGCGAAAAGTAGCGCTACTTTTTTTATTGTAAAAGTAGTTGGTTAAGTAGCAATCCAACTCTCGCGTAACCGATTTTTGTAGTATGATTTTAACAATTACCAAGCTGTGCTACTTTACCAACTACTTTTACAATCACAAAATTAATACTACTTTTTCACTTTTCCATCATTTTAACATGACATTAGAGAGACACAGAGGGAATGATAAGGTGTGTGTGTGAATTGAGAGAGTTGGTCAATGAGTCCATGACACTAGAGAGACACAGAGGGAATGATAAGGTGTGTGTGTGAATTGAGAGAGTTGGTCAATGAGTCCATGACACTAGAGAGACACAGAGGGAATGATAAGGTGTGTGTGTGTGAATTGAGAGAGTTGGTCAATGAGTCCATGACACTAGAGAGACACAGAGGGAATGATAAGGTGTGTGTGTGTGAATTGAGAGAGTTGGTCAATGAGTCCATGACACTAGAGAGACACAGAGGGAATGATAAGGTGTGTGTGTGAATTGAGAGAGTTGGTCAATGAGTCCATGACACTAGAGAGACACAGAGGGAATGATAAGGTGTGTGTGTGAATTGAGAGAGTTGGTCAATGAGTCCATGACATTAGAGAGACACAGAGGGAATGATAAGGTGTGTGTGTGAATTGAGAGAGTTGGTCAATGAGTCCATGACACTAGAGAGACACAGAGGGAATGATAAGGTGTGTGTGTGAATTGAGAGAGTTGGTCAATGAGTCCATGACACTAGAGAGACACAGAGGGAATGATAAGGTGTGTGTGTGTGAATTGAGAGAGTTGGTCAATGAGTCCATGACACTAGAGAGACACAGAGGGAATGATAAGGTGTGTGTGTGAATTGAGAGAGTTGGTCAATGAGTCCATGACACTAGAGAGACACAGAGGGAATGATAAGGTGTGTGTGTGAATTGAGAGAGTTGGTCAATGAGTCCATGACACTAGAGAGACACAGAGGGAATGATAAGGTGTGTGTGTGAATTGAGAGAGTTGGTCAATGAGTCCATGACATTAGAGAGACACAGAGGGAATGATAAGGTGTGTGTGTGAATTGAGAGAGTTGGTCAATGAGTCCATGACACTAGAGAGACACAGAGGGAATGATAAGGTGTGTGTGTGAATTGAGAGAGTTGGTCAATGAGTCCATGACACTAGAGAGACACAGAGGGAATGATAAGGTGTGTGTGTGAATTGAGAGAGTTGGTCAATGAGTCCATGACATTAGAGAGACACAGAGGGAATGATAAGGTGTGTGTGTGAATTGAGAGAGTTGGTCAATGAGTCCATGACACTAGAGAGACACAGAGGGAATGATAAGGTGTGTGTGTGAATTGAGAGAGTTGGTCAATGAGTCCATGACATTAGAGAGACACAGAGGGAATAGAGAGACACAGAGGGAATGATAAGGTGTGTGTGTGAATTGAGAGAGTTGGTCAATGAGTCCATGACATTAGAGAGACACAGAGGGAATGATAAGGTGTGTGTGTGAATTGAGAGAGTTGGTCAATGAGTCCATGACATTAGAGAGACACAGAGGGAATGATAAGGTGTGTGTGTGAATTGAGAGAGTTGGTCAATGAGTCCATGACACTAGAGAGACACAGAGGGAATGATAAGGTGTGTGTGTGAGGAGAGTTGTGAGTCCATGACATGAGAGACACAGAGGGAATGATAAGGTGTGTGTGTGAATTGAGAGAGTTGGTCAATGAGTCCATGACATTAGAGAGACACAGAGGGAATGATAAGGTGTGTGTGTGAATTGAGAGAGTTGGTCAATGAGTCCATGACACTAGAGAGACACAGAGGGAATGATAAGGTGTGTGTGTGAATTGAGAGAGTTGGTCAATGAGTCCATGACACTAGAGAGACACAGAGGGAATGATAAGGTGTGTGTGTGTGAATTGAGAGAGTTGGTCAATGAGTCCATGACATTAGAGAGACACAGAGGGAATGATAAGGTGTGTGTGTGAATTGAGAGAGTTGGTCAATGAGTCCATGACATTAGAGAGACACAGAGGGAATGATAAGGTGTGTGTGTGAATTGAGAGAGTTGGTCAATGAGTCCATGACACTAGAGAGACACAGAGGGAATGATAAGGTGTGTGTGTGAATTGAGAGAGTTGGTCAATGAGTCCATGACATTAGAGAGACACAGAGGGAATGATAAGGTGTGTGTGTGAATTGAGAGAGTTGGTCAATGAGTCCATGACATTAGAGAGACACAGAGGGAATGATAAGGTGTGTGTGTGAATTGAGAGAGTTGGTCAATGAGTCCATGACATTAGAGAGACACAGAGGGAATGATAAGGTGTGTGTGTGAATTGAGAGAGTTGGTCAATGAGTCCATGACACTAGAGAGACACAGAGGGAATGATAAGGTGTGTGTGTGAATTGAGAGAGTTGGTCAATGAGTCCATGACATTAGAGAGACACAGAGGGAATGATAAGGTGTGTGTGTGAATTGAGAGAGTTGGTCAATGAGTCCATGACACTAGAGAGACACAGAGGGAATGATAAGGTGTGTGTGTGAATTGAGAGAGTTGGTCAATGAGTCCATGACATTAGAGAGACACAGAGGGAATGATAAGGTGTGTGTGTGAATTGAGAGAGTTGGTCAATGAGTCCATGACACTAGAGAGACACAGAGGGAATGATAAGGTGTGTGTGTGAATTGAGAGAGTTGGTCAATGAGTCCATGACACTAGAGAGACACAGAGGGAATGATAAGGTGTGTGTGTGAATTGAGAGAGTTGGTCAATGAGTCCATGACATTAGAGAGACACAGAGGGAATGATAAGGTGTGTGTGTGTGAATTGAGAGAGTTGGTCAATGAGTCCATGACACTAGAGAGACACAGAGGGAATGATAAGGTGTGTGTGTGAATTGAGAGAGTTGGTCAATGAGTCCATGACATTAGAGAGACACAGAGGGAATGATAAGGTGTGTGTGTGAATTGAGAGAGTTGGTCAATGAGTCCATGACACTAGAGAGACACAGAGGGAATGATAAGGTGTGTGTGTGAATTGAGAGAGTTGGTCAATGAGTCCATGACATTAGAGAGACACAGAGGGAATGATAAGGTGTGTGTGTGTGAATTGAGAGAGTTGGTCAATGAGTCCATGACACTAGAGAGACACAGAGGGAATGATAAGGTGTGTGTGTGTGAATTGAGAGAGTTGGTCAATGAGTCCATGACATTAGAGATACACAGAGGGAATGATAAGGTGTGTGTGTGAATTGAGAGAGTTGGTCAATGAGTCCATGACATTAGAGAGACACAGAGGGAATGATAAGGTGTGTGTGTGTGAATTGAGAGAGTTGGTCAATGAGTCCATGACACTAGAGAGACACAGAGGGAATGATAAGGTGTGTGTGTGTGAATTGAGAGAGTTGGTCAATGAGTCCATGACACTAGAGAGACACAGAGGGAATGATAAGGTGTGTGTGTGTGAATTGAGAGAGTTGGTCAATGAGTCCATGACACTAGAGAGACACAGAGGGAATGATAAGGTGTGTGTGTGTGAATTGAGAGAGTTGGTCAATGAGTCCATGACACTAGAGAGACACAGAGGGAATGATAAGGTGTGTGTGTGAATTGAGAGAGTTGGTCAATGAGTCCATGACACTAGAGAGACACAGAGGGAATGATAAGGTGTGTGTGTGAATTGAGAGAGTTGGTCAATGAGTCCATGACACTAGAGAGACACAGAGGGAATGATAAGGTGTGTGTGTGAATTGAGAGAGTTGGTCAATGAGTCCATGACACTAGAGAGACACAGAGGGAATGATAAGGTGTGTGTGTGAATTGAGAGAGTTGGTCAATGAGTCCATGACACTAGAGAGACACAGAGGGAATGATAAGGTGTGTGTGTGAATTGAGAGAGTTGGTCAATGAGTCCATGACACTAGAGAGACACAGAGGGAATGATAAGGTGTGTGTGTGAATTGAGAGAGTTGGTCAATGAGTCCATGACACTAGAGAGACACAGAGGGAATGATAAGGTGTGTGTGTGAATTGAGAGAGTTGGTCAATGAGTCCATGACACTAGAGAGACACAGAGGGAATGATAAGGTGTGTGTGTGAATTGAGAGAGTTGGTCAATGAGTCCATGACACTAGAGAGACACAGAGGGAATGATAAGGTGTGTGTGTGAATTGAGAGAGTTGGTCAATGAGTCCATGACACTAGAGAGACACAGAGGGAATGATAAGGTGTGTGTGTGAATTGAGAGAGTTGGTCAATGAGTCCATGACACTAGAGAGACACAGAGGGAATGATAAGGTGTGTGTGTGAATTGAGAGAGTTGGTCAATGAGTCCATGACACTAGAGAGACACAGAGGGAATGATAAGGTGTGTGTGTGAATTGAGAGAGTTGGTCAATGAGTCCATGACACTAGAGAGACACAGAGGGAATGATAAGGTGTGTGTGTGAATTGAGAGAGTTGGTCAATGAGTCCATGACACTAGAGAGACACAGAGGGAATGATAAGGTGTGTGTGTGAATTGAGAGAGTTGGTCAATGAGTCCATGACACTAGAGAGACACAGAGGGAATGATAAGGTGTGTGTGTGAATTGAGAGAGTTGGTCAATGAGTCCATGACATTAGAGAGACACAGAGGGAATGATAAGGTGTGTGTGTGAATTGAGAGAGTTGGTCAATGAGTCCATGACACTAGAGAGACACAGAGGGAATGATAAGGTGTGTGTGTGAATTGAGAGAGTTGGTCAATGAGTCCATGACACTAGAGAGACACAGAGGGAATGATAAGGTGTGTGTGTGAATTGAGAGAGTTGGTCAATGAGTCCATGACACTAGAGAGACACAGAGGGAATGATAAGGTGTGTGTGTGAATTGAGAGAGTTGGTCAATGAGTCCATGACACTAGAGAGACACAGAGGGAATGATAAGGTGTGTGTGTGAATTGAGAGAGTTGGTCAATGAGTCCATGACACTAGAGAGACACAGAGGGAATGATAAGGTGTGTGTGTGAATTGAGAGAGTTGGTCAATGAGTCCATGACACTAGAGAGACACAGAGGGAATGATAAGGTGTGTGTGTGAATTGAGAGAGTTGGTCAATGAGTCCATGACACTAGAGAGACACAGAGGGAATGATAAGGTGTGTGTGTGAATTGAGAGAGTTGGTCAATGAGTCCATGACACTAGAGAGACACAGAGGGAATGATAAGGTGTGTGTGTGAATTGAGAGAGTTGGTCAATGAGTCCATGACACTAGAGAGACACAGAGGGAATGATAAGGTGTGTGTGTGAATTGAGAGAGTTGGTCAATGAGTCCATGACACTAGAGAGACACAGAGGGAATGATAAGGTGTGTGTGTGAATTGAGAGAGTTGGTCAATGAGTCCATGACACTAGAGAGACACAGAGGGAATGATAAGGTGTGTGTGTGAATTGAGAGAGTTGGTCAATGAGTCCATGACACTAGAGAGACACAGAGGGAATGATAAGGTGTGTGTGTGAATTGAGAGAGTTGGTCAATGAGTCCATGACACTAGAGAGACACAGAGGGAATGATAAGGTGTGAGAGAGAGTTGGTCAATGAGTCCATGACACTAGAGAGACACAGAGGGAATGATAAGGTGTGTGTGTGAATTGAGAGAGTTGGTCAATGAGTCCATGACACTAGAGAGACACAGAGGGAATGATAAGGTGTGTGTGTGAATTGAGAGAGTTGGTCAATGAGTCCATGACACTAGAGAGACACAGAGGGAATGATAAGGTGTGTGTGTGAATTGAGAGAGTTGGTCAATGAGTCCATGACACTAGAGAGACACAGAGGGAATGATAAGGTGTGTGTGTGAATTGAGAGAGTTGGTCAATGAGTCCATGACACTAGAGAGACACAGAGGGAATGATAAGGTGTGTGTGTGAATTGAGAGAGTTGGTCAATGAGTCCATGACACTAGAGAGACACAGAGGGAATGATAAGGTGTGTGTGTGAATTGAGAGAGTTGGTCAATGAGTCCATGACACTAGAGAGACACAGAGGGAATGATAAGGTGTGTGTGTGAATTGAGAGAGTTGGTCAATGAGTCCATGACACTAGAGAGACACAGAGGGAATGATAAGGTGTGTGTGTGAATTGAGAGAGTCCATGACACTAGAGAGACACAGAGGGAATGATAAGGTGTGTGTGTGAATTGAGAGAGTTGGTCAATGAGTCCATGACACTAGAGAGACACAGAGGGAATGATAAGGTGTGTGTGTGAATTGAGAGAGTTGGTCAATGAGTCCATGACACTAGAGAGACACAGAGGGAATGATAAGGTGTGTGTGTGAATTGAGAGAGTTGGTCAATGAGTCCATGACACTAGAGAGACACAGAGGGAATGATAAGGTGTGTGTGTGAATTGAGAGAGTTGGTCAATGAGTCCATGACACTAGAGAGACACAGAGGGAATGATAAGGTGTGTGTGTGAATTGAGAGAGTTGGTCAATGAGTCCATGACACTAGAGAGACACAGAGGGAATGATAAGGTGTGTGTGTGAATTGAGAGAGTTGGTCAATGAGTCCATGACACTAGAGAGACACAGAGGGAATGATAAGGTGTGTGTGTGAATTGAGAGAGTTGGTCAATGAGTCCATGACACTAGAGAGACACAGAGGGAATGATAAGGTGTGTGTGTGAATTGAGAGAGTTGGTCAATGAGTCCATGACACTAGAGAGACACAGAGGGAATGATAAGGTGTGTGTGTGAATTGAGAGAGTTGGTCAATGAGTCCATGACACTAGAGAGACACAGAGGGAATGATAAGGTGTGTGTGTGAATTGAGAGAGTTGGTCAATGAGTCCATGACACTAGAGAGACACAGAGGGAATGATAAGGTGTGTGTGTGAATTGAGAGAGTTGGTCAATGAGTCCATGACACTAGAGAGACACAGAGGGAATGATAAGGTGTGTGTGTGAATTGAGAGAGTTGGTCAATGAGTCCATGACACTAGAGAGACACAGAGGGAATGATAAGGTGTGTGTGTGAATTGAGAGAGTTGGTCAATGAGTCCATGACACTAGAGAGACACAGAGGGAATGATAAGGTGTGTGTGTGAATTGAGAGAGTTGGTCAATGAGTCCATGACACTAGAGAGACACAGAGGGAATGATAAGGTGTGTGTGTGAATTGAGAGAGTTGTCAATGAGTGACACTGTGATAAGGTGTGTGAGAGAGTTGGTCAATGAGTCCATGACACTAGAGAGACACAGAGGGAATGATAAGGTGTGTGTGTGAATTGAGAGAGTTGGTCAATGAGTCCATGACACTAGAGAGACACAGAGGGAATGATAAGGTGTGTGTGTGAATTGAGAGAGTTGGTCAATGAGTCCATGACACTAGAGAGACACAGAGGGAATGATAAGGTGTGTGTGTGAATTGAGAGAGTTGGTCAATGAGTCCATGACACTAGAGAGACACAGAGGGAATGATAAGGTGTGTGTGTGAATTGAGAGAGTTGGTCAATGAGTCCATGACACTAGAGAGACACAGAGGGAATGATAAGGTGTGTGTGTGAATTGAGAGAGTTGGTCAATGAGTCCATGACACTAGAGAGACACAGAGGGAATGATAAGGTGTGTGTGTGAATTGAGAGAGTTGGTCAATGAGTCCATGACACTAGAGAGACACAGAGGGAATGATAAGGTGTGTGTGTGAATTGAGAGAGTTGGTCAATGAGTCCATGACACTAGAGAGACACAGAGGGAATGATAAGGTGTGTGTGTGAATTGAGAGAGTTGGTCAATGAGTCCATGACATTAGAGAGACACAGAGGGAATGATAAGGTGTGTGTGTGAATTGAGAGAGTTGGTCAATGAGTCCATGACACTAGAGAGACACAGAGGGAATGATAAGGTGTGTGTGTGAATTGAGAGAGTTGGTCAATGAGTCCATGACACTAGAGAGACACAGAGGGAATGATAAGGTGTGTGTGTGAATTGAGAGAGTTGGTCAATGAGTCCATGACACTAGAGAGACACAGAGGGAATGATAAGGTGTGTGTGTGAATTGAGAGAGTTGGTCAATGAGTCCATGACATTAGAGAGACACAGAGGGAATGATAAGGTGTGTGTGTGAATTGAGAGAGTTGGTCAATGAGTCCATGACATTAGAGAGACACAGAGGGAATGATAAGGTGTGTGCGTGAATTGAGAGAGTTGGTCAATGAGTCCATGACATTAGAGAGACACAGAGGGAATGATAAGGTGTGTGTGTGAATTGAGAGAGTTGGTCAATGAGTCCATGACATTAGAGAGACACAGAGGGAATGATAAGGTGTGTGTGTGAATTGAGAGAGTTGGTCAATGAGTCCATGACATTAGAGAGACACAGAGGGAATGATAAGGTGTGTGTGTGAATCATAGGTGGGCGCGTGAAAACGAATTCTTTTTGCGCACAGCCTTGCCTTCCCTTGCGAGGCCTTGCGCATAGCCATGCCTCGAAAAAATTGGAAAATTTTCAGTCAAATCTGATAAAAAATAGCAATAGCCTTGCCCTACAATTCCCCGGTTTGCGCACAGCCTTTCCCCCAGCGTGCCCACCTATGATACGGTCTCAGTGTGAATTGCGAGTGTTGGTCAATAAGCCTTTGTTCCACCATGATTGAATATAGATAACAGATCAATGTATATTGCGGAAATGGGGAAATAGTAATCCCTAAATTGTAGCAGGGCAAGATAAGATAAGATGAAGAAACGTTTGTGTATGGTAAGAAGGAGCAGGGAGAGAGATGAGAGTGCGAGAGAGAAGGGTGGGAGGGAAAAACGAATGGACCTCTAGAATGGAGAAGTACTGTATTCGGGAGGAAAGTGGGAGGGAGAGCGAGATAGCGAGAGACAAAGAGAGAGTGCGAAGGAGAGGAGGAGAAAGTCAGAGAGCGCGAGACTGATTTGGGAGGGAGAGGGCGAGATAGCGAGAGAGAGGAAGAGAGAGAGGGAGGGAGAGAAGGTGAGAGAAAAGGATTAAGTCAGAGAGAGAGCGAGAGAGAGCGCGAGCGAGAGTGATTTGGGAAGGAGAGGGAGAGATAGCGAGAGAGAGAGGGTGGGAGAGAAGGTGAGAGAAAAGGAGAAAGTCAGAGAGAGCGAGAGAGAGCGCGAGCGAGAGTGATTTGGGAAGGAGAGGGAGAGATAGCGAGAGAGAGGGTGGGAGAGAAGGTGAGAGAAAAGGAGAAAGTCAGAGAGAGCGAGAGAGAGCGCGAGCGAGAGTGATTTGGGAAGGAGAGGGAGAGATAGCGAGAGAGAGAGGGTGGGAGAGAAGGTGAGAGAAAAGGAGAAAGTCAGAGAGAGCGAGAGAGAGCGCGAGCGAGAGTGATTTGGGAAGGAGAGGGAGAGATAGCGAGAGAGAGGGTGGGAGAGAAGGTGAGAGAAAAGGAGAAAGTCAGAGAGAGCGAGAGAGAGCGCGAGCGAGAGTGATTTGGGAAGGAGAGGGAGAGATAGCGAGAGAGAGGAAGAGAGAGAGGGAGGGAGAGAAGGTGAGAGAAAAGGAGAAAGTCAGAGAGCGCGAGAGTGATTTGGGAGGGAGAGGGAGGGATAGCGAGAGAGAGGAAGAGAGAGAGGGAGGGAGAGAAGGTGAGAGAAAAGGAGAAAGTCAGAGAGAGCGAGAGAGAGAGCGCGAGCGAGAGTGATTTGGGAAGGAGAGGGAGATATAGCGATAGAGAATGAGGGAGGGGGAGAAAGCGAGACAGAAGGAGTACCCAAAACGTTTCTTCATCTTATCTTATCTTGCCCTGTTATAATTTAGGAATTGCTACATATTTCCCCATTTCCGCAATACACATTGATCTATTATCTATATTCAATCATGGTGGACGAAAGGCTTATTGACCACCTCTCGCAATTCACACACATCTCTGATTTGGTATTAAAATTATGGAAAAGTGAAAAGTAGTGTTAATTTTAAGATCGTAAAAGTAGTTGGAAAAGTAGCATAGCGTCGAAATTGTCAAAATCATACTACAAAAACCGTTTACGCGGCAGTTGGATTACTACTTTACCAACTGATTTTACAATAAAAAATTGACACTACATTAAGAAGGAGCAGGGAGAGATAGCTAGAGAGAAAGAGAGAGTGAGGGAAAGAAGGTGATAGAGAAGGAGAAAGTCAGAGAGAGCGAGAGAGATAGAGCGCGAGCGAGAGTGATTTGGGAGTGAGAGATAGCGAGAGAGAGAAAGAGAGAGAAGGTGAGAAAGAAGGAGAAAGTCAGAGAGAGAGCGAGAGAGATAGAGCGCGAGCGAGAGTGGTTTGGGAGTGAGAGATAGCGAGAGAGAGAAAGAGAGAGAAGGTGAGAAAGAAGGAGAAAGTCAGAGAGAGAGCGAGAGAGATAGAGCGCGAGCGAGAGTGGTTTGGGAGTGAGAGATAGCGAGAGAGAGAAAGAGAGAGAAGGTGAGAAAGAAGGAGAAAGTCAGAGAGAGAGCGAGAGAGATAGAGCGCGAGCGAGAGTGGTTTGGGAGTGAGAGATAGCGAGAGAGAGAAAGAGAGAGAGAAAGAGAGAGAAAGAAAGAGAGAGAGAGAGGGAGAGAAGGTGAGAGAAAAGGAGAAAGTCAGAGAGAGCGAGAGAGATAGAGCGCGAGCGAGAGTTGTTTGGGAAGGAAAGGGAGAGATAGCGAGAGAGAGAGGGAGGGAGGGAAGGTGAGAGAGGATGAGGAAGTCAGAGAGAGCGGGAGAGATAAATCGCGAGAGATACACAACAAAAACCGTTTCCGGAATCCGGATTACTACTTTACCAACTGTATTTACAATAAAAATAACACTACTTTTCACTTTTCCAAGATTTTAACACCACATAATTTTTTTTCCACATTCCACACCTCGATCAGTCCCACTCTATTTCTGCCTAGAATACTCGTGATACATCCTTTAAAAACTGCCACCGAGCCAAAACCGAAATCGCCTTATGCGACGGAAATTCGTATTATTACATTTCATGGAATAAATAAATAAATAAAAAATACTCCTACCGTAATATACTACCACATGCGCTACAGTAACCCTCGCTACCATAATCTACTATCACACGTACTACCGTAACCCTACAGTAACCCTCTCTCTCTTACCAGACGGGCGTCCTGTCCAACTGCTCATCTCGGGCAGCGTCGACTCCAGATGGCACACGGCGGCCGTCGACCTCTCGCCGTTCGAGTCGAGGAGCACAGGGTCGGCACCGTCCAGCCAAGGCTATGCGGCCTACGCCGATCTGAGGGGCGGAGAGGTATGATAGATGTCTTTTAAAAGATCAAAGATCAACGATTAAAGATTAAAGATCAGAGGTGAACAACCCTAGAGAAACTAGAACTGACTCTCGTTTCCAAAGGCATTCGAAGAATGAAAATATGCTCCCGCAATTTATGATCACAAAAAACACCCCTAGGACGATATGTTAAGCTACTATTTTTACTCTCCACATTGGCAATACTCTCTCGTAGACAAATAAAGCGAGCGAGAGAGTGTGGCCAGAGCGGAGAGTTTCTCGCTTTAAATAGTGAACTGTTTCAGTGGACAATGGGAGTGGAGAAGGATGGGGTCATCGTCTCCTCATGGAAGGTTTTCAACCCATCCGGACTCTCATCCCACCTGCTCTACCTCTCCCGCACTCATCAAGTGAGTCTCAGCTTATCATACTTATAATGCATACATAATAAACAATAAATACTTTATATACATTTTATAATAATCTCACCCCCCCCCCCGACTACTTTACCATGCATACCGTATCTAAACTATCCCTCCAATTGACTACCGTATCCCCAAGACGATCCCTTCTACCGTATACCTAACTAACCATATCTTTGACAGACGGAGGACGGTGTCGGCCCAGGACCAGACGGACGGGGCGGAGGCGACGACGGAGGCGGAGGCGGACACGGAGGCGGAGGCGGACGCGGAGATGGAGGCGGACGCGGAGACGGAGGCGGACGCGGAGACGGAGGCGGACGCGGGGACGGAGGCGGACGCGGCGGAGGCGCAGGCGACGACCAGGATGAGGTGAGTGACAGTGATATGAAAGAGGGAATAGGATTAGAAGATATCAGAAATTTAGTCAATTATGCAACCCTGAGTATTACTAAGACAATAGTGTCACTGGTAGTGTATAGAAAAGGGAGAGAGAGTAAGAGGGATAGGAAGTTTCTTTTTCCTTTTACACTACAATGTGTAATCAAAGTGAAAGTGTAAGTGCACTTCAAGTTTTGAAATACCACATCACCACTGTACCAGGAATACCGTATCCAAACTATCCCTCCAATTGGCTACCGTATCCCCACGACAATCCCTTCCACCGTATCCAATCTATTCTACCGTATACCTAACTAACCATATCTTTGATAGGCGGAGCACGGTATCGGCCAAGACGGACGCGACCACGACCAGGTGAGTGACAGTGACATGAAAATTAATAATAATAATAATAATATAATAATAATAATAATAATAAAAATATAATAATAATAATAATAATAATAATAATAAAAATAATAATAATACTAATAATAGTAATAAAAATAATAATAATAATAATAATTAAAGCCCGTCGATCGCGCCGAAGGATCTGCCGCTCTGGCTGAGATGAGGCCCACGATGCTGCAGCCATCGATCTTGATGCAAATGCGTCGCACCACGCCCATTACGGTAATAATAATAATAATAATAATAATAATAATAATAATAATAATAATAATAATAATAATAATAATGAATTATGATTAAAGATATCATTCAGTTATTCGTATTGTACTTATAAAACCCTATGCATTATTAAAACAATAGCGTCACTAGCAGTCCGCAGAAAGGAGAGGGAGAGAAAGAGGGGTAGGGAGTTTCGGCTTTTTGGATCAAGTTATTAAACCTCTGTTATTGACGAAAGACGAGAGTGATCTACAACGATGTCCCACAAACAAAAACTAGCTCGAATTGATAGGCTCAGACAAACCGAGATAAAAGATCACTCACGATACATTTCAGGTGACCCGTGCCACACCATCGTCCGTCGAATCTCGACGTGGAACGTCACGAAGGAGCTCACCAATGGCCACGCCCATCCCATCCACTGCGTCTACGACGTACGATATTCTATTGTAACTCTCTATAAGCAAAATAATTAAAGAGAAAATAAAGGCGAAAAGAGGGAAAAGGAGAGGGAGGGGCAGAGGGAGAGGGATAGGGAGATAGAGAGGAATGAAGAACATGTGAGAGGATTCGATTGTTTATCGAATTTCGTACTTTCAAATTTCTCATGCAACTACAAAGTCAATAGATACCGAAATCTAGAGAAGAATATGAGAATGGAACAAAGACATGATCAAAATGAATTGGTTTTGAACAATGAACAAAGAGTGAATGTGTAGCAGTGAATTCTGTCGATGAATATGTACAGTATGCATGATACAGTAATGAGTGAGATGGACCAAAGTACCACCCTGGAGTACTGTATTCCAGATAAGTGAGAGTAATCAATACAGCCAGGGGATTACTGTAGATCATGAAATACGATCAATAGTCAGTGGGTTACTGTAGATCATGAAATATGATCAATAGACCTCTAGAATGGCAAAAATTCGTCATTCATTTTGCATAAAGTCTTATCATATCATTATCATCATGTGATAATTAGGGCTCGTATCGATGCTACTCCATCATCTCCAGCTCCATCTTCATCTTCATCATCATCATCAGGCAGCTCTTCTCCATCCACGCTGCAGTAAGTCCATTTGTCACACTTGACCGCGACGTGACCGCAACGCGACTGAACTTTTCACAGTAGGATAGAGAGAGAGAGGTGCGGGAGAGGGATAAGAAGAGAAAGGGTAGGATAAGGAGTGGGAGAAAGAGAGGGAGAGAAGGAAAAGACATAATAATGAAGAACATGCGAGAGGATTGGTCATTCCTTTTGCATAAAGTCTTATCACATCTTTATCATCATTTAATATCCAGGTCTCTGGACGACACTCCAGCATCGTCATCACCATCTAGCTCTTCATCATCATCAGAAGATGATCGTGAAGAGGTGAGTGGCAGTGATATGAATAATAATAATAATAATAATAATAATAGCCCGTCGATCGCGCCGAAGCTGGTGCCGTTGTGGCCGAGACTGAGCCCACGATGCCCCAGCCATCGCCCGTTATGGACCCGCGTCCCGCCACTCGTGAGAATATGGATGTGAGAGATAATAATAATAATATTAATATTTATGATAAATGAATTATGATTAAAGATATCATTCATTTATTCATATTGTACTTGTAAAACCCCATGCATTATTAAAACGATAGTGTCACTAGTAGTGCGCAGAAAGGAGAGGGAGAGAAGGGGTGGGGGGATAGGGAGTTTCGGCCTTTTATGAACCTCAACATTATTGGTAGTAAGACGGGAGTGATCTACAATAATGACTTTCATCAATCAATAATTAATGATCATGATATCCCACAAACCAAAACAAGCTCGAATTCTTAGGCTCAGACTAACAGAGATCAAAGATCAGTCACGATACATTTCAGGATGTCCGTGCCGCGCCCACTCCCATCGCAACTCGACGAGTCAGCCGGAAGAGGAAGAGCACCTGGGAGGATGAAGCCACTCCGATTAAGAGGTACGATGTTATATTGTCACTCACAATATGCTACATAATTGAAGAGAAAATAAAGGCGGAAAGAGGGGAAAAGGAGAGGGAGAGAGCATGATACTGTAATGAGTGAGATGGACAAAAAGTACCATCCTGGAGTACTGTATTCCAGATAAGTGAGGAATCAATAGCAAGTGGGTTACTGTTGATGAAGTGAGAGTAATCAATATAGTCACTGGGTTACTGTAGATCACGTGAGAGTAATCAATATAGTCAGTGGGTTACTGTAGATGACGAGAGAGTAATCAATAGCCAGTGGGTTACTGTAGATCAAGTGAGAGTAATCAATAAAGTGAGTGGGTTACTGTAGATCTAGTGAGAGTAATCAATAGCCAGTGGGTTACTGTATTTGAAGTGAGCGTAATCAATAGCCAGTGGGTTACTGTAGATCAAGTGAGAGTAATCAATAAAGTTAGTGGGTTACTGTAGATGAAGTTAGAGTAATCAATAAAGTGGGTTACTGTAGATCGTGTGAAACACGAATTGACCTCTAGAATGGCGAAGATTAGTCATTACTTTTGTATGTCAGTCTTATCATATCATTATCATCATTTAATATTCAGGGCAAGGATGGATATTCCATCATCATCTTCATCTCCTTCTCCACCACCATCTCCACCACCATGGGAAGATGATGATGATGACGACCTGCAGTAAGTCCACTTGACCGCGACGTGACCGCAACGCGTCTGAACTTTTCACAGTAGGATATAGAGAGAAGGAGAGGAAGAAGGAGAGGGTTTGAGAGGGAGAGAGAGAAGCTGGGAGGAAGGACCATTGAGTCACCTTTGGGTCAAAAACGATCCTTGATCTTTGATCGCAGGATGAATTAGCCACCATTACAGTATACTCCAGGGGGGGGGGGAGGGGTGGTGGTGAGAGAGGAAGAGGGAGGATGGGGAAAGTGAGTAAGAATGTGTATATGACGTAATCTCAATCGATATTTCAGTGGTGGTGTCGACAATGAGGACGCCTACTCATCGGATCTTCGTTCATCGTCTTCCGATGATGAGGACGAGATCAGGCAGCCTCAACCACCTCAACCATCACCCCGGTTAGTGTCATTCATGATCTATACTCATTTAATATACAATGATTAGACCAGCGGTATGCAAATTCTTATGTCATGAAAAGAAAGAAAGAAAGAACACTAGAGGCAAGAGAGTGTGCAAAACGAGGAGAGTTTTTGTTTTCGTTTCTTTTCTCTTCACAACTTTTGAATGGAGCATAAGAGCAAAGCAGGAAATATTGAGGGGACACATGAGACGAGAGAGCTTTTATCAAAGATCAAATTCATAGAGTTCAAAGATCAAAGATCAGGCAATTAGACATCAAAGATCAAATTCATAAAGATCAAAGATCAGACAATTAGAGATCAAAGATCACAGAGATCATAAGAGAAAGCAGAAAACTCCATTCCTCCTAGTCAGAGTATATTGTCCAGATCACATGTTTGTCTGACTGGACTGACTACCGTACTCTATCATCCTCTCGTTACCGTATCCTGTCAAGGGGTCTCAAAAGTGAGAGTATTCCACAACACTACCGTAGCCTACAATACAATCATTTCAGGCGTCTTCGTGTCACGTCCTCGAGTAATGATGAAGAAGAAGCTGTGGACGCTGAAGAGGAGCCTGTGGACGCTAGAAGAGACCCTGTGGACGCTGAAGAGGAGCCTGTGGACGCTAGAAGAGACCGTGTGGACGCTAGAAGAGACCCTGTGGACGCTGAAGAGGAGCCTGTGGACGCTAGAAGAGACCTTGTGGACGCTGAAGAGGAGCCTGTGGACGCTAGAAGAGACCTTGTGGACGCTGAAGAGGAGCATGTGGACGCTAGAAGAGACCCTGTGGACGCTAGAAGAGACCCTGTGGAAGCTGGAAGAGACCCTGTGGACGCTGAAGAGGAGCCTGTGGACGCTAGAAGA